>JADLZK010005529.1:0-244756 GCA_015847255.1 Hyparrhenia diplandra
CGCCACTGCGTCGCGGAGGGGTCGGCACTGTGAGGGTAGGAGCTGGAACGTCGAGGGGCGACGGCGGCGCCGGTGCGCGGGTTGCGCCGGTCGTGGAGTACCGCAGTGCCAGCCTGCCAGAGGCGAGGCCGGAGGGTGTTCGGATCGCTGAAGCTGGGCGGAGGCGCGTGTACCGTGCACTAGGTTGTGTGAGGGAAGGAGCTGGTGGTCGGCGGCGGCGTGGTTGGGCAGGCGGAGCAGCGAGAGGGGCGCCCGCAGGTGCTGCTGGGCGGCGCTAGTCCAGCATACATCCTGGGGACAGCTCCAGCAGACGGCCCATGGAGAAAAAGGTCCAGAAAGCCCAGTAGCCGGCCCATGGCAAAAAGGCCCAGCATCATCCCTCTTGCTTGTTCTCTAATCCAACACCAAACTCGTCCCAATCCTCTGTTATCTCTCACACATTGTTTATCTCAAAGGCAAACCTATGCGAAGATCGATGCTGGCTAGAGTTGGGCCTCAATTATCTCAGGGAGGAATCAATTGAGTTAATTACGTTCGTCACGTGAAGTGGTAATCAAGAGGCAAGAGCCTATTCCTGGAGGCTGGAGGGAAGAGATTTGTCTGCACAATAATGGTGCTAAACCTGCTATGGAAGTGGTGGAGTGCAAGTAACGCGGTCGGTGTTGCTGGCAAAACCTATGCAGTCCGGCAACTAACAGAGGTGCTCCAAGGACAAGCCGAAGTTTAGTGACTGCAGCTCCAAGGAGACATTGCTGACCCACCCCTCGCGTCGTCTCCCGGGCGGGCTTACCCGAGAGCCCCGAAGCGCCGCCGCGAGCCCCCGGTGCCCCGGGGCCGTCGGGCGGGCGGCGAAGCGGGAGCTCAAAACGCCTCCCCGCCCGCACCTAGCACTCGCCCTAGCCTCAAACCGGCCCCCTTCGTCCGGATCCGCCCTCTAAGGCCTGGTTTGGGCCGTGCTAGGGTTGGCGGGCAAGAAGGCAGACGGGGCTTGGGTGGCTGCTTGGCAGTCCGGCTCGGCCGCCCCCCACCTCTTCTCCCGCTCTCGCTCTCGGCAGAGTGCGCCCTGCGCCGCGACCACTCCTCCCCGAGCCGGTGGCGCTCATGCCGGCCGTGGTGCCCATCCTCCCCACATGTGGTGGGTTGACGGATGGGGGCCCGCCTCGCGCCGCCCTTTCGCTGGTGCTACAAAGGTCGGCGACAACAGGTGAGCTCCTTTGGGTCAGTACGGCGGCCGCTCGCGCGCTGCAGGCCCGTGGCCATCACGCTAGCCCCTAGGCGCGGGCGTGGGATGCGCCACCGAAGCCCCATGTGGGTGGCCCTTGTTGGCTACGCACCCTGCAGGTGGCGGCAGTTCCAGCACATGGCGGCCCTGCAGGCGGGGCTGCGCCACCACGCTCGGCCCCCATTCGCGGCGAGCCGTACCTCCACCTTTCTACGGGGGACGACGGCGTACGACTACCTTGCGCGGGCGGTCGTTTCGGGATGCCTGGTGCGCTTAGTGGAGTGTGAGGGGTGACGGTGTCACGGGTTACATTGTCAGGGATTTCCTAGTAGCAAGGTGGAGCCATAAATTCTTTGATGCATTTGGTGGAATTGAGTGTAAAGGTTGGAGGGGTACTTAGCAGGAAAAAACATAATTCAAATAAATATTTATTTAGATAGGGCATGCTAGATTGATACAAATGATGGCAGGGAAAAGGGTAGTGAAAAGGCATAGACTGATACAAATGATGGTACAGGGAACAGGCAACTGAAAAGGGGTACTTTGTTGCACAACCTAATTACTGAAAACAAGTACCGGTGTATTAATCTAACAATTCCATGTTAAGGATACTAAAATAAGTACTGAAAACAAGTGCTATTGTAGAAGCAAATATGGCTGTCATAGGTGGAAGACCAATCTAATTTGGACATCCATGTGAAGCTGAGATGGTAATATCGATCACTGAACAGGCTAGTCTGGACTCTGCGTCTATGTTCATTGAGAGCAGCCAAATGAAGAGGGGAGCTTCCAAGTTCCAACTGGAGCTCACATTATCATTGAGCAAGCTGCACTGCATATAGAACTGGACCAGATATGAGCACATAACACAAGACAAAGGCCTGAACTTTTGTAGCCGTCGCGGAGCTGTAGCGAGCACCGAGGCACCAACAACTGTCCATTTTGGCCAAACTCTCAGACGGATGCATGTGCACAAACCAAATCCAGGCTCCAAATGCAGAACGATGCCTTCAATGTCACCAGTTGCGAACACCATGACACCAGCAGGCTATCTGCCTGACTGCCTCTCGCTACATAATCCCAGCGTCCTCTGCTTCCTGGTTGCTCACGAGCGTCCAGACTGTGAGTTCCGAGTAATCTCCCCAGCGCAGTAGCCAGCATGATGGACCAGCCGTCTGCTTCCAAGGTGCGCGCCACCGTCCTGCTCCTCGCGGCCTGCGTCGCCGCGCACCTCGACGCCGCCGCGAACGCACAGTACGGCGGCAGCAGCAGCGGCGCGGCGGGGACGGGCCTGCCTGATGGCGCGGGCTACCTCGTGGGCGTGGCCGCCGCCGTGCTCGCCGTCACGGCGTTCGTTTGGACCTGATGCTGAACGGTGAGCTCGAGTCCGGGAGCTAGTAATAAGCTGCATGGCGTGCGTTCTTGTGCGTTGTTCGTGCTCTGTGTGTGTGCTCTGTAAACTGTAATCCGTTCTGAATGAATGAACAACAAATAAGTTTGTTTCGAAGCGGCGCACGGACGCCGTGGACCATGTCACGCGCCTTGTCGGCGCACGGCCACGAGGGCCTCCTCGCCGGGCCTGCTGGCCACGAACTCCGCGGCGCTGTGTCTGAGCCTAGCAGCCGTGCATCCTATCCTCCATCCGCATCGCCTCGTCCTCCACCTAGGCGGCCTCGATCGGCCAGCTCCTCGGCCGTCGGGTGCAGCGCCGAGTCCGTGTGGTTGGCCACGTACCCCGGGAACGCCGGCACGTCGGGGTCCACGACGCGGTAGTGCTCCTCGACCGCCACCCTCCGGAGCTCCTCCTCTACTCCTCTCCTCCTCCTGCTGTTAGCAGCAGCTCCACTGAAGACCCGTCATCGAGCCGGCCCAAGAGAAGCCGGCCCAAGAACGTACGTCTACAAGGCCCAGAGTGGGCGCACGCGATGCTGTTCGACACACCCGAGCGTGGCTGAAGCTTATTAGCGAGTTGAGAGCGTAGAGAGGGATCAACTATCATTTGAACTCCTGTCATTTACTTTCCCTTCCTTTCTTGTAATAGAAGTAAACCTTGTAGCTACTCGCCGTCGCCGACGATCTTCCGGTGGCGGCCGTCGGAATATATCTGGTTAGCCTCGCCGGTTAACACCTGCAGGCAGCGCGGCGAGCAGCGCCTCCACATCCGCGCGCCGGGCGTCCGACAAGGCGGTCTGCGCCTCGCGACGAACGCCTCCTCGTCGTCGCCAGAGTCAGGCCGCCTGAGCAACACTTGAATCGAAAAAATTCAAGCTGTGGAGTGCCAAATTTTTAAAGCCGCACGATTTGGGTAGTAGCGAGGCATGCAGATTCAGTGTCAAACATCTCTAGTCCTCTTCCTAAACCAACCAATGCCTTGACTTTGTGGATTTTAATTGTTTTGAGATGAAAAACAAATTAAACAGCCATAATAATCCACTTCCAACAACTGAATTCCATAAGGCAGAGAGGGAATACTAAAAATACAACGAATTTCAACAACCTGAAAGTCATTCAGTTACAGGTCAGATTATATGATCCGGCCAATCTTTCTGGAGCAATGACACTTCACTTGTGTAGACACAACAGGAGCAATGGCTAACCCAAGCATTCATCACTGGTTAGGGAGCTTTGTGAAGTTTTTCTTCCTACAAAATATTGGTCAGAAAATGAAATGATTTTTTTAATAATAGGCGATATATTGAAATAAAGACAGATTACATGGAGGAGTTCAAAAGGCTCCCAGATAGCATCCAGCAAAAGAGTTTCTAACTACACATTGAGTAGCATGTGTGAGCAGCAGAAATTGCGACTAGAAGAGGAAGAAAATCTTGCTCTGATGGCAAACGATGTGGGAAGTTCCTTTTCCATTCCTGTTGATCTTGAAAATCTGATGATGGATGCTTGTATTATGAGCTTGGAAAACTATTATCCCAGTCTTGATTTTCCAGTCCCGTTCAGTATGTTGACAAAAGGTGCATTATCAGATATGTGGTTTACATCAGTGAGGTTGAGCAATTTAACAATTCTTGCTCCCAAAGGTAGAGCCCTGCTTCCGCCATTAGAACTGATGAGGCATCTCTAAGTTGAGCTTGCAAATATGATGCTAGATGATGAACTGGAAGGGAAGAAAAAAGCTACTCAGAAGAATACGAGTAGTGATGGGTGTGTGTTAGAACTATGTAGACTCCCCTGCATCCAACCAGTATCTGTTTGCATGCATATACACTTACATTAGTAAACGACAAAAAGTTTTGTTACTTACTGGATTTGTCGATCAGCAAACATTGGAAAGAGGCCTCTCAACTACATGGACAGTAAATTAGAGCAGTACACAGATATAACCACTCAAAAAAAAAAAAAAATCACATGTCACATGAAGATGTAGGTGCACAGTTGAGGATACACGTCATTTAGCATAATGTTCATTTGTAGGTTTCCTTAGGAAAATGATACTGCAAAGGTGACACAGATGGATGCTATAAAAGGAGAAAAACTAATCAGAGTGTGATAGACTTATCACTGGGAGTGCAGGGTTTTCGTCACAAATTACGTAATTTTTTTTAAAAAGACTCACTGTTACTCATTTCATTGCAAACTGATTCCTGCTGTTGAGCTAGCATAAAAGATTTTTTTGACCTGTGATAAATTTGATAATGAGGTGCACTAACAGAACATTTCTCTAGAGAGTTTCATCGTTCAAAGCATGGCACACAGCAAGGCCAAAAACATTTGAGCGCAGGATAGAATAATCACTCCAACAAATTGACATATCACATAAATATGATCAACACTGAATTCACTTTTTTTGTCAACAAAGAATAAATATTAGAACTGCAGTATAGCACAGTGAGCTCCGTGATGAGCGGAGCTGGCGCAGCGCAGGAGAGATGTGGAAAGAACTAACAGTTCAGTTTCAGACTTGTTCAGAGATCACTTTGCCCATCACAATTTTATTTCACCTGCTGCAATGCTGCTCCTGGTTGATCACTAATCACCAGTTCACTGGCAAATCACCAAGCTTAAAAGTTAAAAATGATCAAAGGCATATAGCAATGTTGCTGCTCGTATCTTAATCTAGAGGTGGTGATTGGTTGACACATCTCATTTTTTACCCACCACATTCAGTTCCTCAATCTGAATTTTCGGTCAAAAAGTTCCTCAATCTGAAAACACCACATAAAAAAAATTACTACATTAGCTGATACCCAGCATGGTAATGCAACAGAAATACTAAGTGCTAGGCACTGGGGTCTAACTTTTAAGTGCTAACAGCAACATTTGCAAGCATCAATATGACCGTTATCACACCCCTTCGACTAATCACTTTGTCATACACCCTTTATTAAAACAATTATTATGACCAATACTACATAAAAAACTTTATCAGTACTGTCACTTTTGGTCAACTTGAAATACAATTTCTGTTGCTGCGGCACTTTTTTGAGCAAAAAATACAGCAGGGGAGGCCCGCACTGTGAGATTTTATTAAAAAGCAAAAGCCAGAAACTGTACAGTCCAGCCAAGAGGTTGAGGGAGCCACTGCTCAGCTAAGAACTAAGAAAAGGAGTCTATATAAAGGAGGAAAACAGAGCACCTGTCTTCATACATTCTAAGAGCTTGAAGTCTAGCCTCATCCAGGAAGGAGCATTTCCAGGAGGAGAAAGAGAGTTATCCTCTGTCAAATATAAATGCCAGGCAGAAATGGTGAAAATCTCCATAAAGAAGAGATTTTGGTATTGCTGTTTTTGACTGCATCATCATTTGGAAGAAATCACTTTGAAAGTTCCAGTGCATATTCAAGTGTTGCCAGCAGGCCTGACTGAATGGACAGCTGAAGAAGAGGTGGAAAGCATTTCCTCAACATTCTGATTGCAGATAATGTAGTTACAGTTATTGCTCCCAAACTTGTGCCTTTTCTTTTTCAGAAGGTTCCTTGTGTTTAGCCTATCCATAATCAGGAGCCAGGAGAAGACTCTAAGTTTGTTACTGCATTTTGAATCCCAGATCCACAGGAAAGGAGCAGGGAGCTGAACATTTATGTAGGGAAATTATACAATTTAGAAGATGTATGTATAGCTGCTGCTTCTCCTGTCTGAAGTAACCAATGAAGGTACAAGTAATAATAACTCTAAGCTTAACTAATAACTTCAGAAAGTGACAAATGCATCATCTATCCGACCATATTTAAAGTGGCTACAAAACCAACCTGAGAGTTGAGAAGAAAACAGAAATCTGGATCGCCAACTCAACCAGCCACTGTTATTCTCATTTCAACATGGATATCTCTGCCCCACGCTTGTCAAAACCAAAATTTACAGTAGCTACACAACATGTATCTAGAGTGAAACTGAATCCTTATAAGTACACAGACACTGGTAATGTGAAATCTCACAAGTCAAATATGCTCAAAACAGTCATAGCCGGTAGGTCTTTCATAAAAAGTTGAAAGTGGAAGAAGCCTCACCTTCCATATATTTATGCTTCACCTGGACACAAATGCGAGATTTAAGATTTTGCTGAAGTGGTCATATTCAAGGGTACAGTCAATGGTGAAAAGGCTCCTTCAATTTTCTGTGATGATCATGCTCAAGGCAATGAAAAGTAGAAATTATTTACTGCCAGAAAATATAGGGAAAACATTTCTGAATTATAATCTCTCTCCAGCATTTCTTGCATAACATTATGCAAAGGTATTATGCCAAAGCATTTAAAAAGGGACAACTACACCTATATTTAAAGAGCATTTCATGTATAGTTTGCTTGTTATGCCCAGACTGTTAACATCAAAGTTCCTAGGCTTTATCATTACACATGGAACTCTGTTGCTAATTACCACTTGTTCCTCTTGCAGTGAATACTTAGTAAGTTCAGAGAAGTCTCCCCAAACTAGACCTGCTAATGCATTTCCATCTAATGGAAAATAAAATGTTACAAACCAAATAAAGCAAAAACAATATAGGACACCTGACTGCAGAAGGTGGAAGGGGGAAGTTATAACCACATTTTTTTGAAAAACTGCAGAGATCGGCCATATACATAGTTCCACTCAGTATCAACACAGAACATGAAAGGCTTAATGCTATGAGCATGAAACCAATCTGGGAGTGTGTTGTAGAAATATATATAGGACTATTGCTGTTAAAAATAGTTTGTGTGTGGTAAAAACATACCAAATTTTTAAAAATAGTTTGTGTGTGAATCATACATTGCTAGCTATGGTGGAAATAATGCAAGCTGAAATTACAGGAATTGCCTCAATGACAAAGGGGTCCACAAGAAAGATTTATCAATGGGAGTGCAGGGCTTCTTCACAAATTATATTATAAAAAATAAATGCAAAGATTTAAGTTTTACTCAATACTTTGCAAACTGATTCCTGCTGCCAAGCTAACAAAGACTGCACACAAAATTTTTACCTATTAACAAAAAGAGGACATGTCTCTAGAGAATTTCCTCATATCCAAAAAAACTTAGAGCACATTACATAATAGCCACTCCAACAAATTGACATCTAACATAAAGATGATCAACACAGTTGAAAACTAAATTCACCTTTTTTTTTTTTGTCAACGCTCAACAATTGATTCATTGAGGAAACGATACTTTTCAGGCAGAGACTTTGCATGGTCCTGGTATTCACCCCTCGAGAAAAGTGATATAAGCTCTGAAGTAGTGGAAGCCTCAAGTGAGAAATTCTTTTCATCAAGTTTGGAGAGGTAAGCCCCAGCCCCTGCTTATGTCACCTCTCTGCAACAGCCTACTAACTAGAGCATTTAACATACGTGAGTCTGGAGCAGTACCACTCTTTTCCATTGCTGAAAATAGACCATCAAACTCCTCTAGTGATCCTTCTTCTATGAGATTTTCTGCAACTAAAGCGGTAGGTCACAACATCTGGAACCAAACCATTAACAGGGATAGCAGCAAACAAACTCATGGCATCTTCCTTTCTGCCAGCTTTGAGAAAAGCACCAATCATGATGTTGAAAGTAACAATGTCAAGTTGAAGATCCTTAGAACACAGGCTCTGAAACATTTTGAATGCTTCGTCAACACAATTACTTTTGCAAAGACCATTTATAATTATGTTGTATGTCCGAATGCTCCACTTTTTTCCACTTTGGATCATATTGAGATAGAGTTCCTTTGCTTCAGAAAATCTCCTATTTAGAAACAAACCATGCAATATAGTATTATAGGTCACAACTCCAGGTGTAATGCCGTTGTTCGACATTTTTTAGGAAAAGGCTATATGCATCATCTATCCTTCGGGCTTTACAGTAGCCATGAAGCAAAAGTATTATAAGTAACTTCATCAGGTGACAAGCCAACTGAGACCATACCATCAAATACCTTCTTCGCTTCATCCATCCTTCCAACTAAGCAATAACCACATATTAACGGTGTATATGAGAAATCATCCGGCCTTACACCTACATGTTCCATCAGATCAATGAGCCCCTGGGCTTCCATGACCCGTCCAACATTGCATAAGTTACAGATTAAAGTGTTGAAGAACACGTTGTTAGGACGGATTCCTTGAACCAACATTTCATAGAATAATTCCTTCGCCCTCTCCCATTTGTCAATGGTGCACAGTCCATAAACTAGAGAGCTAAAAACAACAATGTTAGGAGTCACTCCTTCATTGATCATCTGATTAAACTTGAGCTCAGCGTCATCCACCCTGCCTATCTTGCATAGTGCATCTATTAGTGCTCCACAGATGACTACATCAGGACTCAACCCCTGCTGCCTCATTTTGTTAAAGATATGCATCGCCTTATCAATCATACCACATCTAGCATATGCACAGAAGAATATGTTGAAGATGTGATGATCAGGTGATATACCATTTCCTACCATCAAATTTAGGAGATCATGCATCTCACAAAGAGCACCTTTGGTAGCATACCCATGAAGCATAATGCCATAGATAGTTACATCAGGTTTTATCCCCTTCCGAAACATAGAATCAAAATATTTTCTAGCTTCTCTGCATTTTCCATTCTTGCATAGATAGTCCAGCAGCAAACCATAAGTAAAACAATCTGGCTTAAGACCATGTGCAGACATTTCTTCAAGCATTCGCACCACCTCTTTCCACTTTCCAGTAGAAAGGTATCCATGGATCATAGAGTTATATGTGTCATTGTCTGGCTTAACACCTTTATCCATCATCTGCTGAAAGACACCCTCAGCCCTGTCAACCACTTGAGCTTTGCACAGACCATCAATCACTATGTTGTATGTCACAAAATTCGGTTGAATCCCCTGGACCTTCATTTCAAGAAACAGGTTGTAAGCTTTGTCCACTTGACCCTCGGTAAAGAAACCCTTGATGACGGTGCTATAGGACACCACATTTGGTGGGCAGGTTCTACCTCGATCATTAGCCATCATACGCAGCAGCATAAGTGCGTCCTCGGCTTTCTTTTCATTGCAGAGACCCTTGAGAAGTATGCTATACGATACTACATTGGGCGTGCAGCCAAGCTCTGGCATTCGTTGGAGCAAAACTTCCATGGCCTCACCCACCCTCTTTCTATCACAGAGAACTTTGAGCAGTTGACTGATGACTATGACATTCACCCTCCAGCCTGTCTTAAGGATGAGGCCAAAGGCTGCATAGCCATGCTCTAGGTGGTCCATGCGGCAGAAACAACTGATAAGAATGCTGTAGGTGCAAAGGTCGGGTGTCACCTTGATGGAGCATTCGGCGTACCATCCGGTTGAAAGGGAGACAACGAGCTCTGACTCTGATGTGGAGGAGGAGCGCCGGCCCGAGGCACGAGACACGGCGGTGAAGATGTGGTTGAAGGCGACAACCGACGTAGGCCTGGCGCACTGAAGCAATTCATCGAACAGCTTCAGCGCGTCGTCGAGGCCAAGGCTTCCCGAGCGAGCGCGGTCGGCGATGACGCGCTCCAGCTCCAGGCACCGATCGCGGACGGCGCTCACGCGGCGCGACATGCCGGCGGGGCGCGCGCGAGTCTACCGGCCCAGAGCGGAGTGGCACGGACGGCGCCGCGCCGCGCTCTGGATTGGTGAAGCAGAGCAGCTCGCGTAGGCTGGGCGGAGCTGCCTACCGCTGCGTCGTGGAGGGGCAGCCCTGTGAGGGTAAGAGCTGGAACGTCGGGGGGCGACGGCGGCGGCGGTGCGCGGGTGGCGCCGGTCGTGGAGCACTGCAGTGCCAGAGGCGAGGGCGGAGGGTGTCTATCGATGTTGATGCAAAGACTGTTCGCAGCTGCGTCCGCCTCCGGATCGGTGAAGCTGGGCGGAGGCGCGTGTACCGTGCCCTGGGTTGCTTGGGTGGTCGGCGGAGCAGCGAGGGCGGCGGTCGGCTGCGGCGTGGTTGGGCAACCGGAGCAGCGAGCGGCGCAGGTGCTGCTGGGCGGCGCTACTGGTCGTGGGAGCGAGCTAGTCTCCAGGGGAGAGGGGACAGCTCAGAAGCCGGCCCATGGCAAAAGGCCCAGCAAGCCCAGTACCTGCTACGCCGGTGATGTGTGGATCCGCTGAGACTCTGAATTCAACTTGTCCTGAACTCTGAATGCGCCTGAATGCAAATTATCTCAGGGAGGAATTAATTGAGTTAATTACTTTCGTCAAGTGAGGTGGTAATCAAGATCCTATCCCTGGATGAAGATATTTGTTTGCATAATGGTGCTAAACCTGCTCTGGACTGCACGCAACGCGGTCAATGTTGCTGGCAAACTCTGAAATCATATATGCAGTCCGGCAAATAACAGAGCTGCTCCAAGGACGAGCCGATTTCAGCGACTGCAGCTCAAGGAGACATTGCTGGACACCCGCCACCACAAGATATCTCCTGAAAATTTCTCATTTCACGTGAAGTGGTAATCTCGTTTTTTTTTAGCAATTGTCGCTCTACTTTCAAAAATTTTGTAATATTTGAGCTGCGTATGTCTTCGGACGTAGAGGCAGGATGTTTCATCCTTTATTAAAAAAAAATTTGGAGGCTTGGGGATTTGTGGTGCGTGATGCAGCTGGAGAGGAAGTCCTATCAAGGCTGCGGACATAATGTTGCTCTGATGACCAAAACTACAGCTTGCTGTACGGCAACCGATTCCCTGCTACTTCAAATGGGTGTGCTCACTGATGAGATGGACCAAGCACCAGCTGGTGTTATTTCCAAGACATACGCAGAGTGATTAGAGATCACTTTTTATGTTTTGAATGAATGTTTACATGTTACTCGCCTTTGTAACTCACCTGCGCGCAAGATAGCCGTTTTAGGCATGATCTGGGATGTAGGAATGTCAGAGTTCTAGGAGTACCTGGTCAGTCCCAAACTTTATATAAAACTTGGTGGCTCACGATCTTGTTGAGATTTCTGTTAATTGAAGGCCTAAGAGGCGAGGTTTTGAAGAATAAAAAATGCATGCCTGAAAATTAATAATAAACAAAACAAAGAGTAGGAAATGCAATGGGATCTCTAACAACAGAAATCCTTGTACAATTCATGGGAAATATCCCTGGTATGATCCCAAGGTTTACTCAGATACACTACCATGCTGCCTGTTCACCAATTTTGACATGAACTGAATTTATATTCTATGATCACAAGTAATGCAATCACTTACATGTCTCTCTATCTTTTTTTTTTAAAAAAACTGCATCTACCTATCCAGTTGCTTGTTGACACTTCGTATTTGAATCAAACTTATTCAGCCTACACATATTAATATTCCTAGAAATGAAGCCTATGCGCAATTGAAATGAACAGTTTTTTTCTGCAATCTGTAAGAAGGACGCCACCATATCATGAACCCCAAATAAATAAGAGTAGCAAGGTCGACCAATAAATTCTTTGATGCATTTGGTTGAATTCAGTGTAAAGGTTGGAGGGTACTTAGCAGGAAAAAATATAATTCAAATAAATAATTATGTAGATAGGACATAGACTGATACAAATGATGGTACAGGGAAAAGGCAACTGAAAAGGGGTACTTTGTTGCATAATGGTGCACAACCTAATTACTGAAAAAAGTACCAGTGTATTAATCTAATAATTCCATGTTAAGGACACTAAAATTAGTACTGAAAACAAGTGCTATTGTAGAAACAAATGAGGCTCGCAGTCTTAAGAAAAGTATTGATATTAAACCACTGGAAATGAGACCGCACTAAAACAGTCCACACTAATCCTTAGCTGACCAAAGGGCTTAAATTAACTGCATTGGCCTAGCGTAGCACTACGACCACATCCACTTTAATCAGATAGCATTTGCAGAGGAATGTCATAAAACATTTGGCAGCTTCCAGCTGCAAAGTGGTAAAGCTAAGAAATGAAGTTTCATAATTACCATAATAATAGTGGTTTCAAGTATTTGCATCATGGGAACCTAGTACAAAACAGAGACATGAAGAAGGGTATAGATGTCCCAAGAGGGTGCTACAGCCTTTGTTTTCAATCCGGGAAATAATCAACTTGACAATATGAGGTACATGTAAATTGTAGAATTAGAGGCTTGATGCAGCACTTTATAGGTTGCCTGAGTCATGTATGTTTTCAAAATCATATCAAAGAAGAAAAATCAGACGCATCACCAAAGGTTATCCTTTTAGAAGAAATTGGCATGCAATTTATGCTATTAAATCCCAATGACCTTAGCATATGCAACCTTCACAGTTCTGAAGCAACTTTCAGGAAAAATAGTATGTTATACTTAATGCACACATAATAGAAAGAACGGTGAATCAAACTTTTAGCATGTATAAAAAGGAAATACTACTGCATTAACATGAGGAAGCAAGTCAAGCAACACATAAAAGCAAAAGCATGGCCTCTAGTTGAAAATGATTACGCAAACTAATGAAAGAATAAGCCTAATGACCAATTTGGTGGTATGGTGCCAAACCAAAGAAGCTCTCGTCTATGAATCAAGCTCAAGTTGATGACAAACTTTTGTCCAGGCCACACTTCCAGCTGCTACTGCCCTTCAAATATCGAAATTTCTCTTCCTAAATGAACCAGTGGCTTGACTTTGACAATTCCATTTTTATAGATTAGAACAAATGAAACAGTGTGCCACAATGTAATCCACTTTCAACTACTGAATCTCACAAGGCAGAGAGGAAAAAGAAAGGCTCTACTGAAACACAATGAATTTTAGCAACCTGAAAGTTGTTCAGTTGCAGGTCTTATATTACCATAATTTGTGAAGGGACGTTAAAGCAAACCAGACAATCTTTTCTGGAGCAAGGGCGCTTCACTTGTGTAGGCAAGACAGGAGCAATGGCTAAAAGCACAGCAGTCATCACTGGTTGAGTAAGTTAAGGGGTTTTTTTCTACAAAATATTGGTCACAAAATGAAATCATTTTTGACAACAGGCAATATATTGAAATCAAGAACAGATTACATGGAGTTCAAAAGGCACCCAAATAAACATCCACAAAGAGTTTCTAATTACACACTAAGTAGCATGGCGAGGATGTGAGCAACAGAAATTGAGACTAGAAGAGGAAGAAAACCTTGCTCTGATGCAAGGCTGTGGACTGATTTTATGACTTGGAGTCCAGGGTTTATTCACAAACTATGCAATTAATGGTACAGTACAACGCTACTCATTAATTTGTAAATCGTTTCCTTCTGTAAAGCTAACTACTATTGTACACAAGATTATTTTACCTGGTGAAAAACTTGATGCTGAAGTACACTAACAAGACAACATTTCTCTGGAGAATTTCATCATTCAAAAGAATACCACAGAGGCACAGATCAAGACTGAAAATTAGATCATACAACAGAATTGTCACTCCAAAAAAATTGGCAATCATATAAAGATGATCAGCACAGAGAAGATGAGCAGCGTAGCCCGACTACCAGAGGTGCAGACAGAGGCATTTCTGGATGCGGCTTCCATGATAGCCACAGCGTCGGCAGCGTACAAACAATGGAGCTGAACACTGCTTCGGTGATGGAGCAAGAAAGATCAGCACAGAAAGCTAACATCAGGACAGAAGGTGCAGTACTGCAGTTGCTTCAAGAAATCCATTCCTATTTGCGGCAGGGCCACCCAAAATTGATGATCAGAGCATCTTTAGACACATTGCTGTAGCCATTCAAGAAAAGAGAGGAACTGTCATAGATATCACAAACCTGAAGTCAACTGTCACCAATCTCATCTCGTCATCTCTCCTCGATGATTTGTATGAAATAAAATTATTGACTTACCTTGGGATTGCAACTACGATGGTTTATACTCGATTGCAGCTACCATGGCTTATAATTATTTATCTCAGATCAGGTAAAATATTGCTGACATACAAAACCAAGCTACAAAAGGTCAGTGTATGGTGATGCATCCACTAGAAGGCTCCAAGCAGGGCGCCTGCGTCTATCTTTTGAGCTTTACAGTAGCCATGAAGCAAAGTATTAACTTCAGTAGGTGACAGGCCAATTGAGACCATAACATCTAATACCTTCTTCGCTTCATCCACCCTTCCAGCTAAGCAGTAACCATATATTAACGGTGTATATGAGAAAGCATTCGGCCTTACGCCTAAATGTTCCATCGAGTCAATGAGCCTCTGACCTTCCATAACTCGTTCTTCTTTGCATAAGTTACACAATATCGTGTTGAAGAACACGGTGTCCGGATGGATTCCTTGATCCAACATTTTAAAAAATAATTCCTCAACCTTATCCCATTTGTCAACAGTGCACAGTCCATAAGCTAGGGAGCTGAAAACAACAATGTCAGGAGTCACTCCTTCAATGATCATCTGATTGAATTTGACCTCAGCGTCATCCACCCTGCCAAAATTGCATAGTGCATCTATTAGTGCTCCATAGCTGACTACATTAGGACTCAACCCCTGCTGCCTCATTTTGTTAAAGACATCCATTGCCTTATCTATCATACCACATTTAGCATATGCATTCAAAAATATGTTAAAGATGTGATGATCAGGTGAGATACCATTTCCTACCATCAAATTTAGGATATCATGCATTTCAGAAAGAGCACCTATGGCAGCATATCCATGAAGCATAATGCCATAGATAGTTGCATTAGGTTTCGTGCCCTTCCTAATCATAGAATCAAAAAAAATTCTAGCTTCTCTGCATTCTCCATTCTTGCATAGATAGTCCAGCAGCAAAGCATAAGTAAAACAATCTGGCTTAAGACCATATGCAGACATTTCTTCCAGAAATAACACCACCTCATTCCACTTCCCTATAAAGAGGTGTCCTTGGATCAGACAATTATATGTCTCATTGTTTGGCCTAACACCTTTATCAATCATCTGTTGAAAGACCCCCTTGGCCCTATCAACCACTTGAACTTTGCACAGGCCATCAATTACTGTGTTGTATGTCACAACATCAGGTAGAATCCCTTGATCCATCATTTCAAGAAACAGGTTGTAAGCTTTGTCCACTTGACCCTCGGCAAAGAAACCCTTGATGACGGTGTTGTAGGACACCACATTTGGTGGGCAGGTTCTACCTCGATCAGTAGCGATCATACGAAGCAGCTCAAGTGCCTCCTCAACTTTCTTTTCATTGCAGAAACCCTTGATAACTGTATTGTACGATACAACATCTGGCGTGCAACCAAGCTCGGGCATTCGTTGGAGCAAAACTTCCATGGCCTCCCGCACCCTCTTTGCATCACAGAGACCTTTGAGCAGTTGACTCATGACAATGACATTCACCCTGCAGCCCGACTTCAGGATGAGGCCAAAGGCGGCGAAGCCATGCTCTATTTGGTCCATGCGGCAGAAGCAACCGATGAGGACGCTGTAGGTACAAAGGTCCGGTGTCACCTTGGCGCGGCATTCACGTACCATCCGGTTGAAGAGGGAGACAACAAGCTCTGACTCTGATGTTGAGGAGGAGCGCCGGCCCGAGGCACGAGAGACAGCAGCGAAGATGTGGTTGAAGGCGACAATCGACGCAGGCCTCGCACACCGAAGCAATTCATCGAACAGCTTGGGCGCGTTGTCGAGGCCTAGGCTTCCCCGAGCGGGCCTTGTTGGCGATGACGCGCTCCAGCTCCAAGCACCGGTGGCGGACGGCGCTCACACGGCGCGACATGCCGGCGGGGCGCGCGCGCGTCTACCGGCCCAGAGCGGAGAGGCACAGACGGCGCCGCGGCTTGCTCCGGATCGGTGAAGCAGAGTGGCTCGCGTTGGCTGGGCGGAGCTGCCGACTGCTGCGTCGTGGATGTGTTGTCCCTGTGAGAGATAGAGCTGGAACGTCAGGCGGCGGCGTGTGGGTTGGTCAGCGGCGCGCGGGTGGCGGGTGGCGGGTGGCGCCGGTCGTGGAAAGTGCCAGGGGCGAGGGCGGGCGGAGAGTGTTTGTCGCTGGAGATACAGAGAATGTTCGCAGCTGCGTCCGCCTCTGGATCGGTGGAGATGGGCGTGTACCGTTGCCTGGGTTGTGTGAGGGACCATGAGCTGGTGGGCGGCGGCGGCGGCGGCGGCGTGGTTGGGCAGGCGGAGCGACGGGCGCAGGTGCGGCTGGGTTGGGCGACGGCGGCGTGCAGCCCCTTGAGCCTCAACTGCTGGGCCTGCTGGGCCTGGAGCCTCAACTGCTGGCGTGACTGCCTCACCTCTCTCGTTTGTTTTTCGGAAAAAGTCCATATTACCTCCCTCATTTTTCATGAAAGTTTACTTTACCTCCCTCATCTTAAAAACCAGACAAACATCCTCCCTCATCTATCTAAACCGTGCAGATGAGCTCCATGGCTGGTTTAGAGTCTGGTTTTAGCACTCTTGCTGGCCACGTCAGATGGGCCCCACACTGACTCAGCCACCGAACCAAAAAAAAAATGCCTCGCGAGGACGGACGTCATTTGTTCGTGCTTGTGTGGTGGAGGCCGGCGGCTATCGATGGGCAAGGCGGCGGACGTCATCTGTGCGGCGTCCAACTTGCATCCATAGCCGGTGGTGGAGCATAGGGGACTGGGCACGAGCTCGCACTATTTTTAGCTTGCGTCCAACTTACATCCGTGCACGCGAGGCGATACGGACGTCGGCGGTGGCATGTGCGCATGGCTGGCGTGGTGGCCAACGAAGGTCGCACGGAGGCCGGTGGAGCTCACGGCGATGGCCGGCGGCGGCGCACCCCGTACCCGTCGTCGTCCCGCGTGGCGTCCGCAGCCGAGCAGAGGAGCTTTCTCTTCCTCCAGCGGCCAGCAGACGAGCACGACCGCCGCCGCCATCGCGAGCTTCTCTTCCTCGTTCGCCAGTACGATAGCTCTGCGGCCTCCCGCGGCCTCGTTGGGCCTTCAGCGCGCCACAGGCTCCAGCGACGGAGGCAGCAGCGCCGCCAGCGCTGGCGGACGCGGGCACGATGTTCGAGTTCGACGACAGGCCACCGGCGGCGGTGGCGCGGGTGAGCAAGCTGGCGCGCGCACCGAAGCAAAGCAGATCGGAGAAGATGGGCCCGCGGTCGTCCGTGTAGGTGGCGCGGGGCGCGGGGCTTACTCCTGGTCGCGAGCGCCGCCGCTGCTGGACCGGCACGTGCGGGTGGTCCGCGCCGAGCACTGCGTTGCTCCTCTTCGAGGAGCTCAGCCGCCGCCCGCCGCTCGTCGCGACGCCTGGCTCCAGTGTCTTGGTCAGCATGGGCCTAATCTGACGTGGCTGCCAGCAATGCTAAAACCAGGCTCTAAAACTGCCGTGGGCCTAATGCGCATGGATTTAATAGATGAGGGATGTTTCATATGGTTTTGACGTTTAAGGAGGAAAATTAAACTATCGTGAAAGATGAGGGAGGAAACATGGACTTTTTCCTTGTTTTTTCCTCCACATCACATACTACTGCTGTTCGCTACTGGAGATGCAGGAGTCTGAACAAATTCTGAATTTTCGTTTTTTTTTTTAAGGATTTTGCAGCCATCACTGGTGTGATTATTATTCACTGGCTGTGGAATGGGGTCAAATGAATTAAGCAAGAGTGTTAAACCTTTTTGCAATATGTCTGCAGAACATTGGCCTTCTCTTGACCCCAGTAAAAAAATCTTGACCCATCCTAATCCTTGGAAATAGCAACTTGAATCAGGTGCAGGACAGGATTAATTGGAGAAGGGCGACTGGGTTTGTAGACATCATTTTTGTGGTCTAATAGCACCCTGGCCACAATATGGGTAGATCTAACTAGGACTGTACAAAAGGTTTATTTTACCCGTCATAGACTTATGCTGGAACCAGGAGAACATTTCTCTATAGAATTAGAATTTCATCAATCAAAGCATTCCACACAGCAAGGCCAAAACATTAGAGTGTGCACTCCAACAAATTGTCATGTCACAAAAAATATGATCAACACTGAATTCACTTTTTTTTTTGTCAACACTGAATAAGCATTGGAACTGCAGTATTCAAGATTAATCTAGAAGTAGTGATTGGTTGACACATCCTATTTTACACACCACATTCAGTTCCTCAAACTGAACACGGCAAAAGAGTACACTTTCAGCATCGACCATGATACAGCTATTCAAGCATGTCACACAAAGCGCATCTGCCACTTGCTGTATTGCCATTCTAACAACAACAGATTATTATTTATTACCGAGACACAGTACAAAGAGAGAGAGAGAGAGAACAGTTTCCAGCATTATCTAACACACCCAGGATGATAATACAAAAATACTCTTTAAGTGCTAGGCTAATAAGGTCTAACTACTAAGTGCCAACAAAAAAAAAATGCAAACATCAATATGGAACGATAATCCGTTCGACCGTTGTTGCTATTACTATCAACTTCCCTCTGCCACTTTTGCTATTACTATCAACTTCCCTCTGCCACTTTCCACCGGTGCTGGATCCACCACTGCCATGAGCACGGCAATCACCACACAAATAATAACGAAGACCACCTTGCTGTAGCAGAGGCAAAAATCATCCTCTCAGAACACACCTTCTCCCAAAGGAACAAGGCGGTGTGGAGGAAGCAGTTGCAGGCATACTGCCACCAGGGATCCTCTCCGAAAAGCGTACAACACTTCCCTTTGGTACCTATGGAAAGCAAGGAACGATATAAGGTTCAATAACAAAAATGGTCAATAGCTAGAGTTCATCAGGAAACAAATGAAGACATTTCAGTGGTCACCAATCCCCTGTATGCACCAGAGACTCCACAACAACAAAACCTAATCTCCATGAAGTCCCAATAAGCTGTTCCATACCTGCTCTTCTTCCAGGTACAAGGTGCTTTGTTGATGCAGCCACCATTCCAGATGATAGTTCAAACCGCTCAAAATCAGCAGGAATAGGAGTTTTCTCTCTTCTCTCCTCAGAAGTTAGCTCTGTATGTTCAGGCTCATATACAGAACATCTCTTCAATAATCATGTCTGAAGCGGCTGCTCTCACTCTAGCTGCAAGAAACACAAAGCATCTTAATCTGCAGGATGTAAGCTTCCTCTCTGACAATGAGCTGCTAGTCAACCTTATAAATCAATGCCACAATCTTCAAGAGCATTGGAGTATTAAACCTTTCACAGCTGACTTCAAACTCAAAGTTTCTCCCATCAGGTGCTCAAAATAAGTAGGGGTGTAATGTAATAGCTCATAACCTGGTCTCCAGAGATAGACATTGCTCTGATTTAGATTGCAGTTTTTCCTGTTCAAACTCACCACATGTGTCTATGTGCCCCTGCAGCTCTCTCTCTGTCTTCCTTCCTGGGAGCCTTTCTCCCTGCTTTGTATAAATTGTTCTTCATCACGTTTCCCATTAAAAAAACAGGGGTTGCCATGCAGGCCATAATCTGGCAAAAGACCAAGGGAAAATATGAATAAAATAAGGAATGCTCACTGCATTATTGAAATCATCATGTGTCCAATCGTGGGATACATTACCGCAAGTCACCTGTTCTTAGCCTGTTAGTAAGAGTCTCCCTATTCCTGCAACAACAATAAATATTAGGGTCTGGACATCTAGTTAGTATCAAAGCACAAGATATATGAGTTGTAAATCAAGTGTAAAAAGTACCCAGCAACTATTAGCCATTCACGTTCTTTTGGGTTGCCAAACTCGGTTTGGATAATATGGATAACAACAAAAGCATTTAGCTTACATGCAAGTTGGGGTAGGCTTGGATAATTTTGGCTCAATACTATTTTAGAAAGATTTCTCAATAAAATTATGGAAATATAATCCACTACCACCAACAGTTCTGGTTTCTGGAAGTACGAATAAACGCAAGGTTCTGTAATTTGAAATTAGCATGTAAACTGCTGCAACCTTTTCAAAATAGCAAGAGGATGTAAGTGTAATCAGATAACCTGTTGTCTCACAAACTGATCACAAGGTTGTATTCTAAAATTGCTGCAAACATTATTTAGAACAGCAAGCGGATGTGAGTGTATCATACTATATACATCCATGACTTACTTTGCTATGTCTAACAGTGATTCACAAAACTAAACAAAAAGTATATAGAAACAAAATTTTCAACTTAGTTTCCTACTCTTATCTTGGGATGATCTGTGCTCTCAAATGCTTGTTTGATCATATGTATCCATCTTTTTGTAAAAAAATCAATATAAAAAATGGTGACAAATCAATGGTATGGAATAAACGAATATCAACTCTGAATTTAAGTGAAACAAACCTTTAGGTCTCTATTGCTCAACTTTGGATGGCCTTCAAAGGCGGCTTTTTTATTCTGAAATTAACAAATGCATACATCTTGTTTCCCCATTTCCACCTGCATAAAAAAGTAAAAATGAATTGCAGAATAAAAAATTTGCAAAAGCTAAATCAGGGAAAGTAAGCAGTACTCACAACTAGGGCTTCTGCAACTGACTGAAACAAAGTTTTGAGATCTTCAGGAGATACATCGATTGGCTCAACCCCCCAATATGCACTTTGTCTTCATGAGCAGGAAGAGCAAGCAGCTCAGAATGCATCACTCATTTTCATCATCCTAAAAACCTTATGTTTTCATCTTAAACTAGAGTTGGAGATCAGTTGCCAGTTGGTACATCTCATTTTCAGTATTTGACCCACCACCATTTGTTTGTTCAGATTGAAAATGAGAAAAGTGCACAAGCAGAGACAATGTAGCTTTAGCCACTATCACATCACACTTATTCCTAAAGCTTGACAGATGAATAGACTACTACTACTTCTTCTGCCACTTGTGGTATTATGATTCTTATCACAGCAGGCTTGTTACAGATTTAGACGCACCGAAAAACAAATGCTAGAATGTACAGTTTCAAGCATTAGCTGGTACCCAGCATGGTACTGCAATAGAATTACTGACCAAACTCTCAAAGTATTAGGTTCTAACAAAAAATTACTACCAAGAGAGGCATTGCAAACAGCCAAATATCAATATGGATGGTGCCGCCCCTTGCAGCTGTTGCTACTATTACTCACGGTATCTCCTTTCTGTCACCTTCCGCCCAGTGGATCCACCACCACCACTGCTACACTGCCACTACAAGGGGGTGAGGAGGTGGTTGAAGCCTGAAGGCGGGGTTAGCCGTGGCAGAGCCTGGAGTGGAGGAGGAATTCGTCGAACAGATGGAGTGTGTGGTCAAGCTCAGGTTGCCCGTCTCCACGCAGCATGGTCGCAGTGACACGCTTCCAGCTGTTCGACGAATTGCTCCCGCACGGCACGGGTCGGTGGGGATGGAGATGGAGGCGGACCTACTTCACTGGTGAGGGTACGAGGGGCTGGAATGTCGTAGGACCGGCGGTGGTGTGCACGTGGGTTTGTCGAGAAATCTCGACGGCGGCGGCGGCGGCGGAGGAGGAGGAGGAGACAGGGACGAATGGAATGGAGTCTGTGGGGTTTCGGAGACGAATGGACTTCTGATTGAGTCCTCCTGAGGCAATTGGGCTTATGTGTTGAAATATTTGGGCTGGCCCAATCTTAACAGACGACCAAATGCATGGAGCCCAGACCTAAGTAGGCCTACACCGAAAAGGCCTGCTATCTTATACTCAGCAAACTGAAGGGCGTGGTGCGTTGTCGGAATTTCGTCAGAACCATCGATGGCTCAAACACGAATCTCAGACTGAATTCTGACGGGGCCTTTGATGGAAGGAGCAAAGAGGGAGGATGGGGATTCGCTATATCCGTGATGAACTCGGTAGAGTGGTGGTGTCAGGTGCTGGACGTAGAGACCATCTCCTGGATGCTTTCCATGCAGAGGTGCTCGGATGCTTGTCTGGACTGCAAGCAAGCAGCAATCAGGTTGGGAATCATGAGACTGAATATTGAAGTGGATGCCTCCCTGGTGAAAACAGCCTCAGAGACAAACGAGTTCAGACTTGCGCCAACTTGAGGAATAATTACATATATCATTAGTACAGAGTTCCCTTATTGTTATGTGTTGATTTGTCGCGAAACTGTAACAGGGTAGCACATGGTGTAGCTGCTGCTGGTTGTAATCTTCAAGTGGGTGTTGACTGCAGTGAGGTATTACAGGTCTTCATCTCACAAGAGTCTAGCTAATTTGTGTAGTAAAGTTTCAGAAAAGTCGTCGACCTAATTCACAAAGACAAATTTTGTTCGGTTTGTTTTCCCTCTTTTTTTTTTTTTTTAGAAAAGAAATTGACCGGCTTGTTTTCTGAAAATAAATAATAAACAAAAAAAAATCATAAGGCAAATTAGTTAGTTATTATTTCTCCTCCTTGATTTGCTATCTGGTTAAGATATTCAAGCGCAATAAATACTAGGACAGTTTGCAGAAAAACAGTGTAGCGTGACAAAGATTGAGAAGTTCATCATATATCATTTCATCTTGAACTGGATGCAGTCGGGATCAAATATGGCTGGAGGACACTCTTTACAATGTGGGGTATTTCTCGACCTTGGAAAATCAGTAATTTACAAGTGCACAATCCAAACATCATGATCAGAAAAGAACTTGCAAGTTGCTCTACGGATCTACTACCATCAGCAGCATTTAGCATATGGATGGAGTTGGCAGTGTAACCATTCTTCTCCATAGGGGAGAAAAAAGAAGAATCATCCAACTCCAGCAACACAACTCATCAACAAGATTATCTAATGCTAATCACTTTGTCATAATGCCCTTCATCAATACAATTATTATGACCAAGACTAGATAGAACTTTATCAGTACATGCCAACTCTGTGCGCTTTTGGTCAACTTGAAATACAGTTTTTGTTGCACAAGCACTTTCAGTTCTCCCATGCCTGAAGTAACTAAATGAAGGTATAAGTAATAACTCTAAGCTTAACTGTTAAAAGTCCTGTAGGGGCGCCCAGCCCCTCCAGTTTATTCAAAAAAAAAAAACTGTTAACACTCTAGCTAAATATTTCTCAGAAAATGAAAATGCATCATCTATATGACCATATTTACAGTAGCAACAAAACCAACCTGAGAGTTGAGAAGAAAAGAAAAATCTAGATTTGGTCCAGCAGCCACTGTTAGTCTCTTTCAACATGGATCTCTCTGCCCCACGCCTGTCAGAACCAGCATTTAGAGTAGGTACAAAACTTACAAGCATCTAGAAAGAAATTGAATCCTTACACTGGACACCAGTAATGGGAAATCTTACAAATCAAGTGAAATACATTCATAACGGTCATAGCCAAGCAGGTCTCTTCTATAAAAGTAGAAAGTGGAAGAATCCTTGATTGCCATATGTTTAATGCTCACCTGAAACAAATGCAGGATTTAAGATTTCACTTAAGTGGTCATCTTCGAGGGTACAGTCAACGGTGAAAAGGCTCCTTCAATTTGGTGTGACAATCATGCTCAAGGCATTGAAAACTCAAAATTATTTACTGTCAGAAAATATAGGCAAGACATTTCTGAATTATGATCTCTCTCCAACTTTTCTTGCATAATATTATCCAAAGATATTATGCCAAAGCATTAAAAAGGGACAACTATTCAACGATCAATTCATGTATTGTTTGTTTGTCCTAGACTCTTAAGATTAAAGTGCCCAGGCTCGATCATTACGCATGGAACTCTATTGATAATTACCAATTTTTCCTCTTGCAGAGAATACTTAATAACTACAGAGACATCTCCCCAACTAGCCTTGCTAATGCATTTCAAGGTAATGGGAAAAAAAAAAATGTTACAACCCAAATAAAGCAAAACAATAGAGGACACCTGACTGCACAAGGTGGAAAGTTCTAACCACATTTTTCTGAAGAACGGCAGAGATAGGCCAAATACACAGTTTTACTCATTATCAACACAGCACATGAAAGGCGAATGCTATGAGAGGAGGAAACTAATCTGGTAGTGTTTTGCTATTAAAATAGTTTGTGTGAAGAGTAAAGACATAGTAAATCTTATACAATGCTAACTGTGGGGAAATACACAAGCAAAAATACAGGAATCGCCTCACTGACAAAGAGGCCCACAAGAAAGATTTATCATTGGGAGTGCAGGGCTTCTTCACAAATTATTTAATAAAATAAAATGCAAAAGAATTTAGTTTTACACATCACGCTGCCAAGCTAATTAGGACTGCACATAAGATTAGTTTACCTGTTAACAAGAAGAGAACATTTCTCAAGAGAAATTTCTCATTCAAAGCATACCACACAGCATGGCCATAAAAATTAGAGCACGGGACATAATAGTCACTCCAACAAATTGACATCTAGCATAAAAGATGATAAACACAGTTGAAAACTGAATTCACCTTTTTTTTGTCGATGATCACTTGTTGGCTCCATTGAGGAAACAAATACTTTTCAGGTAGAGACTTTGCATGGTGCTGATATTCACCCCTTGAGAAAAGTGATATAAGCTCCAAAGTAGTGGAAGCCTCAAGTGAGAAATTCTTCACAAGTTTGGAGAGGTAAGCCCCAGCCCCTGCTATATATAATTTAATTAAGTGCGAGAACTAACCAGGAAGTACTATCATGTATTCACATTCTCTGGGCTGCAAAACTATGTTTGGATAATATGAACAACAACAAAGGCATTTCACAGCATGCAAGTTGGGGTAGAATTGGACAATTTGGGCTCAGAAGTACTTTTAGTAAGGTTCCATGGTAAATTATGAAAACATAATTCACCACCAAAAAGGTTCCTGATTTCTGGAATTATAAATAAACATAAGGTTCTAAATTTTTATCTCAGCAGCAGAACTGTTGCAAAGTTTTTAAATCAGCAAGAGGATGTAAGTGCAATCAGATAACCTCGTGCTCTGTTATGTCTCTAACTGATCACAAGGTTGTATTATAATTTCTAAAGTCAACAAAGACCAATAGTGCAACTCCTACAAAACATTTTTAGAATAGCAAGCAGATGTGAGCATATCATACATCTATGTACCCTGCTATGTCTAACAGTGATTCACAAAACCAAACAGAAAGTATAAAGGAACACAATTTTCAACTCAGTTTCCTACTCCTATCTTGGGAAGATCTATGCTGTCAAATACTTGTTTTATCACATATATCCACCTTTTGAAAAAAAAATAAATATAAACAATGGCAATAAATCAGTGGCATAGAATAACACAAAGATCAACTCTGAACTTAAGTGAAAACTGTTGGACCACTTTGCCACACAGGTGTGTATCAGTTATGACCAGTTCACCACAGTACTCTCACTCACACTCCCTCTGTCCATAAAAAGGATGTAATTCTCGCTTATCGATGAGTCATGCTGCCAGTATCAGGAGCCATACTTCCACTACATACAACTATAGCCATACTCCTCTATGAATAGTTGGTTTTTAACTTCAATAATTTACAGCGGGGCTCTCCCCTGCTGTATTCACGGTTCAAAAAACTAAGAAAGAGTGAGCAGACGCTACAGAAGTGCTGCTATGACCGAAGGGGGTCAGGGAGCAGCAGATTACATATGCAACGAAAACAAACATTTAGGTCTTTATTACTCAACTTTGGATGGCCTTTAAAGGCAGGTTTTTCCTTCTGAAACTAACAAATGCATACAGCTTGCTCCCCTCTTTCCTCGCATTCGCACCTGCATTAAAAAGGGACAATAAATTGCAGAATGCAATGAACGCAAAAGCTAAACCAGAGAAGTAGGTAGTACTCACATCCAGGACTTCTCCAACCGACTCAAAACAGTAATTGACATCTTCAGAAGATACATTAGTCTGACCCGGCCCCAAGATATACTTTGCTGCCATGAGCAGGAAGAGCAGGAAGCTCAGAATGCTTCACTTTTTCATTCTCATCTTTCTGATCATCCACAAAAAAGAAACTTCTGTTCTCATCTCAAACTTGAGGTGCAGATCAGTCGATAAATCTCATTTTACCCAGTAACATACTGAAAATGCCAAAAGTGCACAAGCACACACAACATAGCCTGAGCCACCAACACATTGCACTTAGTCCTGAAGCTTGACAGCTAAATATGCTAATACTAAATTTGCCACTTGTGGTATTACGATTCTTACTACAACAGCCTAGTTACAGAACAAAACACACTAGAAAACAAATACTAGAAAGGACACCCAGCATAGTACAACAACACTCAACTCTTGGCTTCATTGAGGAAACGATACTTTTCAGGCAGAGACTTTGCAAGGTGCTGATATTCCTCCCTTGAGTAAATTGATACAAGCATGGAAGCGGTAGAAGCCTCAAGTGCAAAGTTCTTCTCATCTAGTTTGTAGAGATAAGCCCCAGCCCTGCTTATGTCACCTCTATCCAACAACCTCCTAACTAGAGAATTTAGCATACATGAGTTTGGAACACAGCCACTATTTTCCATCACTGAAAACAGATTCTCAAACTCTTCTAGCAACCCTTCTTCTATGAGATTTTCTGCAACAAAGCGGTAGGTTACAGCATTTGGAACCAAACCATTAGCAGGAATAGCTGCGAACAAATCCATGGCAGCTTCCTTTCTGCCACTTTTAAACAAAGCACCAATCATAATATTGAATATAAAACTGTCAAGTTGAATATCCTTAGAACACAGGCTTTGAAACATTTTGAATGCTTCATCAACACAATTATTTTCGCAAAGACCATTTAGAATTATGTTGTATGTGTAGATGTCCCACTGTGTTCTGCTGTTGATCATATTCAGATAGAGTTCTTTCGCTTCAGAAAATCTCCCAGTCTCAAACAAACCATGCAATATAGTATTATAAGTCACAACTCCAGGTGTAAGTCCCTTCATTAACATTTCTCTGAAAAGGCTATATGCATCGTCTATCCTTCGGGCTTTACAGTAGCCATGAAGCAAAGTATTATAAGTAACTTCAGTAGGTGATACGCCAACTGAGACCATACCATCAAATACCTTCTTCGCTTCATCCACCCTTCCAACTAAGCAGTAACCACATATTAACGGGCGATATGAGAAAGCATCCGGCCTTACGCCTACATGTTCCATCAGATCAATGAGCCTCTGGGCTTCCATGACCCGCCCTACATTGCATAAGTTACAAATTAATGTGTTGAAGAACACCACGTTAGGGCGGATCCCTTGATCCAACATTTCATCAATTAATTCCTCTGCCCTCTCCCATTTGTCAACGGTGCACAGTCCATAAACTAGGGAGTTGAAAACAACAATGTCAGGAGTCACTCCTTCATTGATCATCTGATTGAATTTGACCTCAGCGTCATCCACCCTTCCTAACTTGCATAGTGGATCTATTAGTGCTCCATAGTTGACTACATTAGGACTCAACCTGTGCTGCCTCATTTTGTTAAAGATATCCATTGCCTTATCAATCATACCACATTTAGCATATGCACTGAAGAATATGTTGAAGATGTGATGATTAGGTGAAATACCATTTGCTACCATCAAATTTAGGAGGTCATGCATCTCAGAAAGAGCACCTATGGAACCATACCCATGAAGCATAATGCCATAGATCGTTACATCAGGTTTTATGCCCTTCCTAATCATAGAATCAAAAAATTTTCTAGCTTCTCTGCATTTTCCATTCTTGCATAGATAGTCCAGCAGCAAACCATAAGTATAACAATCTGGTTTAGGACCGTGCAGACATTTCTTCAAGCATTCGCACCACCTCTTTCCACTGCCCCATAAAGAGGTGTCCATGGATCAACAATTATGTCTCATTGTTTGGTTTGACACCTTTATCAATCATCTGCTGAAAGACACCCTTGGCCATCTCAACCATGTCAACCACTTGAGCTTTGCAGAGGCCATCAATCACTGTGTTGTATGTCACAACATTTGGTGGAATCCCCCGATCCTTCATTTCAAGAAACAGGTTGTAAGCTTTGTCCACTTCACCCTCAGTAAAGAAACCCTCGATGACGGTGTTGTAGGATACCACATTTGGTGGGCAGGTTCTACCTCGATCATTAGCCATCATACGCAGCATCTCAAGTGCCTCCTCGGCTCTGTTTTCATTGCAGAAACCCTTGAGAAGTGTGTTGTACGAAATTACATTGGGTGTGCAGCCAAATTCGGGCATTCGTTGGAGCAAAACATCCATGGCCTCGTCCACCCTCTTCGCATCACAGAGGCCCTTGAGCAGTTGACTGATGACTATGACATTGACCCTCCAGCCTGTCTTAAGGATGAGGCCCAAGGCTGCGAAGCCATGGCTCACATGGCCTATGCGACAGAAGCAACCGATGAGGATGCCATAGGTGCAACGGTCAGGGGGTACCTTGGAGCATTCACGTACCATCCGGTTGAAGAGGGTGATGACGGTCTCTGACTCTGATGTGGAGGAGGAGCGCCGGTCTGAGGCACGAGAGACAGCGGTGAAGATCTGGTTGAAGGCGACAACCGACGCAGGCCTGGCGCACTGAAGCAATTCATCGAACAGTTTCAATGCGTCGTCGAGGCCAAGGTTTCCCGAGCGGGCACGGTTGGCGATTGCGCACTCCAGCTCCAGGCACCGGTCGCGGACGGCGCTCACGCGGCGCGACATGCTGGCGGGGCGCGCGCACAGAGCGCCACGGACGGCCCTGGGTCGGTCTCCGGGTCTGTGAAGAAGCAGAGCAGCTCGTGTGGACCGGGCGGGGTAACGCGTGCGGCGCCGTGGAGTGTGCGAGGCTGGGAACTGGAATGGCGACCGGCGTGGGTTGGTGGCGGCGGCGGCGGCGGGCGGCGGAGGCGGCCTGTGTGCGTTTGGCTCCGGTGCGGTGCGCTGGGAAGCCCACAGGACTGAATAAGTCTTGTTACTATTTTTCTATTTTTGTTTTTTTTTTTTTCCATTCACATATTGGCATATTGGGAATGACGGTGAGACCTGACTCCGTTGCTGCGCCGGCCGTGCTCACCTGGTGCCGTCCACTGGAACTGGAAGGCGTGTCGGACGGCGACACGAGCCGTCGTGTAGCTGTTGGCGACTTGGCGCGGTGCGCACAAGCCGTACAGATTGCAATAGCAGCTTGTGTGCCAGGCAAGGCCGCGCCTATGATGCGCTCGCTGATGGCGACGGCCAATCATGGCGCCGCCGCCGACTGGTCGGAGCTTGGGGCCTGCTGGCACCTCTGCTGCCATGCGCGCCGCAAGGGCGATCCAATCGTTCAGTTTGTGACGCCGAGGAAGATGGGATGGGTTTGTATGCGACGGAGGAGACGTGGACGGTGTGCGACGCCGGATCGCGCGGGAACAAGGCGTCGGAGGCGCACACGACGGTGTTCTTGCGCGCGCCGCTGTAGAGCATGTCGGTGTTATGGCATGAAGGACCCGTTGTCGGGGAAGTTGCGCGTCATAGAGGTAGGCCTCGAGCGCGCGGCGGTAGCTAGGCGTGGGTGAGCGCGACCCGGCCGCCGTGTCCGGGGCCGAGCGTCTCGATGATGTTCTGCACGTCCACTTTGACGCCGTCGACGCCGCAGCTCTGTGCTGGTACAGCTCGTCGTAGAAGCTGAGCGCCCTGTGCTGGTGCACCTGCCACCAGCCACAGGTCGAACACGAAGAGTGAGTCCATGGCGGTGTCTGGCTGGTGGCCCATCACCACGGGGGGCTGCGCGTTCACGCCGCCCCAGTAGCCCACCATGGCGTGCCAACACGTACTTGATGCCGTGGTCGCGCTTCGCCTCCTCCACTAGCAGCTTGAGCCCCGGCGTTTGCGTCTGCTCCGCCGCCTCCGTCTGCTGCTCGCCGCCGTCTTTGCCGTCGTCGCTCCTGTTCCTCTTTTTGGAAATTGGCGTGCTCCTTGATCCCCGTCAGTCTGCTGGCCAACCTGCAGGAGCTGGCACACATACATGACTCACGCCGCAGTCTGCTGTAGTGCTGAAGAACACGCTAACAGCGATTGCTGCAGTTTACAATTCATTTAATAATCAGAGTCGTTAACCACTTTTGACATCCCGACTTTACTTCACTTGCTGCTGCTTGTTAATCACTAGCAAATCATCAAGGTTAAAAATGATCGAATCAAAAGAATATATTAAATTGCTGCTCCAATCTTGAAATTGTGATTGGTTGATGCATCAGTTTTACCCACCACATTCAGTTCCCCAAGCTGAACACGGCAAAAGAGTACAGTACACAAGAGCAACAGAGACACATAAGTGATACAACACGCTTAATCAAGCTCGATGCATAAATAGACCACTGCAGCATGTCAGCATCTGCCACTTTTTTTACAACGATATTCATTTCATTTAGGTGTGCAGAGTACACAAAGCAGCCTAAAAAGGCTCCAGATTTACAGTATTCAGTGCTTCCTTATCTGGGCATCCATGAGCAACATGTGTGCAAGTAAAACAAGTTTGAGCTGACAGAGAAGATAAAAGTCTGTGTGCTTCTTTAGCTGAACCATGGGTTGAATGCTTCATGTCTGTTACCATCTTGAAAACTTTGATTTGATTGGCTTCATTTTTATGAATGAAATCCTGCGTGATGGCTTTTGCCCTCCAGTCTGGTGGTGCTGATAAGTCAGTCTGTTGAAGGATTTCACCGATGAGTTGTTGTCAGATAAGTATGGGAGGTTTGCAAAAAAAAAAAAAAAAAAGGATAAGTAATTGGGCACTGTAATTTGATCAGAGGCAATCCTTCCTGCATGTGAATGAGTTATACCTTGATTGCTGTTTCGTGTGCTGTCATTTTCAGTGTCTGGACTGCTCTGTTGCTGTTGTTGATGCATTGCATGTGTGTGTTGCTGCTGGCCAGCAAGTGCTGAACAATTTGCATGTTAGTGTTCCTGCTGAAGTATTGTCATTCATGCACCAGAGGATATTGCAGCCTACCGGGGGTGTTATTTCCTGGATTAAAACAAAACTAGTCAGATTGTGTTGTCAAAACAAAAAAAAAATCAAGTCAGATTGTTAAAGCTTTTGCAATGTGTCTGCAGACTGCAGCTTTCTACATTGGCCTTTCCTTACCTCAGTACAATAACCTTGACCAAGAGTACGAGTATGACCAAACCAAAAAAACAGAAGGGAATATCCTAATTCTCCAAAGTGGCAACTTGAATTCAATTGGGACTTCAGGAGCAGGACATGATTGATTGGACGACATATTTTTTTTCCATCAGAGCAGCTCAAGAGCGAGTGGTATTCGCCTGCTTCAGCGGAAGACAGCAACTGAGCAACCGGATGCAGCGACAGGGAGCCTCTTCGCCTCGGATATTGGATGCCTGGACACCGCCATGCCCTCGATGCTGTTGCAGCCCTGCACCGCCTTGTTTGAGTTGGCAGCAGGATTCAGAATTGAGTCAACTGACACATCCATCCGCCTCTGGTCAGGTCAGCCATCCCCACCTGCCTGCTGCTGTGCTGTGCTACCTCAACGCCGTGGGCTCTGGGCTGGATTGGCCCCAAGTCCCAACTTCAGGAAACAGTGGCACGGGAGGAACATACCTGCAGAGAATCCAGTTAAAATTATAGGAACCAAACAATGATAAAGAGGTACACATATGATTGTTTTTGTAGTGAGAGTGCAGGATTCATTCACAAATTATGCAAAAAGGTAGTGCACAGCGCTACTCAATAATTGGTAAACTGATTCCTGCTTTAAAGCTAACTAGGATGGTCCACAGAATTATTTTACCTGTCAATAAACTTGATGCTGAAGTGCACCAACAAGACAGCATTTCTCTAGAGAATTTCATCATTCAATCTTTCAAAGAATACCACAGGGGCACAAAGCATAGCCAAAAAAAATTAGAGCACAAAACAGAATATTCACTCCAAAATATTTACATTGTCACATTAAGATGATCAGTGCAGTTGAAAAGTCAATTCATATTTTTGTGTCAACACTCATTTGTTGGATCCATTGAGGAAACGGTACTTTTCAGGCAGAGATTTTGCATGGTTCTGATACTCATCACTGGAGAAAATTGATATAAGCATTGAAGCAGTGGAAGCTTCAGGTGAGAAATTCTTTTCATCGAGTTTGGAGAGGTAAGCCCCAGCCCTGCTTATGTCACCTCTATGCAATAGCCTCCTAGCCAGAGCATTTAACATTTGTGAGTTTGGAGCAGTGCCATTCTTCTCCATTGCTGAAACCAGACTGTCAAACTCTTCTAGCGACCCTTCTTCTATGAGATTTTCTGCAACTACGCGGTAGGTCACAACATTTGGAACCAAACCATTAGCAGGGATAGCAGCGAATAAATTCATGGCATCTTCCTTTCTGCCAGCTTTGAACAAAGCACCAATCATAATGGTGAATGTAATAATGTCAAGTTGCAAACAGAGGCTCTGAAACATTTTGAATGCTTCGTCAACACAATTACTTTTGCAAAGACCATCCAGAATTATGTTGTATGTGTAAATGTTCCACTCTTTTCCACTTTTCATCATATTGAGATAGAGTTCCTTTGCTTCAGAATTTTTCCCATTTTGAAACAGACCATGTAGTATAGTACTGTAAGTCACAACTCCAGCTGTAATGCCGTTGCTCAACATTTTTCGGAAAAGGCTATATGCATCATCTATCCTTCGGGCTTTACAGTAGCCATGAAGCAAAGTATTATAAGTAACTTCAGTAGGTGACACGCCAACTGAGACCATACCATCAAATACCTTCATCGCTTCATCCACCCTTCCATCTAAGCAGTAACCACATATTAACGGTGTATATGAGAAAGCATCCGGCCTTACGCCTACATGTTCCATCAGATCAATGAGCCTCTGGGCTTCCATGACCCGTCCAACATTGCATAAGTTACAAATTAAAGTGTTGAAGAACATGGTGTCAGGACGGATCCCTTGATCCAGCATTTCATCAATTAATTCCTCTGCCCTCTCCCATTTGTCAACGGTGCACAGTCCATAAACTAGAGAGCTAAAAACAACAATGTTAGGAGTCACTCCTTCATTGATCATCTGATTAAACTTGAGCTCAGCGTCATCCACCCTGCCTATCTTGCATAGTGCATCTATTAGTGCTCCATAGCAGACTACATTAGGACTCAACCCGTGCTGCCTCATTTTGTTAAAGATATCCATTGCCTTATCTATCATACCACATTTAGCATAAGCACTGAAGAATATGTTGAAGATGTGATGATTAGGTGAAACACCATTTGCTACCATCAAATTTAGGAGGTCATGCATCTCAGAAAGAGCACCTTCGATAGCATATCCATGAAGCATAATGCCATAGATAGTTACATCATGTTTTATGCCCTTCCTAATCATAGAATCAAAAAAAATTTCTAGCTTCTCTGCATTTTCCATTCTTGCATAGATAGTCCAGCAGCAAACCATAAGTAAAACAATCTGGTTTAGGACCGCGTGCAGACATTTCTTCTAGCATCCGTACCACCTCTTTCCACTTCCCAATAGAGAGGTATCCATGGATCAGACAATTATACGCGTGTCATTGTTTGGCTTAACACCTTTATCAATCATCTGCTGAAAGACATCCTCAGCCCTGCCAACCACTTGAGCTTTGCACAGGCCATCAATTACTGTGTTGTATGTCACAACATCTGGTTGAATCCCCTGATCCTTCATTTCAAGAAACAGGTTGTAACCTTTGTCCACTTCATCCTCAGTAAAGAAACCGTTGATGACGGTGCTGTAGGACACCACATTTGGTGGGCAGGTTCTACCTCGATCATTAGCCATCATACGCAGCATCTCAAGTGCCTCCTCGGCTCTGTTTTCATTGCAGAAACCCTTGAGAAGTGTGTTGTATGAAACTAAATCCGGCGTGCAGCCAAGCTCAGGCATTCGTTGGAGCAAAACTTCCATGGCTTCACCCACCCTCTTTGCATCACAGAGACCTTTGAGCAGTTGACTAATGAGTATAACATCCACCCTCCAGCCTGACTTCAGGAAGAGGCCAAAGGCTGCGAAGCCATGGTTCACGTGGCCCAAGCGGCAGAAGCAACCCATGAGGATACCGTAGGTGCAATAGTTAGGGGGTACCTTGGAGCAGTCACGTATCATCCGGTTGAAGAGGGTGACGACGGTCTCTGACTCTGATGTGGAGGAGGAGCGCCGGCCCGAGGCACGAGACACGGCGGTGAAGATGTGGTTGAACGCGACAACCGACGCAGGCCTGGCGTGCAGAAGCAATTCATCGAACAGCTTCAGCGCGTCGTCGAGGCCAAGGCTTCCCGAGCGGGCGCGGTCGGCGATGACGCGCTCCAGCTCCAGGCACCGGTCCAGGACGGTGCTCACGCGGCGCGACATGCCGGCGGGACGCGCTCGGGCGCGGCGCGGAGTGGCCCGGACGGCGTGTCAGGTTTCCGTACCCGTGAAGCAGAGCACAGCTCGCTCGCGAGCGCTGGATGGAGCAGCAGATCGAGCCGCGTCGTGGAGTGCGTAATGGTGGGGAGGCGGGGGCGGCAGCGTGTGCGCGCCGGGCTTGGGGCGGCGGCGTGTGCGCGCTGGGCTTGGGGCGCGGGCGGCGGCGTGTGCGTGCTGCGCTGGGCAGAGCGAGGAGGCCAGGATTGTTCTCTCACCCCCTTCGCATTTTTCTTTTAAATTTTTACATTCGCATCTGGCCAGGGCTGTGAAAATTCTGTCATTCGAGGAATTGGAAACTCATCCAAATCTGTTGCTTAGCTCATCACTAATTTAATTCCAATCTGCCGTTAAAAAAAAACATCTATAAAATTCTTCAGCTCAACTGCCATTCATCTATTCATCTAAAATGATGTGGTGCATTCACACGCTTTACGTTTCTCTGTTCGGGGAAAAAGTGTATTGTGAGATGTGGTCAGTCAACACATCTCAAATATCCACCATAATTCAGTTATAGCGTGTTTAGATGCCTGCATTTGGAAAGGCACATTTGGTTACCAAACAGGCTATATTGTTACTCAAGCTGAACACCCCAAAGGGTGCACAGACACCAAGTGGAGTCTATCCAAGAACGCATCGTAGTTCATTCAAGCTTAATGAATGTATGTATAGACTATACTAACACTACATCTGCCCCTTGCGGTGCTATCATTCTTGTTACGGCAGGCTTGTTACGTGGCACACCAGAAAATAAGTAATTCAAAGTACAGTTTGCAGCATGGTACTGCGACAAATAATGCTAACTGCGTGCTATGTTCTACCATCTAACTGCTAATCAGTGGCATTGCAAGCATCAGTACGGACGGTGCCGGCCCCTGCGGCTGCTGTTGCTGTTACTACCACGGTCATCTCCTCTCTGTCGCTTCCCACCGAGTTGGATCCGCCACCACCGCTGCTAGTGCCGCTACCGCCCGAATCGACGACCACCTTGCTGTGGCAGAGGCGAAGTCACATGCAGAGGCTGCTGCCCTGCAGTCTGTGGTCTGCAAAAACACCAATGAAAATATGAGTTGACACTAGACAAGGAAGCATCACTGCAACAGTTCAGAGGATTACCTTTAGGATCTAAGATATAAGAAACAAAAACTAGACTACGGTGCTGCAATGATAACCATCTAAATTCAACACACTATTTTGAACACAAAAGGCTACCATCTACAACAGAAATTCACTTCTAATATAATATATATACTCCAGGTCTGTCTGTTGTCAAATTTGTGAGCTGATTACATGCCTTTTAACAGAGAACACTTTTGACAGGGGTACAACCTCAGTTACTATTTTCATCATGTACTGAATAAATGGATGTGATGGCACATTGATCCAACTAATTATAACAAGACACCACTATGTGTTTCATTTAGTGGACTGATGTCATCAATTAACTTTGCAAGACAACAACAGAATCCAACACAGTAGGTGTTTGACTTGCATTAATCCAGTGGAATGTATGTTGTATGACCTTTCTAGAAGAATAGATCAAAACTACTTACACGTATACAAGACGGCCATCTGGTAGGACCATTGGGATCATTGTTGAACCTGGAGGAGCACCCGGAGCATACAACATTGGCTGCACAAATGCAAATAATGCCAAAAATACACCAGTCAGAAGGATATCACCTCTTGTAAATGTTTCTCCTCATGCATTGGCTAGTGCAAATCAGAAGATGCCATGTACCTGTGCAGCACGAGCAGAGAGCACACCATAAGCACCTGCCAGTCCATTTCCAAGGGATTATAAGCACCTGCCAGACCATTTCCATGTGGATTATAAGCTCCCACTAGTCCATACCCAAGTGGGGCATAACTAGGGGAGTGATGGACCTCCTTTTGCAGTAGGTGTTGATACAGTATCATCCTTCTTATCAGAAGGAGGTTTCGCAAGTGAACAATCCAGCAGCTGACCTGTTAGTGGCAAAATATGACCCTTTAGACATATGAAGGGTGTCAGAAAAAAATGATTAGCTATAGAAGGATGTTAGAAAAGGAAACTCACCATCAAGTTCATATCTCTCAGTGTTCTTCAGAGCCTTCATAGCCATGGACCGTTCCTTAAAATGAACAAAACCGTGCCGATTTTCATGCCCAGATTTTGCAGGAGGAATAACTACTTTTGTAATCTCTCCAACATGCTCAAAAAGCTTTTTCAGCTGCTCTTGAGTAACAGTCTTGGGGAGGTTTTTGACATATAGAGATTTAACCTAAAGACAAATATGCACATCCTTGTAAAATAACATAATAGAAGAAACATAAAAGGTAACATTGCATCATGCAGTGCTCAAAGGAACCTGTGCAGTAGATGTAGCTTCATTAGCATTCTTAGGATCTGCCCAGCTGACAGTAGGAGCATTTGTATCTAGTTTGAATTCTGGTGTAGACATCTTCTGCTTAGCATACTCTGCACATGCCTGGTTGTAGTATTCAATGAAGCCATAACCCTTATTGCGACCTGAGCGTGGTGCCTAAATATATTTGAGTTAAACAACTGTAATCATGCAGAGTGAAGTTGCTGAACAGTCCTAGTATCTATTCATACCTTCATGAGATCAACCTCTAAAACTCCAGGACCAACTTCTTCCACTGCAGTTTTGAAATCATCATGTGTCCAATCACGGGGCACATTCCCAATAAATAGCCTATTCTTAGCCTGAGAGGATGAAACTTTAATCTTCTTTCCCTGTAATAAGAACCATAATAACAGGGTCTAGTTAGTATGAAAGTACAAGATATACAAGTTAATCAGGTGTAACAAAGACTCAGGAAGTGAGCTTGGGTTGCAAAACTAGGTTTGGATAATATGGACACCACCACCAAAGGTGTTTAGGGGTAGGTTTTGCTAAAACAGACTCACAAATATTTCAGACACATCCCTTGGTAACCAAAAACATAATCTTCCACCAACCACAGTTCAGGTTTCTGGAAGCATAACTGAACACACTGGTTTGCAATAGTCACAAGGTTTGGTATTAGCTTGGCAGTGGAAGTAAAGTGTAAATTATATGCCCTCATACTTTGCTACTTCTCAAGATCCCAAGGCCCTGTGTTTTAAATTCAATTAAATTCAACAGTGGTAGTGCTGCAAATCCTTTTAAAAATTAGCAAGAGGATCTGAGTGCAATCATATATAATTGCACTTTGCTACATCTCAAATTGATCCTCCACAGACCTAACACAATTTTAAACTCAGTTTCCTTCCTCTGTCTTGGGAAGTTTGTGCTATCAAATAATATAAACAATTACAATAAATCACTGGCATCGAATCACATGAAGATCAACTCTTGAGTTCAAGTGAAATTGTGTAAACAAACCTTGAGCTCTTTATTGTTCAACTTTTGGATGGCCTTTAAAGCCATCTGTTTACTTCTGAAATTAATAAAGGCATACATCTTTTTTATCCCCCTTTCCTCGCATTCGCACCTGCAGAAAAAAAAAAAAAGGACTCTGAATTGCACGAAAAAACATTGCAAGAGCTAAACCGGAGAAAGTAGGCAGTACTCACTTCCACAACTTCTCCAACAAATTGAAATAGTTGTTTGAGATCTTCAGAAGATATATCAGAAGAGAGTCCCCCAACATAAACTTCAGCTCCATGAGGAGGAAGAGCAAGAAGCTCAGCATGCTTCTCTTTTTCATTCTCATCCTTCGAACATCATCCACCACTTTACTGTCATCATTAGCATCAACTTCACTCACACCATCAATTTCTTCATCCTCCTCGCCGTCCTCCTCCTCCTCCTCCTCCTCCTCCCTCCACCTCCTCCTCCTCATCACCATCCTCATCCTTGTCCTTGTCCTCATCCTCCTCATCACCATCCTCATCCTCTACCTCTTCATACTCAACCTCCTCCTCAATTTCTTCATACTCAATTTCTTCCTCTTCATCTACCTCATCAGGATCAAACTCCACTTGGTCTTGTTTGACCAATTCAACTGATTTGGTCGAAGCAGCATTTCCTGTTCTCCTTGGCATCTTCCAAAGCTCAAAGTTCCAAGGTAACTTTGAAAGAGCACAGGATCCAATAATATTGGGGAGCAAATTGATAATGTGTGGATAGAAAGAAAAACAACAGAAACAGCTAGAACAAAAGGTATGTAATAATCTCAAACTGGATTCAGCCATGGGTATCCACATGGAAAATGGAACCTCAAAGCAAGTGACTGTTAAGGGACAAATGCAGAGATACAAGAATGCTCAGATGGACAGCACGGAAGGTTTTCAAACGGAAGGTTTTCAAGAATATAATAGCACCATCAACAAGAGTATGCAAAAGAGGGACAATCAAAGAAGATGCTATCTGAAGTACAATTGAGTGGGCTGGTGCAATTGCAAGGTATCAAACATTCCATTAATTGAATGGAAGGGAAGGAAAAGGAACAGGGAAAAAAATAAAAATTAGAGAACAATGTACATAATGTGTAAATCATATTATAAAATAACTCATATTTTTCCAATAAGTAATTAAATATATTAGTCATCAAATCATATTATGAACAAAACACCTCAATTACTATGGCAGCATATGTAGTCTAAACTATTGCTGCTCCTCAGAAAGAGCTGAAAGTTTAATTGTGTGATTGTATCTAAACTATCTTGTCCATGTACGTTAAAATCAATCTTTTTTTGAGTACACAGTACAACGCACATACATGCTCACAACACACACGCACACTCACCCCTATGAACACACGACGCAAACTCTACCCCTTGTTAACGACGGGAACATTGCTTACCACTTAAAGCATAGAAGACACGAAGGATAAAATTATGGTACCCGCCAGCAGATTACAATGCACTGGGAACATACAAGTATCAAGCTGGACCAAATCTAGTTTTGATTAAGAAAAAAAAAAACAGGATAGGTCTAGGAAGTGAACCTTAGCTCAACTGGTTGGGTGGGAGGTGTGGTCATGCACCCAGCCACCCAGGTTCAAGTCCTCTCTTGTGGGCCAGGGTTCAGGGGGTTTCTGGTCTAGTCGCCTGGATCTTCTTCTCAGTGCAATGCCATAGGGGCGGTTCTTTGCCTACCGGTCCATTTGTTGTTGTTGTTGAAGTGACACAAGCAGAAAAATAATATTGACCAATGAAAGATGGATATCTGGTTTGATATCCTTATTCTTTTTAATCATAGTGTAAAAGCCACCTCTATTTATGTACAGTAGGGGCTTGAGCCCTCTTGTTTCATTTCATCAAAAGAAATTATGTACAGTAGGGACCTGCATGACTAAGCGTATTTAACTATTTATTGTGGTCCCCTTGGCAGGTTGGACCCTTTGGAGACACGCAAACAAAAATAAATTCAGGCAACTGGTTTGGGCAGGACAAGTTTGGGGGTCGACGGGGGTAAGCGAATCAATCGACTTGAGGGTTTTGCAATCTAGTAACTGAATCTAGTAATTACTAATAAAAAGTAAAAACCAGTTGCCAGCCCTAACTGCTCCTGTTCCGACACAGCATGGTCGCACAGGAATAAGAATAGGAAGGAATCGGAAAGAAGAGTAATGAAAGCTTTGACAGGGGATTTGGGGAATTGATGGCTCAACCAAGGATAACTGAATATAGTAATTACTAAAAAAAGTAAAAACCCACTGCCAGCCCTAACGGCTCCTGCTCCGACACAGCATGGTCACACAAGAATAAGGATAGGAAGGAATCGGAAAGAAGAGTAACGGAAGCTTTGACAGGGGATTTGGGGATTTGATGGCTCAACCAAGGATAACTGAATACAGTAATTACTAAAAAAGTAAACCCACTGCCAGCCCTAACGGCTCCTGCTCCGACACATCATGGTCACACAAGAATAAGGATAGGAAGGAATCGGAAAGAAGAGTAACAGAAGCTTTGACCGGGAATTTGGGGATTTGATGGCTCAACCAAAGATTTGAATCTAGGGTTTCGTGCGGCTAAACCTAGGGGAAAGGAAGAGTGCTGGAAGCTTTGACCAGGGGACTTGATGGCAACCAGAGTTTTAATTTTAATGTAGGGTAGTCCTACCCAATTCTACCATATGCAATGCAATTCAATATAGTCCATGTTCTACAAGTACAATATTTGGCAATTTGGAATAACCTAAATTCAAGATTCGGTATTAATAATAAAGTGTTTGGTATTTATATCAATCAAAATCACGATATGTTTCCACAATAGATTGGTTCTTCAGACCTCAACTCCCAGACAACAGTAGCATACAATACAACGACAATGTAAGGGTCTCAATTGAAGTATCAAATGGCGTATGTGATTATAGAAGTAGTATGGCACAGTATCTGAGCAAGAATTTAAAAATTGAGAGAGAGACAGAGGGGGTTTAATTGGAACTCACCAGCTAGGGCTTGCGCACGGCTGGCTGTCCAGCAGATTGAAGAAGAATTGTGCGTGGTGCAGTCGTGTGGATTGCAGAAGTGCAGTGTATCAGGTCGTCCGAGGTTGCCGGACGGAGAGGCGAATCTACCGGTGGCGGCGGATTCGGCCTGGCCGAAACCCTAGCAGGGTGCGACGGCGGCGATTGGAGGAGGAAGTTGGAGCACGGGACACCGAGCCCACGCAGGAGCGGATCCGTCGGGCGTGCCGGGAGGTGACGCAAGCGCCGGCGCCGAGACGCGAGCAGCTACAGCGAGCGAGGATGGTAGCGGGGGCTAGCGGAGGCCGGAGACCGCGCGAGGCAACAAGTAAGAAGAGCGGAGGCACGCGACGCGACGAGTGCAGACGATGACCATTGGGGACTAGTTGGGGCCAGATTCTTGTGGGCCTTAAGAGAAAAAATGGGCTAAATCTAGGATAGTCCTGGCCCGAGGGGTTGCTAGTTTCGTTGCAAATTTAAGGCCTTGGATTACAGCCCGAGAAAGATGTCTGGCCCAGGCAGTCCTCTCAGATCTTGTTGTCTGCTCCAAGCCTCCAAGCAATTTTCTCAGGGCTACAAGGCTTGCGAAAAGCTTCCCACAAATGCCATAGACAAAAGATAGCAAATTCAATTCCACGTGCGAAAAGCTTCTCACAAATGTCACAGACAAAAGACAGCAAATTCCACGTGTGAAAAGCTTCCCACAAATGCCATAGACAAAAGAAAGCAAATTCCACATTAGCCTATTCCGATAAAATGCCACCAATTTTCTTGTATGTATCCAACTTACAGAGTCCGCTCCTATTAAAAAAATCAAAAGGAAACTCTACCAAGCATGGACTCTTTAGTATTACGTCTAGAATAGAGGAGTCAAATTGTAACCATTTTTTTGTCCACCTCTCCTTAACTACATATATAGAAAGTGAAAGTTTTTCCTGTCCCTTTTTTTACGATGATGAATACAGGATTCGATTCCAATACGTATTGAGTCACATTCTTTATATCTCGTATGTGAGGTCTCATGATCTGTGCTCATACAAGATAGAACAAATTGTGTCATGTAATGATAATATGGAGTTCAATTCTTATACGTATTTGATTTCATTGCTATAGACATTTCGTTCCCTGTAGGTGAAATATGACACTCGCACCTGACACAAAAACCTTCACGAGTCTCGACCTCAAGGCACGTGCACGTCCGATGTTGTACCCACACATGCGGGTATGATTGCCATTCCTACCCCCCAAACCACCACGCCCCCTACACTCGCATGGAACAGGAGCACATCGTCCGCTGACGAAGAGGGCGAAGCCCTCATCTCCTACGCAAGCGCAGGATGCGACCCTCCATAGCATTCTTGTCCATGTGTTGCATGCTCCTTGGGCGGTGGCTTCCCCAGCGGACCCGATATGATGAGGACATGGGTCGCTGGATGCGCATGCACCCTCCGCCCCTCCGCCGCGTGCTTTCGCCGTCTACACTGCCTACCAATCTTCGCTCTCAAGGAAGGTATAGCGCGGAAGAGGCCCAATTGAGTGGGGAAAGTGAGATGAGATGATAGGTTATCTTTCCTTGGATTATTGGGTTGTTCAGCAAATTGATAAGGCGGTTGATTTTGTTTTTTTTTTGTGAGAGAAAAACATTGTACCATGGCTGATAAGGTGAGTGATAAGTTCGATCGAATAGAGCATATTGTGCTAGCTTCCTTTTACCAGCTAGTGGACTAGTTGCTTAGATGCTAGTTAAAAATTACTTCGACTTATAGCATCTTGGTTGATTTTTCTAGGCTAATTAATTTTTAGCTGGCTAACAATTAAACTTTTAGCTCTTTTGGTTGATTTTTCTTGGCTGACTAACAATTAGCCCTAGGTATATCAAACAAGCCCAAAGCCCCAAATAAAACATCTAGGAAATGGACCAGTCGTGTCTAAATGAACAAAGAACCTACAAGATGCATTTCGGATCGGTGCTAGCTAATTTTCATTCTGGTGTTATGCACATTTTTTCTTTTGAGCAAATGGTGTTAGGCACATGAACATGAACTAAGATATGTAGATAGACTATTTTAAATGGTAAGTGCTACTCTCGTGATAAGCCAGACGGCAGAGGCTGGCTCCGGGTGCAAAAGCGCTTGCCAACCGGCTCATCTAACGTAGTCGACTACTACGTCCTGGGACGTAGAACGTCCGATGCCCTCCATTGGTGATCCAGCGGCACAAATAACAATGCAGCAAGCAGTACTGAGCTCGGCCCATATACGTGATGAGGCCCAATCAGCATTGACGCATGGGCCCCATAGGTCATCTTCTACCTCTTTCCCCATCTTCAGCCGGACGTGCATTCGTAGCCGGCGGCTCCTGCAGGGACGCGGCGAGCAGCGTGGCCGTCGACCCTCTGGAGCTGCTGCAGTGGCGAGCACGCGACGGGTTGCGGCACGACTGGTCGCGGCGCTCGCGAGCTGCTGCAATGGCGACCGGTCCCGTGCCTCGCCATACTGCTGGCTGGCCGTGCTCGCCGGCAGTGACTAGCATCTGCATAAATATATATGTGCGTCGTTATGGAGATATCAACCATGTTACCATGAGCCAATTAGCATTCTGGTGCAACAAATACAATCATTTGATTGGACTATAATCACCAAGACGAGGCCATTGATGATCGTGTCCGTGTAGTACTCAGGATCAATTTCCCGTATGCTACAGAAGGCGTCAATGATACTTTTCTTCTCCGGCGTGTCTCGGGCATTATTGGCGTCGCGCCGTCGCCGTTGGTCTTGACCAGGTCACCGACGAACGCGTCACGTCGCGCCTAAAGACGTACAAGCGTCGCATCGACGCCGCGTAGGCTGTCCACCCACCTCAGCGCTGGGAAGAAGGCCCCGACGCCGGGCGCGCCGCTGATCAGTGATCACGAACGTCTCGTCCACGATCTCCTGGAACCTGCGCACTTTGCCGTCGTGGGCGTGCTCCCTGGTGAACGCACGCAGCATGACACCGAGCAGCAGCTCGAATAGCCTGTGCCAGAGTCACTACGCCGCCTCCGTGGAGCAGGCTGAGGTTGCCGGCGAGGGCGGCGACTTGGCAGGACACTGAGAAGATCTCGACGGCGAGAAGCCGGCAGAGCGCGCGCCAATGGGACGCCCAAACCAGCATCTCAAATCAGACACAATTATCAAAACAACACTGAAGTTTCATGCACTCAAGTTGACAAATATTTCATCATCGCAATCAATTAGGGGCTGTTTGGTTTTGAGACTTTTTTTAGTCCGAGACTAAAAAGTCCCTGGTAACTTCCTTTATTAGTCTTAAAAAGACTCTCTTAGAGTGACTTTTTTTAATAGTCCTTATGACTAAAAAGTCCTGCCAGACACCCCCTCAGAGCTATAGTCTCAATTCATGTTATTTAACATTTTCAATTCACTCAACTATGTCTCTGCTACTACATGCCGATGTTGCTCTTCTCTAAGAGTAATCCATCTTCAGTGGGAGTAATCTCTATTAACTCACCAAGTACACGTAATCTCAAAAAAAAAACGTTGGTTCTAGGAACACCTTGTCTTTGGCACATTTTGTCGAGCAGGCGAGCAGCTGCAACGCCGGGTTGTCGAACACTGCCTGATGGCATCGGTTCCATCCTAAATTGCACGGATACGGATATGGATACGGATACGTCAATTTTCCAAAAACCCGATACGCGGATACGTCTAATATTTAAAAAATAAAATAAAAAAATGCAGGACAACATGTCTCAAGGTCTCAAATAACTTAAGTGTGCTATTATTACAAGATAACAGGTCTGAAGGTCTCAAATATATAGATATAGTCATATAGTAGTCTCAAATTTAGGAAAGTAGGAAATAAAAGGCATTTAGGCTTGCAATTCATCCACCAGCAAGCCACCAACCAGGCAACCAGCAAGGTCATATTCTTCATTTGGCACATTTAGTCGACGACATCAGCCTCCTCCTCGAGCTGAACTGCTGATTTACTGGGAAGAAGATGAAGTCTGTGCCGATCGAGAATGGGGACGGGGATTCAACTCACCGGAGCAGGGAGTGACGAGCAGGGACGGCCGGAGCAGGAGTGACGAGCAGGGACGGCCGGTGACGAGCAGGGACCGCCGGGACGAGCAGGATGGCTGCCTTGGCCGGTCAGCAGCAGGGACGGGTGGACGGCCGCCGAGCAGGGACGGATGGCGAGTGACGAGCAGGGACCAGGGACGGCCGGATCCGCACGGAGGCTCGTCGCCGGCGAGCGGAGGCTCGTTGCCGGTGGCCGGCGGCCGGCGAGCTGGAGTCGGCCACGCGTGGAGCAGCGTTGCGGCGCAATCTCGTCCGTGCGGCGCGTGCGAGCAAAGAGGCAGGGGCTAGGGTGATGGGGACAGACTTCACAATATTGGTCTGTTTGTTGGGCTGATGTTGGGCTGGGCCGTATCCACACACACAGATACGTGTATCCCACGCCGATACGTATCTGAATTCGCGTATCCGTTTTTTTAAAAAAAAAAAATCCGATACTCCGTGGATACGTATCGGTGGCGTATCGGCGGCGTATCCGTATTGGACGCGTATCCGATACGCGATACGTGGGTTCCCTGGCGTATCCGTGTTTTATAGGTTCCATCTGCAGCAGAAGCAACACGAGTGTTAGCCACTGCGGCGCACGACCTCGTACATACATCACGACATCTAGAGTGCTGGTGACTGAGCCATGGCGACGAGGAGGGAACCCAGTGTGGAACTGGACGAGCGACATTGTCTCCTTCGACAGGATGGTCGCCGCCATGGGGAGCAGCCAGGGAGCACACGGACGGTGCGGACGAGGGAGAGGTAGCTCACTTGGCCGGAAGAGGTAGCGAGTCGAAATAATCGGCCGACGGCCATCTTCGTCGAGCGCGTGGGCGGCGAGTGGACGCGATCTGGAGGCCTCTGTTTTGTTTTTCTTTCTCTTGATGCTGCCTGGGCCATCGTTTCTATGGGACAATGCATCTCTGTATTCTCTGCCTGCTTCCTGACGTTTGATCCGAAATGAACGGCATCGGTGCAAGTACGTCCTAGGACGTAGTTGCTCCGTACTCTCTCCGTCCGAGAATGTCACCCCGCGCCATCTTATTTGATCACTCGCCTTATTCAAATTTTTTATATAAATATTATTTATTTTGTTATGACTTATTTTTGTCATTACATATACTTTAATAATTATTTATTTAAATTATTATTTACATAAATTTTTAAATAAAACGAATGATCAAAAGTTGATATCCAAAAGTAAAAAAACGTCACTAAAGGGACGGAGGGAGTAAGTTAGAGGAGCCTGTTCGGATGCCCATGCGCTCGCGTTTTGTGCTGGACAGTTGTTTTTATTGGCCCTGGGCGCATGCCTTTATTGGTGCTCGTGCTCTTTTTTTTTTCATTGGCCCTCGCGTTGGTCCGGCGTGTGCTCGCGGTTGGTGCTCGTGCTCTCTTCTTTTTTTTTTTTTTCATTGGCCCTCGCGTTGGTCCGGCGTGGGCGTGGGCGTGGGCGCATGTGCTCGCGTTTTGTGCCAGGCAATTGGGTGTGGGCGCATGCCGCTGCTCATGTCAGGGCAAACACGTCCAGGCCGGTACGGAGGAGTATCAAGCATCCAGATCTACTCCCTCCGTCCCATGCGACTCGACGTTTTTTTTCAACTTCACGTTGCCACCATCCGTTTTATTCAAAATATTTTTACAAATCATAAAATAAATTAATTAATATTCAAGTATTTTCATTGATAAAATAAGTCGTAACAAAAAATAAATTATATTTATGTAAAAATTTGAATAAAACGAAGATCGAATAAGATTTCAAGCACGAATCTAGGGTGACAAAGTGAAGTGGGACGGAGGGAGTATTAATCTCAATTATCGAGAAACGCAACATCTGACAGCTCATGCTCACATGTGCATTCAAACCCAATATTGGGTTATCAAGACACATAATTTGTGCAGTCTTCACAAGTAAGGCTAGTCTCAACGGGATCTTATGGGTATTTCATGTATATTAAATAGAATGTCACATTAGTAGATATATACTTTTTATATAAAATGATGAGGAGAGAGAAACAATTTGTTTCATCCCCACGACGAAAGTACGGCGTTGTTTCCAAGGCGTGAAACCGAATGAAACTCCCATTGAGGCACTCGTGGCGTTTCGGGGAGAGCAAGCGGGATGCCAGCGTGAAACGAAGCTCATCGTGCGGCGCCCGCCGGCCGCCGGCGCGGGCATGGCCGAGCATGGTGGAGCATCGGCCGCGGTGGAGATGGAAGGGCGTCGGGCCCCGCCGCCGCTCCCTAACACACGAGGCCGAGCGGATCCGGCCGCCTCGCCGCGAGCGCCGCAAGGCTGGAGCAGAGAAGGCGCGATGCATTCGCGCCACAAGGCCGGAGTGCAGCCGCAATCAGCCATCGCAGAAGTTCCTCCTTGAGCGCCACCACGAGTGCGAGCTCTCGACACGCACGAGGTCCCTACTCCCGCCGCAGACACCCTCTCGCTTCCCACCGCCGTGCATGTTGTCCGCCGAGATGCCGTGGTGCGCAGTCGCACGCTGGCGTGGTCCGCCGGCCGCCATGCTCGGCGTGCGGCGAGCTCCACTGGCCGGCAATGAGCCCGCCCGCCGCGCAGGCCACAAGCGTTGGGCGCCAAAGACCCGCCACCGGTGCGTGGGGGTAGAAAGACCAAAAAGGGGGAAAATAATGCACCGATGGGACCCATACCATGTGAAGTTGTGCGGTGAAACAATCCATTGAGAATGAGACCCATTTCAATGTTGAGTTTCATCTTTTTGAAAACCGGAAGATGAAACCCACCGTTGAGACTAGCCTAAGAATAAGAGATTACTATGGTCACTCTAAAGACAATTACGTGAATGGTGTACTCACACGAGATGCACATGGATAATAAATATTGGTGCACTATCGAAACATCGGCTTTCCCGTGAGCGTGACGCCACACGAAAGGCTCTTTTCCACACGGGGAAGCCTTTCCCCGTGAGTTGCTCACGCAGCAAGCCATCACGGGAAAGCCGCCTTCGGGATAGAGCCTTTCCCGTGAGCTGGGGTGGGCCTCATGGCTTAGCCTTTCCCGTGTACCCCGGCTCACGGGAAAGGCCCTAACGGGGGCGTTTGGGTTGACAGCGTGAGCACCCTTTCCCATGAGCCACCCCGTTACGGCTCACGGAAAGGTGTCACCTAAACGGCGTTTTGTCGCCCTTTCCCCGTGAGCCGTAACGGCGTGGTTCACGGAAAGGATCCGGCTTTGCCGTGAGCATATGGCCCGCTCATGACAAATTTATGGTCGATTTGCCGTGAGTAGGCCCTATGCTCATGGAAAAGAATTTTTTTATTATTTTTGTTCCAGTTCATATTTGCCACATATATATTGCATATAAACACACACACACACACACACACACACAAATACATATATCACATATTGCATATATATCACATATATAACGCAATAATTCACAAATAGCACTTATATTACATAAAATCCAAGTTCACAAGTTCAAGTACACAAGTTCTTGACCTAAATCATCACAACTTCACGACCAACGCCGCCAGCCATCCGCAGCTCGTTCCCAAGCATCCGCTTGAGATTGGTTCGAGATGGGTTCGAGGCGCCGATTGATCCAAAGACGTAGGCAAATATATTGCATTTGTGAGACAAAAATTCAAGGTAGATTCTATTGACTTGAAAAAAGCAAGATAAATTGTTAGAAATTTTACAAAGACCTCCCTACACGGAGGGGTTTCCAAAACCCGCAATAAAACAACGGCTCGATGGCCGACAACCACATGTCCTCATGCACATCTCATGGTGCATTCAAAACTCCATATCATTTCCATTCACATTCAGATATGCATATTTGGAGTTAAGGTAGACAAACTCATAGGAGACCTTCCAACCGGTGGAGAGAAGATTGACGGTTGACCGAGGACGGGCGGTGGACCATAGACCGGTGGTGGAGCGAAGACGATCTACGGCAGCGGCTCCTCACCAACCATGCCTCCAACACGTGCGAGATACCCTAGGAGAGCTTCCATGTTCTTACGGTGCTCCTTAGCCCTCTCTTGCTCTGCTTGAGCCCTTGCCCGCTCCCTCTCCTCAGCCTCCTCACGTCGCTTCTTCTCTTTCTCTATCTAGGCCTATTTCAACACAAAGTTAAAACACAGAGAAACAAGATGTAAAGATAAATAAGCCTTGAATAAAAAAAATAAATTACCTAGAGTCCGGAGACCGTAGCCCGATAAGTGGTTGGGGGCTCGCGTATGGACGGACCCCCGAGCTTCGCTCCTTGATCGTAGGTCGAGAGTTTTGAAGTGGTGGCCGGGTTGATGATGCCGTCGCCCATCCGGTCATCGCCGTGCTTCTTCCCTCCTTCGGCCATCATGACGATGTTTCCATCAATGTCGTGGCTGCGAGGATCGAAGCCTTCCCCAAGACCTCGCTTGCCGTTTCTGTGTACTGAGTGAGGCGGGTGTAGGCGGTCGGGTTGGTGTAGGCCTCGGGCGGAGCCTCAGGGTTGTAGACGACCGCGGGATCCTTTGACTTGCCTATGTGAGAGCAAGTAAAGGCCTCAAGTGTGCTCAGTGGCATGCCATGTGCATGCTCCTGTGTCATAAAAAAAGTAGGATGGTTAGACTAAGGTATTTAAAGTATTTAAAGTTGCGCATCAGAAAATAAGAATTGGATAAGACTTACATATCTTCTTTGGTAGCCTGCGAGACTAAGGTTGCCTTGATGGTGTGGTACACCTGGTATCAAGGCATGCCGCTCGCGGTGGTCGTTGTGGATCTTCGCCCAATGTTTATTGACCCACTTCTCCACCTGCAACTCCCAGGAATGCTTATGGTTCAAGCACCACCACGGAATCATCTACCGGACACCAAGTATAAACGTTCATTATTTACCAGCATGTATTGTTCTCTTGTCAGATTCAAGTCACGCACATCATCCTTGTTGAGCCTCAGGCCTAGGATTGTACCATAGTATGTCCTGATGGCTAGGAGGCGTGCCTCGTACCACATGTCTGACACCAATTTGAAACAGGCAGTTGTCGCCACTTCTTTCGCCTAAGTTTCATATCCCTTTGGCAATTGAAGTAATCCCGCACTGACAAGCATTGTGTTTAGTAATTTTTTTCAAAAAAAAATCATGCGATGTATTTGTTCACCGTAGTGCGACATAGACTTACCCACAACTCTTTTACCACACGCACTCCCTTGTTTGCAAAACGTCCCGCCACTCGAATCATAATTATCATCGAATTTGAGGTACCGGGTGATATGATGTGATCGTCGCTCCACACCTACAACGGTGACTTCGCCAGGGTAGTTCTTCCTAACCAAAAGACCAAGAATGCCATTGAGAAGGCGACCTTTCAACGAGTTAGCCATAACAACAAAAGACCCGCCCAAGAGAAAACAAATACTTATTAGTTCCTATTATGATTTTCAACCTAAAAAATGAGAAATTAATGCTAAAATGTAAACTAAATTACCTTGGAGGACTCGGCATAATGGTCGGACGTTGGTGCCTTGAGGAAGAACATCCGAAGTGTGGAAGGACCTCGCAAGTAGACACGTGGAGCAGGAGGAAGACGAACCCCTCCCCCCTCCCTCTCCTCCTCCCCCCTCCTCATCCCCCCTCCCTCCTCATCCTCGTCTTCCTCGTTGAGCTGCAGGCACTTAGACCCCCGAGAGGTCGACATCCGCCGCCTCCTCCTCCTCCTCCGTGGTGGTGGCGGCTGGGGCGGCGGTGGTGGTAGGGGACGACTTACCCTTGCCCCTCGCCCCGACGCCGTGGTCGTGGCTCCTCTAGTGGTCGTGGGTCGGCTCGACCCCCTATCTCCTTAAGCTTCCTCGAATCTCGACCAACTTTCTCGACTAACTTTCTTTAACATCTTTGAAGGAGGCATCTTTTGAATCACCCGCAATTAGATGGAGATAATTAGTAAAAGGCAAAATAAAATGTAACATAATTATTTAGAGATGAAAAAATATACGTAACATAATTATTATAAGAGATGCATAGTATTACATGTATTAGAAATAATATTCATCTTTGTCATGATTTCCCCCTTTGTCGGATCATAATCCTCATGATCACTATCATCCATGTCAACTTCTTCCAACATATGAAGATTGGCGGGATCCATGGGAGGAGGAACGACGTCAACACTCTCACCGCCCTTAAGTAATTTATCAAGAAATCTGCTCATCCATGGCGAAAAACTCGTGGACGCTTGAAAATGTCGTCATAGATCAAGCTTATTTCTATGACGAAAATTGTACGATCGTCACATGCCTCAAGTGACGGAGCCCAGGCACAAAAAAATAATGACGAAAACTTTTATATCGTCATTCATCCTCGAGATCAATCGTCATGGATATCGTTTGCATTCTAATGATGTGAGGACGTCGTCATTAGTTTCTTTAGCACTCGTCACTAAACAGACTGCCCCTTTGCCCCACCAACCGGTCCCACCTAAGCCGTTTGCCTCGCTAGAGTGATGAATTCAATTCGTCACAGTTTTGTTTTCACTCGTCACTGAGCAGTCTCCCGTTTGCCCGCCAAGTGGTCCCACCTCGAGCCGTTTGCCTCATTTGGTCAATTCGTCCACAGGTTAGTTTTATCACCCGCCACCGAACAATCCCCCGTTTACCCGCCAACCGCCCCACCTCGAGCCGTTTGCCTCACTTCATAAATCACGATGAGTTGTCTCACTCGTCACCGAACATACATTAGAATTGAATAGTGAGTATGCTAATGGAATCGACCGTGCATGGGTCAAAGACCCACAACCGCGAGACGTTTCGTCTAACCCCCGTAACTTGATCGCGGCGCCGCGATCGCGGCGGCGGCGTTGGCGTCCCGGCGGGAGGTCGACGTTGGCATCCCCGGGCGGTACGGTGGTCGGCGTTGGTCGCGTGGGAGGGCGAATAGCGGCGCGGCGGCCGGGGTAGAGCAGCGTAGTCGAGGGCGGTGGGTCTTGCCGGGCGTGCCTGCAGTAGCGGCGCCGGTGACGAATTGAAGGTTCGAATTGCTTTCAAATTAATGTGATATATGCATGCGTTGATTTGCTTTTGAATTTGGTTTAGTTATCTGTTCACGTAGGGACAGATGGATCAAGCCGGGTTTATGCTAGAAGGTTCACTACCGATATACAGATGGAGTTGACGAGTTCATGCAATTTATTAGAGAAAGATATCCCAGAAACAGCGATATACTATGTCCATGCACTAAATGTCTTAATCGGGTTTCGCATAATCAAGACAAAGTATGTGACCACATACACCTATACGAAATGTCGATTACATACACCGGTGGATTCATCATGGGGAGTCGCCAGATGTTGAAGTAATTGAGAATGTGCGGCGAGGTTGGAGGAAGTCGGGATGACTTTGGGATTAATGTGGACGTGGACAATGATGATGACTATGATAAGGATCATGGAGTGCTAGAGCTGATAGGAGATTTGTATGCTCAAGCAGAGGTCGATGGAGAGCAACCAAGGTTTGCTAGGGTCCTTCAAGATGAGAAGAAAACACTTAGCCCGGGATCTTCCCATTCAAAATTCTCTTTTCTAGTGAGGATGTTGTGTGTCAAGTCTCGTTATCGAATCAGCAATGCAGGATTTAGCACAATGATAAAGTTGGTTTCTGATGGATACCCTTTGAGTGAGTTGCCACAATCATATGATGAGGCCAAAAAATACCTTCGAGAGTTGGGCCTTGGATTTGTAAACATCCATGTGTGCAAGAACAATTTTGTGTTGTTTCGCGATTCGAAAAACAACCAAGTATGCTAAGTTGAATGTGTGCCCAGTCCCGCAAGGAGTCTAGATGGAAAGACAAATCTGGGACAAAGCAGGTTCCACATAAGGTATTGAGGTATTTTCCACTATTGCAAGGTTGAAGAGAATTTATGCATCAAAGCGAACCTCCGAGGAAACTCAATGGCACAAGAAAGTTAGGAAGGCAAATCGAGGGTGTAATGAGCCATCCGGTGATGGGGAAGCATGAAAGGACTTTGATCGAGGGAACCATCCTTTGCTAGAGATCCAAGGAACCTGAGGCTTGCCGTTGCGACCGATGGGTTCAATCCATGTGGCAACATGAGTACCCATGCGTGAATCCATCAAATTGCTTTATGTCTTTACTCATCCCAGGTCCAACATCTCTAGGAAAGGATTTTGATGTGTTCCTTGGGCCCCTTATTGAAGAACTTTTAGAGCTATTGAAGGGTGTCGGTACCTTAGATGCATGCACCGGTAAGAAGTTTGACCTTCGTCTTTGCCCGGCCGTGGTGTATACATGATTATTATCCGAGCAAGTTGTCCGGGAGAACAACAAAAGGGTATTATGCATGTATTCACTGCGACAAGGATCCATTGTCTAGAAGGGGTAAGATATGTTACATTGGGCATCGCCGTTACCTTGGAAGGACACATGCTTGGCGGAAAAGCTTAGCTTTTTTGATGGTAAAATAAAAAATAAAATGCGCCGGGGAAGTTCACTTTTAGATGAGCTCAGGAGGAGCTAGAGAAGGTGCAAGATGTCAGGCCAGGGAAGGCACCCGAGGAGAACACTGCAGAAAAAAAGGAAGTGAAAACAAGTGGGTCCAAAGATATGGAGCCGCAAGTCTCGTGTGGTGGAGGTTGCCTTATTGGAAACATTTGAAGCTTCCACATAATCTTGATGTGATGCACATAGAGAAAAATGTATGTGAAAACATTTTATGCACATTACTCAATGTACCGGGCAAGACCAAGGACATGCAGAATGCTAGGCTAGATCTGTATGATATGGAAATTAGACATCATTTGCACTTGCGTGACAAAGGCAACAACTCACTCGGTGCTCCACCCGCTCCTTATGTCTTGGGGAAAGATCAAAAGGTCCAATTTTGCAATTTTCTTAAAGGTATCAAGTTTCCGATGATGGATATGCGGCCAACCTAGCAAGATAAATAAGTGTAGATGGTTCGAGGGTGGTTCGAAAAGCTGAAAACACATTCTTGCCATATTCTCCCTGCAGAGAATCATACCTGCTGGACTCGCAGGACTGGTGCCGAAGGAAGTGTATGAACCAATTGCAGAGCTTGGGGCCTTCTTCAGGGAACTATGCAAGAGAAAACCTAAAGGTAGACATTGTCAAACAGTGAAAAAGGATATTCCAGGTGATCCTATGCAAGCTTGAGGCAACCTTTCCACTTGCCTTCTTTGATGTCATGGTGCACTTGTGTGTCCACCTTCCCGATGAGGCCTTCGCTTAGAGGTCCTGTTCAGTATGGATGGATGTATCCAATAGAAAGGCAGCTAGACACTTTGAAGAATTTTGTTAGAAACAGGGCAAGGCCGGAAGGATCGATTGCTGAGGCATACGTGGCAAGTGACACCCTAACTTTTTGTTCTAGGTATATGGAGGATATTGAAACTAAATTTACTTGAGGGATGATGGTGGTAGTCGTGGGGATAGGCCATTGCCCGATGACATCTCTGTTTTTAAGCATGGTGTTACTCTTGTTGGAGCTAATAGGTGCACCTACATTGATGATGCTGTCCTCAATAAGTTAATTTGGTATGTGCTAAATAATTGTGATGAAGCCGACGAATATAATAAGCGGTAAGTATCATCTACATGCTTTCAGAATAATTATCATTTACTTTTTTTCGATTAAGTAACATTTGCCCGACAGGAAGTACAAGCAAGATCCGGAAGGATCAAAGTGCACGAGATGAAGATCTTGATAGAATGTGTGAACAAGGATTTGCAAAGTGGTTTAAGTTCCATGTAAGTCACTACATATTATGTTTGTAGGTTCAGTAAATGCATAAGTATGCACATGTAAAGGTGTCGCTGACCACTTTTGTTGTAACAGATTGAGAAGAAAATGAAGGAAAATCAAGAGTCTGTTAGCCCAGGACTGTGGGCACTTGCTGACGGGCCAGATCTGCGAGTTAAGCACTATGCAGCTTGCATTATTAATGGAGTGCGGTATAGCACTTTGGATCGTGAGAAGTACCTGCTGACACAAAATTATGGTGTAATGACTCCAGGAGAACATGATGGGAAGATGATTGATTTTTATGGTGTCCTTAGAGAGGTAATTCAGTTGCAGTATAATTCAAATTTGCAATGCCGTCGGTCAGTGGTTCTATTTCGATGCGATTGGTACAACCAAGAAGGCAAGGGGAGAAAACCACAAGATGATGGATATTTCAAATCCATCAATGTGCATTCATTATGGTACAAGTCTGATCCTTTCATCCTAACAAGTCAAGCAAAAAAGATATTTTACCTACAAGACACAGCTTTAGGTAAGGAATGGCGAAGTTGTGCAAAAATTTGAACATAGGAATGCTTAGATCTCTCCTGTGGTGGAGGCCACCCACCCAGGTTCAAGTTCTCAACTTGACATCGCATTTTTTGGATTTATTTTAGAATTTAGCAGCCTCCCGCCCCAGTCATTCGGAGGTGCTCATATGGATAGGATTTACGTACGTGTGTTCATAAAGGTAAGTGTGCGAGCGTGTAGGTGTCCCTTTTTAAAAAATGAGACTGCGTAAATTATGCACAGGCTGGGGTTCGTTTTTCTATGATGGCCAGATGCAGTCGATCTGGATCTCGATTATAACTATTTTTCTTTATTTCTGACATTGAAGCTAATCTCCAAAGTACAAACCTAGGGGAGTTGTGTCTTTTGAACTAGTGCCAACATCTATTGCTTCAATAGTTAAGTGTCATTTAATCAAATGCGACGAGCTATTTGGCAGGGTTTGACTTGGTTTCCAACTTGTGGCTTGGTCATCTCTTCGCTTCGCATCTGCCGTAGCATACTGAAAAGACACAACTTCTAATTCCCTTCCCCTTTGCCTCAGTTACTTGTCAGATCACTTCTGTAAGCCATCTCATCTTGTTACGCATGATGTCTCTTGCATGCATACCGATCTTATTACTAATGTGCTAATGTTGTTTGGTTCTCTGGAATGTTGATGCTGCAGAACCCATTTTCAAGAGCGGAGCAATGGCAGGTGGAGGGCTGTTGCACCTGTGGAACGAAAGGGGGATACAAATCATGGTCCTTGTGAGCTTTGCGCTGCAAGTGTTGCTCCTCGCCTGTGGAGGAACCCGTCGGCATAGCTCCTCGACCGTGCTGAGCATCATCCTCTGGCTGGCATACCTGACTGCAGACTCGACGGCGATATACACACTGGGCCATTTATCGGTGGACAGCAGCTCACACAAGGACCTACTGGTGGCGTTCTGGGCGCCATTCCTGCTGCTGCACCTCGGCGGCCCAGACAACATCACCGCTTACGCGCTGGAAGACAACAGGCTCTGGCTGCGCCACCTGCAAACTCTTGTTGTGCAGGCACTAGGAGCCGCTTATGTTGTCTACAAGGTCATCTTCAGAGCCCGCAGCCACGACGGCAGCTTGCTCCTGCTGGCTGCTTCCATCTCCATGTTCGCTGCCGGTCTGGCCAAGTATGGCGAGAGGGTATGGGCACTCAAGTGTGGCAACATCAGCAGCATCAGCAGCAGCTTTGACAAGTCCGATGGCAAGGTTAGGGATCCAGAATTGAACCAGCTTCCGAGGGATGAAGGGAATGGTAAAGAGGAAGAGGAAATCCTGCTTCGAGCTCACTCACATTTTGATATCTGCAAGGGCGCCTTTACGGATGCCACAGTCAAGCATGATTCCTTGGATCGTTCAAAATATACTGTACCTCAACTGTACAAATTGGTGGAGATGGAGCTGTCGCTGATGTACGACATCCTTTACACCAAGGCGGCTGTGATGCACACATGGTATGGCTTCTGCATCCATTGCATTTCACTTCTTTGTACAGTTGCCACGTTCCTGCTGTTTCAACTCAGCATCAGTGGCCGCAGAGATGAGTATAACACGGTAGATGAGGTTATCAGCTATGTTTTGCTGGTTGGAGCTTTGGTCCTGGAGGCCATGTCAGTGTGCAAGGCCATCCTATCCTCCTGGACATGCTCTTTGTTGTACAAAATTCGGTTGAAGAGGCTTCCTGATGCCATCACTTACCTTCGTTGGCGTGTCTATGGGCCGGCAAGGAGGAGACTCTGGTCAGGCTCCATTGGGCAGTATAACTTGTTAGATATGTCGGTCAATGACAGGAACGGGATAGTGTTCTGGCTGGCAAAGAAGCTGGGGCTCCAGCACCGGTGGAATGAGGTGCGCTTTGCTGACACTTTCTTGGGAAACGAGTTTTGCTCAGTGGAAGACATCAAAGTGGTGGTCTGGGAGCAAATGCTGAAAAGGGGTTCAGAAGTGAACTCAAGGGGTAGCTATGCGCTGGAAGCTAACAGTTGTGTCGAATATAAATGGAGCGTCGAGAACATGGACTTGGACAGGAGTATCCTTGTGTGGCACATTGTAACTGATTTAATCAATCGCTTACCCATGGGCGATGAAAATTTCGACAAAAGACTTGCTGAGAGTACCAAGGTGCTATCCAATTACATGATGTTCCTTCTTGTGGTAAAACCTGACATGCTGCCTGGCCATTCACGCCGCAATTTATATCTCAATGCTTGCAAAGCATTGAACTACCATTGGACTGACTGCTCAAAGGAGTGGAGTTCGTGGGAGGAAGCTACATTATTGCGACAAACAGATATGCTTGCCAACTGGTTAATAGGTGATTTGTCTCACAAGCTGCGAAAGAATGACCCATCATCACACAAAATTGATATTGAGGTAGGGGTGGATATGCTTGACTATTATCCTTTAATTAGAACTTCTGTCTATATTAAATGTTTGCAGTTCAATTTTCATCTCTAGACTTGTTCGAGAATTTTTTTAATCTCTATACCCCATGACAATGCCTCTGGAAAACATTAATTTCAGCAGTCAGTAACATGTTTATAAAATAAAAATAAATAAAAAATAGTTTTGGCTACACCCTTTCTGATTTTACATATATCGTAAAAAACCTACATTCAAAGTTCACCTCAAAGCAATCTAAGTTATCTAACACAGTCAAGCTTAGTTCCCTTGTGACAAAGCGAAACTCAACGCTATGATATTGCATAACATTGACGAATTGGATCTTTAAAAATTATATGCTCTGAGTTAGATTTCTTGCATATACTGTTGTCTCAGCCACTAATAAAGAAGTTAGTGGATTGAATATCCCACTCCACACATCCATTATCTGTGTTCTTACATGACAAATCAATAAGTGAAATGCACTGTGTGAGTAGATCAAATGATAAAAGAAGTTCATCAATAAGTGAAATGCACCGTCTGATTATTTAAACTTGTCTCACATTCTCATCTAGATCATGAACTCTCAAATGGATCATCTGAGTCCTTTACATTTGCAAGCAGTTCATTCTAAGTTCACGTATTATTTAAACTTGTCTCACATTCTAAGTGCACCCTATGTTCAATTTTTTTATACTTTTACAAGATCAAACATAGTAGTAGAACAAGTTTCATATATTACATTCAACAAATTAGGATTCATTTAGCAGCCGATTTTTACCTTCCGTTTAACAATTTTTCTTACAAAGGAATGTTATTAAAACATTTACTAAGAAATAATACATTAAGCGATGGATAAGGATCAAATCTGTTTTCATATACAGACTCCTTTAGTTGAGCTTTTACTTTTTTTCGTGGATGTACACAGCCAAAAGGTTGAGCTTTTACTGATGGATCAAATCTGTTTTCATATCCGATAGACTTGTTTGGTTGAGCTTTTTACTGTCCTTGGTAAATGTATGCACAACTATTTTACACGAGCCATTTGGGACTTCGGTACTTGCTATGATTTGGTACATTCCTAGGATCATGAGAAATGTTCTCTGTTTCAGGGTCGCGGAGAAGTAGTGCCTGAGCATGCAAAAGATGTTTATAACGCGATATGGATCTATCAAAGCCTTCGGATCAAGACCTGTGATAAAGTTAGATGGCTAGAAACAATCTTCCAGGTGTGGATGGAAATGATAATGTATGCCGCGGAGCACTGTAGCCGAGATTCTCATGCCAGACAGCTCAGCCATGGGGGCGAGTTCATCACTATCATGTGGCTTATGGTGCACCACCTTAGCTAGTATATTCCTTTCATTGTAGGATACATTCAGAGGGGCTCTGTTTGGCTCCGACTCATCTTGAGAGCCGAAATCAAGAATACTATCAAATCATCTTATTCTCTCTCACCGAATATTTTTTTATGAAACAAGAGGGGTGTGAGCCCCTACTGGAATTTATTAATGAAAATAAAAGTGTTAAGATATTAGGCAATTTCAGATTAATTCCGTAATATAAATCATGACAAACTGATTTACTAAATAGAGCATGTGAAGCATACTAGCATAGCATAAAAGCATATCACATATCATAGCATGATTCAGTAGCAAAAGGCATAGCATGATCATAGCAACGGGTGTAAGCACAACTAGCACACCACATAGATTAGATAGATTGAACATGACCGACACGAAGATTGGATCTTGAGAATACCCGGCCGACGTTGAGGACAACGTAATGGAGAGGACCCCAAAAGCGAGGCGAGGTCCTCCAGTCATTTGTCGCCTTCATTGCCGCCGATCGTCGGCTGCTGAAGAAGTCGAAGAAGTTGTCAATGAAGACGGGGGATGATCCTCGGCGTGTCCTTCCGGGAAGACGAGCCATGGCGAAGATCGGGGAGCGTCGCGCCGAACAGCGCTTCCCAAAAACCTTATTCGCCTTCTCCGGTGCGGGGATCGCAAAGGCGACAGTCCGGAGACCTGCCGCCCGGCCATTTGGTGCACGCAAACGATCGAGGCTGGAGACTTGGTGGCGGCAGCAAGAAGAAGAGGCAAAACCCTAAACTTTGGATTGGATGTGTTTAGCGTGGCGGTGGTCCGCTTATATAGTCGGGGGTAAACCGACCTCGTGATACAATCACGATCTAAACCGGTTAGGACTCTGTTGTTCAGATTCGATTAGAACTCGCAAAACCAAAAGACCAAAAACTAAAAGCGCAAAGGAGACCGCACCCCCGCAAGGGGGGGAGCGGATTTCGGCGGACCATTCACGCGCAAGTAATCGTGCGCGGCGCCCTTCGCCACGCCATGCCCGCGCCCGCGGCGAGGCGAGGCGAGGCGAGGCGAGCGTGTGGAGTTCCCTTTCTCCTTCTCACACTAGACTTGAGAAGATGACAACCACTTCCCTATTTAAGTTGGTTCACTCCACCTTCCATTAGCAAGGTGGTACTAAAGGAATTGGACTCCCTCTTTTGCACTTCATGAATGGGCCTTTGAGATTTCTTTAGGAATTTTATAATTTGTTTATTGGGCCAAGCCCATATAACATATAAATTCAACACAGTACATTCAGGATACAAAGAAAGAAACATAAAAATCAATGTAATTACACAATATTGTCTAGCCATTGATCTATTCTTGGATTTAGCTTTGCTTTTACTCTTAGGATAACTAAGGCAAATTCCTGCTTGAAGACTTGTCGACATCTCGGACCGTGTGAGAAATATTCTTGAAAATTACATCATTACATAGACTCCAAATTGCCCAAAGCAAATTGTTATTACCACTTCCATGAAGAAAGGGACTTGCAGTTTGTGTTTTCAAGGTTGCAATCGTGTCTCGATAGACAGGCCATGGGGAATGAGGAGATTAAAGGAAGACCAACATGCTTGTGAGAAAGGACAGTCAAATAGCAAGTGAGTTAGATCCTCATCAGCATTAAGATTGCAGAGAACACAGGTGTACTCGGGGAAGAAACATTTTTCGTCTCCTCAAAAAAGCCCTGGTACTTAACCGATCACTCAAAACCAACCAGAAGAAAATCTTTCTTTTGTTTTGACAATAGGAATTCCAAAGCCACCAAAAGCAATGTGAACCTGCTCGGTGCCAATCGAGGTTCTTATAAGTTTTAGAACATGAAAATGAGTTACGCCCCAATATAGGTCAGTGTCAAGAGGAGCCCGATCATCATTCTGAATGCCGAGTGCAAGAATAGAGTCTTGCAGAGCCAAAAATTGGGTATGGGCTTCAGGGGTAACTGGCAGATGAAAGAGCTCAGGAAAATGTTTCACATATGCTTCCTGAAAGATGGAGATGAATTGATTTTTGGCAAAGAAATAGAGCTCTGGGAAGGACTGATGATGGAGGACACCATTCCAATGATCATGCCAAAGCAACTAGGTTTTACCATCTTGTATGTTAACTAGAGCCATACCTTTGTAGTGGTTGATGGATTTGAGTATATCTCTCCACCAAAAAGGTCCTCTAAAGGCCACCAATCTGAAGGCAGATTTCCCCTTGAATAATATTTGTCCCAAACTAGTTGCACCCAAGGAAGTTGGATCCTGTTATAAAACCGATGCGGGAATTTGAGAAGTAGGCTTAAGTTGTGGATATACAAATTAATAACACCCAAACCACCTTCAGTTTTGGTAGAGAACACATTGGCCAAGCTACCTTTGGGGACTTCTTACTATTCATATCTCGAGCCCCTCCAAAGATAGTGCTTCCTGAATTTGTCAATTTGCTTAATCATTCCCTTGGGAAAGAGGAAAGTTGACATGGCAAAAGTAGGTAGGGCTGAAATCACAGCATTGACAAGCTGTAATCTTCTTGCTTCATTGAGATAGTCCTGAAAAAGCTACAAGTCTTCTTTCACATTTTGTTACTAGAGGCCAAAAGTCTACAACGGTGGGCTTTGAGAAGTTGAGGGCAGCCCTAGATAGGTAAAAGGTAGGGATCCCTGTAGCACAGCCAAAGTGTTGTGCCAACACATCAAGTCTTTCAGGTGAGACATTGATGGGAAGCATCAAAGATTTGTCAAAATTAACTTGTAGTCCTGAAGAAAGAGCAAAAGTGTCCAGGATGTCTTTTAGGTTGCTCAATTCATTTAGGTCAGCCCTCATAAAAATTACTATATCATCTGCATATTGAAGTATAGGGAAATCCAAGTCATTGACCAAAGGAATAGGTAGGCTTAACTGTTGTCTTGATCTTGCATCATTTAGAATTGTCTGTAGAAAATCTGCTGCTAGAACAAATAGAAGAGGTGAAAGAGGACCCCTCTGTTTCACTCCTCTCTTGCAATGAAACACCTTTCACGGGACCCCATTTAGGAGGGGCTGAGGTTCGCTGTAAAAATTGACTTCATCCACTTTGCAAACCGAAGTGATGGGTCTTTGGATCTATGAGTGGCGAGGTTTGAAAGCACCGGCCTCAAGAGCACCGGATATCTCCTCCCAAAAGTGATTCCTAACAAAGCGGGAAGAGCGGCATCTATGTCTAGTGCACATATATAGCTGAAGCCCTAGTGACGAGCTAGATCCACCCACTTAACATGATAAGGTTTACCAAATAGGCGGAAAGAAATTCCTAGCTGGTCCTCTACTAGTGTGCATAAGAACTGGATTGTCAGGAGGCGAGAACCTTCCTCCTCGAGAGGGGAATATCCCGCCACCCCGCTCTCCAAAGGATAGGGAATTCATCGTCCATACCTATTTGTTCGAGGAGCTCGGGGTCGAGTCCCGGGCGTGTCTTTGGAACACACGGTCCTTTAGTAGGAGATATGCTTGCATCTCCCGATCTCCACGGATGTCCAGGTACGGTGCATCGGCTTCGTCGATTGTCGGGGGGAGCTTGAGCTTCTTCCTCCCCGACGGGTGCAACGTCTTCTTGCATGGGGGAGCCTTCGAGATCGTCGAAGTTGAGGGCGGAGCTTGTGCTTGTTTGTTGCGAGCTATGTCTTGATGACCGCCTCAACCCGGGCCGAAAATGTTCCTAGCTTTCTTCATGGCTCTTTGCAAAAAAGCGATTGAGCAAGACCCGGGTGTGCAAGGGTTAGATGAAAGTATGAACTTTCACACCCGTGATCTTGCTTGGCACAATGTTTTTGGTGGAGAAAATGGAGTGTAGAGCAAGTGGGAGAGAGTGAGAGAGAGTGAAAATGAGAGGTGTGTGCTCTCACACCGGTGCTTTCGGGCTATTTATAGCCGAGGTAGCGACTAAGGGGGCGCCTATGCAGCGGATAGGAGCCGTTGGCGGGAGGCGGGGCCACGCTGGCGCCAAAGCGGTGCGAGGCGCACCTTGGGGTCTTGCGAGCGCACCCGAGGCTTCTTTGTTGCCGTGCTTTTTGGCGGTCGTGCTCAACGGTCATGAAAAGTTTGTGACCAGTTGTTTGCTCGCTATTTGGTTCGGTACTGTTTTTCTCCCCTTTTTGAATTTCTCCAAAAATTTTCAAAAATAAATTTATATTTTTTAAATAGAAAAATTATTTAAAAGTATTTTTTTGTATATACTTTTTATGTATGAAATATTTTTTTTTTTTTTTTTTTTTCATAAAAGAATTTATTTTATTTATAAAGACCTTTATTTTAGCTTTTGAAATATTTACTCATAGATTTTATGTAATATATATATATATATTTGTTTATTTTGATAATAAAATATTTTATAAAGTATTTTTTTAAATATACCCCTTTTTTTTTTTTTCGAGGGGGCGGGTTATTTATAGTCGGCTGTCCGACTCTCCCCTTTACTAATGAGAGTACCGCCTCAGGGGTTTTTGAGTCGAGATCCTCCAACACTCCACACCGGTTTTGATGATGATGATGGTGGGTGTGTTGTTGCTTTGTACCGATGAATGGGCACTTTACCGTGATGAATGTAGCCCTTCCCTGCATCGATGTCGACTTTGGCCGTATAGAGAAATGGTCTCCCCAAGAGGAGAGACACATCCTCCTTTGGACCCATGTCTAGGATCCCAAAGTCTGCGGGGATGTACTCATCTTGGATTTTTAATCAACATGTCTTTGAGAATTCCCTCGGGCCGCCATGTTGTTTGATCTGCCATTTGGAGGATAAATCTTGCAGGAGCAAGTGTCCCTCCATGGATTCTCGTCGAAGGTGGCCTTGGACATCACATTAGTATCTTGGCCCCCAAGTCACAAAATGCATTGGTGAAGTTGTGAGGGCCAATGGCACAACTGATGATCGGACGCCCGTGGTCTCCTTTCTTGGCAATAAACGGCGAGTCCACGGGGGATCTTTGCTAGCTCGGTGGGTTGGTCGAGCCTTAGTGATATCATGTTAGCCGACTCAGATGAGACCTCGAGGTTGCCCTCGGGATCCTACCCGAAGTCGTTAACCCAGGTACTTGGGCAACAACAATCTGGGCCGGTTGTGTTTCTATCATCTTATTGAAGCTGAGTTGATTCTTCACAGCTGATATCAACCCTTCTAGCTTGTTATTCACTCCTTCAAGGATTTTATCTTGATGGCTCATGTTTTTGGTGTGGTTTTCGTTGATCTTGGCTTGGCCCAATACTAGGTCCTTTAATGACGGCCGACAGGGGTTATAATTGGAGGTGTACCCCTAGTTGCCTTGGAATGGCGGCTGGATCGGTTGTTCGGCCTTTACCGAGGTTGGCGATACCCTTTGCCGTTGTTGATGAATGAAGCTTCTTCCACGGGTCTCGGGGCAATTATTTCCCGAAAGTGGCCAACAAGACCACATGTGTCACATGTCATGTGAGCATCGTGGCATAAAGCGGGTATTTGTTGATTTCGACGTGATGGCGAGGCGCTCTTCCATTTTTTTCAAAGCGGATCTATTTTTGCGGCAAGCAAATCCGCCTCCTTCACGGGATGCATGCCCTTTTGTGTTTTGGTTGGGGTTCTATCTTCTCCCGGCTTTGATTTGCCACCATTTTGTCGATCGGGGCTGTTGCACGATCGATGGTGGCGATTAAGAATGCGCCACCGGCGGCGACGTCGAGGTGCCCCTTCAATATGGCCGTGAGACCATTGTAAAAGTTCTAGAGCACCAGCCAGTTCTCGATCCCGTGGTGCGGGCATTCTAGAATGTATTCTTGCAGCCTTTCCCATGCCTCCGGAATGGGTTCCATTGATGTTTGCTAGAAATTGGCGATCCTTCCCCTCGGGGCATTGGTTTTGCCCATGGGGAAGAACTTAGCAGGAACGCCGCGCCCATGTGCTGACTGCTTCCTTGTCCTTATAGAACCACTGTTTCGCCTTCCCCACAAGGGAGAAGGGAAAGCATTGCAGCTTTGGTGATATCGGGCTCAACATCTTTGATGACGATGGTGTCGCACAGCTCAAGGAAGTGTCGGAGATGAGCGTTGGCGTCCTCACTAGGCAGTCCACAAAATGGACTGGCCTGCACCATGGTGATTAGCCCAGTGCGCAGTTCAAAGTTCTTGTCCGCCACATTAACCACCGGCCCAGTGGGCACGTTCGTGACAGCGGGAGTAGAGAAATCGGGCGGCGACTTACGGGCCATAGCTTGTCTGTTCGGTTGGTGCGGGGATGTCGGTCTCGACTGGCCGGGGTTCCGGCTGAAGAAGAAGCGCACGAGACCTATTCTTCCTTAGGAGTGCCTACGGATCAGAGATGAAGTTTTCCCGCGGTTGAAAACCCGACATACACTATCCTGTTTTCATCCACAATAGGAGAAAACATAAAAAGATTAGCCTTTGTATGAGCAAATGGTAGCCACACACACAGGTTCATATTCATAGCCAACTAGTTTATAGTTTTTTTTTCACAATGCCTTCCCCGGCAACGGCGCCAGAAATGCTTGTTGACATTTCTTAGCGCAATCAATAGAGACAGGTATAAAACCCATCCCCTATAACTGCGCCAGAAATGCGCGGCCCGACATCCCTGGTGAAACCACCATGTCGGTGATCCGAACGGGAACGTCAACGGGATAGATCTTGCCATCTTAGATATTTCATCCGCAAGCGCACGGATCTAAGCCGAGAGATGAACACAAGCTTGCTCACCAAATTGTAAGAAGCTCGAGGTACAAGCGTCGTGGTGCCGACAAGTCCGCACTCAGGCCTCCTAGGAACCGCGGATCACCGAAGCTACTCCGACAACTCCGAGTAGAAGGAGCAAAGTTTCCTTCTAGCTTTTCCCTCTCCCACTCTTTAGAATTTACAAGGTAGGAAGAAGACTAATCTACTTCTCTTGCTCAAATGTGCTGAATTCTCCTTGAAGGTGTTGTTGGAAGAGAGGTAGGAGGTCTCCTTTATAGCTTGAGTAGAGGGGGTTCTTGGAAAATAGCCACCACCACCATAATGTCCAAGGGTTCACGCGAACCTGGTCCACGGCGGCGCCACCGGCGTTCCTCGGAGTTAATGTACCACCTCGCACCGGCCCGGCTTTTTGTCGGGAGGGAGGGTGCGGGCGCACCTCGAAGTCGGCCCCAAACCGCCCGGCTTTTGACGATGTCATCGTGTTTCGTTATCTTGGGCCTGGTTTGGATGTGGAGAGCCTAAGTTTGTGGCCCCGGCCGAGGTAAGTTGGATTGGGCTTGCCATTTGTCACTTTTGGGCTTTTTCTATTTATCATTTTATTATTCTTTTTCCTTGTATTTTGGCACAAAGTGCACATGTCTTGTCATGTACCTGCAAGAACCAAATATATACATCAAAACTATGGAATTTGTTAATTTATAAACCCTATCTCTAGGTGGTTTTGGTGTATGTTGACGGTGTTTGATAACTTTGTTATATCCATCCTTTCCTCGAGGCGAGTAAAGCCTAAGTGTGGGGAGTTTGTTGACACATCTTATACTATATTTTTCTGACTCTTTTAAAAACTAAAATAAGGGTATAAATGCATATTTATGTAGAACTAGGGGCTTTACTAACAATTTCCACAAGTTTTGGTGAATTATATATTTTTGAGCTTAACGGGGAAAAGCCCCGAGTTTGCACCCCATATGATGAAGAGTTTGCACCCCATACGATGAAGGGCGTGGACCGTAAAAAAGCAACCTAACTTGAAATCCACGCAAGAATACCCCAGAAGGATCTAGAAGCCGGCCAGGGACGGCCGGGCCCACTGTCGGGAATAGGCGGCCGTGGGCCTGGGCGGTGGCGGTGGCCGCGGCGCGTGGGGCCCACATGTCGGCCTCTCCGTCCTATGTCGGTTCATAACCGCCATCAAGGCTCAATCCTATCCATCCATCAAGTTCGGTTTCATCCAATGGCTACGGTTCATCGCCCCAGGCTATATAAGCATGCCCCGCCCTGCCGGGTGGCAATGATGGTTCATTAGTTCATTACCCCATCATTTCGGCTGATCAGCGACCTATGCCCTAGCTTCTAATTAGAAGAGCTCTAGATCTAGTTGAGAGAGAAGATTAGCAAGTTGAGAGACTAGTTCATAGCTCCTTTGAGAGTAGCTAAATCTAGTCTTGTTCGAAAGATAGATATTGAGTGGAAGGAGAAGTAAAGGGGAAGCTCGAACTGTCGGTGTCTCCTCTTCGCTTGTACCTCCGGGACCAAGCCTCCTTTGGAGCTAGATCCTAAGACAACTATGGTGGTTCAACTTCTTATTTGAGTAAGTTTACTTGTTTATATTATTCTTGTGGTTTTGCGACTCTTTTTAGAGTACTTCAATTCTTGTCGCTCTTGAATTGCGGTTGCTACCCCTAGTGTGAGCGTGGTGCTTAGACTAGATAGCTCGTAGATGCACCCTACCTTAGGGAACTGTGGTAACTAACGTAGGTGATTTATAGCTACATTAATTCTTTGTAGTCCACATCCCGTTGGATAGGCCTCGGTAGAACCTATTTTCTAGGAGTTTGCACTCTTTGCTAGTGTCTTTCTCCTTGAATAAAGTTCCCATAAGATATATTCACAAGCCTTACAAGGATATCAACTACACAACCATAGCCGTCTTCTTAAAATATTTATCAACTTCCTTCCTTGTAGAGATTCTCCTGGCCTTAGTTATATCTTCACTATTCATTAACCTTTCTCCTTGTGGATATGATATTTTGAAACCCATCTCGGGTGAAGTGCTCAGTGCTCCGGTATCCGTGCGCTTGCGGATTATACAAATCATAAATATTTCTGTGGGCTTAACTTTTACCAACAAAGCCACAAACACCAAGACACGCCCCCAACACGACGAAACAAGGCGACACACCAAAGTTGGGCTGATTTGGTGCCAACCACCCATCTTCGGCCGATGGGCCCGAGCGTGGCGTGGCGGTTCCATTACTCGAGGAACGTCGGTGGCGAGGCTTGACCGGGGAGCGGTGAACCTCCAAACTGACCATCCTTGGTCGGTTTTGCCATAATGGAGGGAGGAGGACATTTTACAAAGAGCCCCCTACATTCAAGCTATAAAAGGAGGCCCTCTCCCTCTCCTTCAAAACACCAATTCCACACAACACAAGGAGGAGCCACAATGTAAAAGAGAGGAAGAAGTCACACTCCTATTCCTATTCTTCTTCCTCTTAGTTCTAATGGAGAGTGAGAGAGGGAAGGCTAGAAGAGGGCTTGGCCTCTTCTCCATGGAGTCCCGGTGTGCCTCGGTGCATTGCGGATCTCGGTGGTGAGTGCTCTTGGGACTTGTCGGCACCCGCCACGCTTTTGTACCTCTACAACCTTCTAATCACTTTGGGTAAGAATGGTTGTGTCCCTCTTTTCAGCTTATTACTCTTAAGCATATTATCTAGCTGTTATGGAATTGCGGGATTGATAGTCGTTCCTTCCGGGCGGTGCTGCAGTAGAAGGACCCGGGGAGCGGGTAAGCCTTGTTAACACGCTAGAGTAATAATCACTAGTGTAGACGTGGTGTCTAGACTAAGGGTTTTCTATCTTTTGTGGCGCATCCCACGGTTGAGGGGGTAGGGCGGTTGGGTTGTGACGACCTTGTCCGTCCCTTGTAATCCCCCCCACGTTCGGGTGTGGCGCGGTGCAATTACGGACACTATCCTTTGGGCGTGGGCGGTGCGAAGTGAGGACATAACTTGCCAAGTGATCCTGCTAGAGAGTTTGAGCCCATAAAGATACCTCACCAACCATAGTTATCCTAGGGTGACTCTGTTCAGATAGTAATCACACAACCGTTCCTTGTGGAAATACGATACCCTGAATACTTAGGGTGAAATGCTATAACGACAATTCCGTGCGCTTGCGGATTCTTACGCATACGTTAAGAAACGTTAACAACTACATAGCTTGTCCTTTTCAAACTCAACTCCATCCAAGCCTCTTACTAAGTTGTGCTTCACAAGCTTGTTCAATTGCTTCATGCCAACATGTCTTAGCCATCTATGCCATAGCCAACCCATGCTTGATTTGGAGAGCAAGGATATACTCAATTTTTCGTCACATATACCAAAATCAACTAGATAAAGATTTTCATGTCTAAAGCCTTTGAATATCAACTTTGCATCATTGACACTAACAACCTCAATATCATTGACCCCAAATATGCATTTGAAACCAAGGTCACATAATTGTGCTATTGAGAGCAAGTTGTAGTTCACCTTGTCAACAAGTGCCACATTGGATATACTCAATTCATTTGTGATTGCAATCTTGCCATGTCCTTTGACCTTGCCTCTACTATTATCATCAAATGTAATGCCTCCACCACTTGACCTTGTATCAAAAGACTTGAACATTCTAGCATCACCGGTCATGTGTTGAGTGCACCCACTATCAAGAATCCAATGCCTCCCTCCAGCATTGTAGTCCACCTACAATATAAATCAAGGAGTTTTAGGTACCCATCTTTGGTTGGGTCCTTGGAGGTTAGTTACCAAAGACTTTGGTACCCAAATGGACTTCTTCTTTGGTCCCACAATTGGTGTACCAATGAACTTTGCCTTAACACCATTCTCCCTCTTGGTAAGCAAATAGCATGAATCAAAACAAATTGAATGCACTTTGTTTGCTTTCTTGTTGGTGTTCTTTTTAGCACATTCTTGCTCTTGATGCCCAACTTGCTTGCATCTATAGCAATAGGAACCGTTGCTCTTCACAAAGCTAGGCTTTGGAGTCACAAAGGCCTTCTTGCCTTTCTTGGGAGTATACCCTAGACCTTCCTTGTTAAGGGAAAATCTTTGGCTACCCAAGCACTTTAGCAACTTGGCATCCCCACCATATGCCTTACCCAAGGCGTGAGTGAGCTCATCCACCTCTCTCTTGAGAGTCTCATTCTCAACTAATAATGATGAATCTAAAATCTTTTCATCACTACTACTGGAGGTAGAGTGGGTTGATGTGGATGTGGATGGTATGTTTGGTTCTTCAACATCAACCACGAGTGGTTCATCTATAATGTCACATGTTGAGCCAACATCCATCTTGGAGACCAAGACAACCTTGTCACACTTAGCTACTAGCAAGGAATGAGCTTTTCAAGCTTTGTGTGAGCAAGTTGAAGCTCCTCGTAGTCTTCCTTTAGACACTCATAAGAGGCTTCTTGCTCACTAAGGCTCTTTTCAAGAGAGGCAACTCTCTTTTCTAAGGCCTTACATTCCTTAGCCTTAGCTATGAGAACAATGTTGGCTTGCTCCATTGCCTCAAACATCTCATCTTTAGTGGGTTCATTTGATTCATCATATTCAACCTCACTATCATATTTTACTTCATTAGGGTATGGTTCATCATCATCATATACCTTAGTGGCCTTAGCCATGAAGCATGAACCGGAGGATGGGTCAAATAGAGAAGGCTTCTCTTGATCAACTAATGCCATCATTGCTTTGCCCTCTTCTTCTCCTTCGGACTCATCACAATCCCAAGTCACAACAAATGCACCATCTTTGCCCTTCTTGAAGGTAGCCTTGTTCTTGCCCCTTCTATGGTCCTTGTTGTTCGTCTTGTCGTTCCTATGAGGACATTCTTCAAAGAGATGATCGGGACTATATCACACTTCCAACATAGCCTATTATCTTCATTGCCCTTGGGAGTATCCTTCTTCTTGTAGTTCCCAAATCTTCTCTTGTACTTGAGCATGGTGCCAAATTTCTTGACAACAAAAGCAAGAGCTTCATCAACCTCTTCTAGGCCGGTTACATCACACTCTTCTTCTTGAGCTTTAGCCTTGCCCTTGCATGTGGAAGAGGATGCCTTGAATGCAATGGCCTTCTTCTCCTCAACCTTCTTGTCTTCTTTCTTCTCCTTGGCATCCACATCATGATCATACTTGTCAAATGTAAATACCTCTCCAAGCAAATCATTTGGATTCTTTGTATCAAGCCCATCTCTTTGTAGCATGAGGATCAACATCTTGAATCTTGAAGGTAGGCTAATCAAGAATTTGTGACAAAAGTCTTGATCTTGTGCCTTTGTAGCCCAATGTCTTGAGATCATTCACAATTACTTGTAGATGATGAAACATCTAAAGAATTGTTTCACCTTCCTTCATCTTGAAAGTCTCAAACTCACTCTTGAGACCATATAGCTTGGCACTCTTGACAACTTTGGTGCCCTCATATGTCTCACTCAATCTTGTCCATACTTCACTTGCACGGTCCAAGTCCTTGATGCCCTCAAATATTTTTGCATCGATGGCATTGTATATGGTGTTGAGTGCCATTCGATTGCAAGTCCGGTTTGCTCTATCCTCATCGGTGAGCTTGGTGGGATCAAGGATGACATAGTCATTCTCCGTCACCTCCAATACTCTCTCATGTATTGATCCAAGGTACATGGACATCTTTCTCTTCCAATGATCAAAAAAACTCTCACCATCAAAGTGAGGTGGCTTTCCTCCGACATGGTTCAACACTATTGTAGCCATATCTTTCACCGAAGGGTGTTACTCCTTACTAAAACGGTGACCACGGCTTCCATACCACATGAAAGGTTCTAAATGGCTAGAGGGGGTGAATAGCCTAATAAAAATTTTACAAAAACACTAGAACAACTTGTTAGTAAATAACAAAGCGTAAGCGCGTTTGCTCTAGCTCTACTTGTCGACAAGTAGCCTCCTATTGACAATTCTAGTTGCTATAGTCCACTATGTAAAAATAACCGTCGGTGGCAGAGACGCCACTAATAACGAGCCAGTGTTTGTGACACACACGACGCACGGCTGGGCGACCGTCGCACAGAGGCGCCGGATGGTCCCACGGGACCAATACGCGTCGGGCATTAGGAGAGGTCATTACAGACGCCTGTTGATGTGATGCGTCTGTTTTTCTTAATCCGCACGTTTTCCTTGGCTGGGCACACGCCGGCTTGTTTAGACGCTGAAACCGAAACCCAGGTGTCTGCAGAATTCAACCTATCTCAGACACCGCGTTTCATCACAGGCGCATTTTTTGAGACCGATCGACTGTGGATGCAACCCCCTAATTCTGGCACGCTTTTTGCTTACGACACCTTTTTCGGCGCCGCACGTCTATACCGTTACGAGTACTACGACGCGCGTGAGTTCCACGAACTCGTGTGGTCGATACCCGTCGTGTTGCTTGACACCGGTACATGCACGCGTGCCGGAATACCGACGCTTGGAACAAGTACAAGGATGCAGAATCGACCCACGTAAATTAAAGTCCGCGGCGTTTATTTTCGTGACGAAGTTGTGTTGGAGGTGTGCGTACATGTCCCCAACCACTACCGGACGGCGTTTATTTTTCAAGCGAGTTGCGTTATCGGTGTGTCGTACATGCCGACCAGCCACTACCGACGCGTTTATTTTCGGGCGAAGTTGTGTTAGCGGTGTGCGTACGTATCGCCGACCACTAGCGGCCGGCGTATAGTTCGAGGCGAGATGTGTTAGCGGTGTGTACGTACATGTCGCAAATCCACTACCGGCCAGCGGTCATTTACAGACGTGTGTTGTCGCCGGTATGCCGCTTTGTTTCGGGTATTGCGGACACGTATCGTTAGTGAGCGCCTGGCAGTGCACGCGCCGTATTTGTCACCGAGTCTTACTGATCGCCGTCTTGCTAGAGACGATGGATGTTGACACGCGGCGTGCGTAGACCGATGATTTTGGCCGGGCTTTGCATCCGGTTTTGAGCGGGCCCTCGCCCGCTCGTTTTTTCCGGCCTTCCTTTGAGCCTGAATTTGGACGCATGTCGGGCCCGTTCTCTTGTGGTACAACGAGCCGGGCGTTTTCATTTGCGTGAGGTTATAACATCTGTGGACATATTATATATATATAATACGTTGCACACACTTCAACACCGTCTCTCTCTCTCTGGTGGTGGCGGCAATCGCGAGGGTGGGGGCGTGAGGAGCGCGACGCACGGGCCCGGGCGGCTGCGTTGGTTTGTGCTCGCTATATCGAGCTCTCCTCCTTTGTCACCGCGTTCCTCTCGGCATTATATTATATTGGTGCTTGTGCTTTTGCCGGCGGCGCAAGAAGTGCGGACGCCGTGCTCGGGCCGCTATCTTGTCGTGTCGGCGTGCTCGCCAGCCCCGAGGTTCCTGGAGGTGGCGGGCCGTGCTCGCCATTTCCGCCGAGGGTGCGCGATGCGGTGGTCGGCCGATCTCCTCGAAGCGTAGGTGAGCAAACCTAGCTACGGAACACGCTTCTAATTTCTTCTTTTTAAGAAAAGGGAATATATTAAGATCCCGCTTACGCATCGATTAATGCATATATGGTTGAGATAGAATAGTGCATCTAGTTGTTGGCGGCAATATCTTGACTTAAATTGCCGAGGATTTCTTCAATTTCCACCCTCCTTATTTTTGTAGACAATGGGGGATCGAAGCCCATTTGGATGTACCGGGTGAGACGCGACACTAATAAGTACTTAGATGGGTTGCAATCTTTCCTAGGCTGCCGCGAAGGCCCATGTCTTGTGAGACCAATGACCTATGTGGTGCCCATGTGTCGTACCGCCGAACCGGGTGCAATACTCGAAGTTCAGTATTCAGTCCCAATCCTACCTAATCCTTCGAGGTTTCATGCACGGGTACACAAGTTGGAACAAGCACTTGGAGAACATGTCATCAGCCCCGGCGAGCATTTCGTTTCGTAAACCGTGAGTTGATTTCTGTTTCCCTTATTTGCATGACGATCAGGTGGATACATGCATGTGAAGCGTATTCTTTGTTTCCCTTCTTTGCATGACGATCAAAATTTGGATACATGCATGTGAAGCGTGTTATTTGTGTTGTGAACAATGCGTGGCGTGCCACGAAGAACCGGGTACATGTGTGTGAACAATCGAGATACACTGAATTTGCAATCTTCGCTGCCGATCGCCATTTGTTTGTGATCGGACCGTCCATACGTATTATTTGTGTTTGCGGTGTCTACCATTTTCAATTTCTGCCGCATAGTTGAACGATTGCATTATCTATGTACGGACCACGGCTGATGCGCTTGGCCTTTGTAGGTTTCGTACTAAATGTGCGTCGGCAGAACCGAAGGAACGTCTGAAACACGTAACGCAGCGTCACGAAAATCCGTAACGTTTACGGTCGGCGGAATCAAAGCGGTGCCCGTAAAGCGACTAAATTCCACGGTGCGGTAACAAAAAGAAGGTCCGTAATAGCCGGAAAGGAACGCAGACGAAGCTTACTAAAACGGCGTCGTAGCTCAGGTGTTACTTCTCGACACGCGTTTAACAACCGCCTAACACGGAACACATTGCGGACGTCGTTTTAAACATGTGACTATAGCTCAGACACGTTTCACGGTCGAGCCACCTACCTAAGCGTGCGAAGTGCGTAAGGTTCACGCACGGGTACAAAACATCGCCCGCGTGAACCGGAGTGTGGATACCGGTCGAGCAATCCCAATCGAGGCCGTGGCTCGCAGGCGAATACGAACTTACGCGTGGCCGCAGCGCCCTAAGAATACGAAGATATCACGCCGGTCACGCGTTTCACACGGTCCGTATTTGGGTAATCGGTTTCTGGAGACCTTTATGGTGCTTTCCGGGGTGTCTCGTGAATGGATAATGTTAGAGGCGCAACATGCGTCTGGCCGTAGGCGTTAAGCGGCGCAGGCGCCTTCTTGTGTAATGCGATGCGCACATTGAACTATTACGGTCGCATGCGGTTTTAGATGCGTCCGCGCTTTTGGGCCTTGATACGGTCGATTTCGATCTGCGTAGGTGCGTGGACGTTTCGGGTCTGATCGCACCTTAGACAATTATGCGTAGATATTGTAGACCGCGGTCGAGCAAAACCCGTGGAACCGGGCGTTCCGCGGCGTGTGTAACAAGGACTCAATGCGGGCGGGAAGTTTGCGGCGCACGCAAATCCGTCGTATTAAAAACATTCTGCGGATGCTCTTCTACGACAGTGCGTAAAAGTCGGACATTTAGAGACCTAATGGGCGGTCAGCCTTGTATCGTATGGAAATGCCCTCAGCGATTTGTAGAAGCCTTTTTTTTACATAGTGGTCTCTAATTAGCACACAATGGCTAAGTCTCTACTTTACCACTAGGTGAACAAGCTAATTACTCTAGCAAGCTAAGCAATTCTAATCTAACTACACAAGCACAATATATATGAAAGTAATACAAGTGTGTAGAAGTGATATACCACAATGTCGAGGCTAGTCAATCCAATCACCGGGGATGTTGTCACAATATAAATGATGAATCCAAATGCCAAGAGACAACAATCACAATGGAGAGACACGAAGAATTATCCCGAAGTTCACTTGAGCACCCTCAAGCTAGTCTCCGTTGTGCCGACCTTCTCACGTGTGGGGCAAGGTGGAGCTCACTCCTAGCCAAGTGCCTTTAGGCTACTTGCACCCAATGCAAATGAGAGGTACCCAAGACACAAGCAATATATTCCTTACACTTTGTCTTCCCGATGAGAGTGCGTAATCCTCTCACAAATCACTGGAGGTGGCCAAGAACAATCACCTTCTCTTGTCAACGCTTCCACCAATCACCAAGCCGGCTAGGAGTGGTGCTCTCAAGAGCAAAAGGAAATCCACCGGCTCACAACGATCCCCAAGTGCCACTAGATGCAAAGATCAAAGCAAAGTGCACTTGAATTACCTCAACTCACTAGAATGATGCTCACAAGCAAAGGGAGTGAGGAGGAGGGAGTGTGCTCAGCTCTAGAGGTGATAGGATTGATTTCAAATGACCAAGAGACCTCCCAAAGCCGGCCAAACGTGTATATATAGCCCCATCACGAAATCCCACCGTTGGGGGGCAAAACACGCTCAAATCAGCCGACGGACGTCGCCGATGGATCCGGTCGCGGGTCCGGTCACAAGAGACAACCCGCCTAGCCCACGGCCGACACCCATCCCATCGCGTGCGGTCCATGGATCAGGTGGGTGCGTCCGGTCGAAGTTCCAACCGAGACCGCGAAAAACATGCTCTCTAGAACTTCGATCGGAAGCACCAACGGACCGTTCGGTAGGATTCGCGTGCTTCCGGTCCACGCGAGTCCGGTCACGGATCCGGTTGCCTTTGAGCTGCAAATTTCCGTCGTTGTGTTGTCGTTCCTTCGCTTTTTGCTCCCAAACCGACTTCCGTCACTTGACTCTTGTTGCCAACACGTCGAAGAACACCCCGACACCATGTGTTAGCATTTTGAAAACATTTTTCATCAAGTAACGGAGTTAGCTCTCTAGGTTAGAATGCATGCAAATGATTTTTGAGCGTAGAGGCACATGAGGACCGATATGTGCGATAGTTTTCCCTCTTTATAGTATGACTTATCGATCCTATAATCACTCACACCCTCTATGGTGTCTTGAGTGTAAAATCAAAATGGCCCTATTATAATCCTTTGCCTTGAGCCCATCTTGATCCTCGAAACACTCCAAGTCGCGCACTTGATCATCAATTGGATCACCTTGACCCATCCACCATGACCATCATGCACCAACCTTGGCTTGACCAATCTCCAACTAATATAAACACTTAGCATAGAGAGATTAGTCCTAGGATGTCACTAATTAGCCAAAACCAATCTAGAGATCTTCAGCTGTCTCGACCCTGATCATGCCACCTCACCTTCCAGCCCAGTCAGGTCTAAGTCCATGGCTGAGAGGTCAAATTCTCCATTCAAGTATAATTTGCATCGTTTGCTTCTTTCTCTCTCGACGGGTTCCCCAAATGCCGTTTTGAATTTGGCTTCCACATCGGCATCGGTGTCATTTTCCTCCACCTAGAAACCCATCTTCTTGAGGAGGAGATTTTGAGCCTACCGGTTGCACACACCGCTGTGGCCTTCTTTGCAATCGCGGCCGCTCTCCTTCTCGAGAGAGTGTATGGAGACCAGCGTTCTTGCACGCCGGAGTCGAGGTCTGCAACGGGAGACACGCCTCCGCCTCCAGCTCAGCCTGAACGAGGGCGGTTGCATCCCTAGGTGGAAGTTGGATATCCATGGATGTCCAATGGATAGTCTCTAGCTCAAAAAAATGAACTAGAAAGAGGTGGTCCCCTACAAAAATTGAATTTCTAGTTCATTTGTCAAAATCTATGGATATCCAAATTAGATAAGCCTTGCATCAACGTCTTCATCAACAGTGACATCATCCGCAGAGAATGAGCCGGCTCCCCTGTCATTCTCACTCTTAGTCAACTTCAATAGGGGTGACTTTTTTTAACCTACTAGCGCTAGTAGGCTACACTACTACATAAAGCTTCAATAGGGGCGCTCATAACTCGCCCCTAATCTCCGTTGCTCTGGCCAGATTTATTGAAGTAGGGCGGTTGGTGATGCAAACGCCCCTCACGTATGACCCGCCCTGACAAAAAGCTGTACCAAAACGCGATTTCAAAATTCAAAATCAAATACCAAAACTTTTTTATTAAACCGGGGAAGCGCCCACCGCCATGCGCATTTTTATTAAAGCTTCAAGTCGCGCATTCTTTTTCAAAAAAGTCGCCTTCACGCGTCTGCCGGGCGGGATTCGAACCCGACCGACCTGCGTGCTTCTTGCCGACCCGACCCTACCATTGCACTACACACTCACATGTGTCCATATCCCATTCAGCGTCCCCACATATTATACAAATCCAGTGTAAATTGACTATTTGAGGCCCTAAATGGATTCAAACTAAAAAGTCATTAACTACAAAGTTTCATAACTTTTCGAGATCTACATTTCATATGTACAAAGTTTTTTCATCCGAGGTCGTTTACGAAATTTGAATTTCAAATTTGAGAGATTTCAACACAACTTTTGAATGCCTAGATGATTTCAAACTAAAAAGTCATCAACTACAAAGTTTCATAACTTTTCGAGATCTACATTTCATATGTAAGAAGTTTTTCCATCCGAGGTCGTTTACAAATTTCAAATTTGAGACATTTGAACACGAATTTTTTGCATGACTAGATGATTTCAAAATAAAAAGTCATCAACTACAAAAATTTCATAACTTTCCGAGATCTACATTTCATATGTAGGAAGTTTTTCCATCCGAGGTCGTTTTACAATTTCGAATTTCAAATTTGAGACATTTGAACACGACTTTTGCATGACTAGATGATTTCAAAATAAAAAGTCGTCAACTACAAAATTTCATAACTTTCCGATATCTACATTTCATATGTAGGAAGTTTTTCCATCCGAGGTCATTTACTTAATTTTTAATTTTTAATGTCTCGTTTCAAAATTCGGGATCTCTTTGTAGGAAGCCTCAATATAGAGCCGCCCCTATCAAGGACTACATTAGGGCGGCTGGTGATTGAACCGCCCCTAATAATAGTAGGGCGGACTCGTAACACCAGCCGCCCCTAATGTAGTCATTTGTAGGGGCGGCTCGACCGGTGTTTCTTTGTAGAGGGGCAGCTCAAAACATGAACCGCCCCTAATGAAAAAGGGGCGTTCTCTTAGTAAGATTTTTTGTAGTAGTGCTAGTGCCCCTTTATTATTTATATATACAAGGCAACAACCACTAGCAGGCTGCTCCAAAGAGATTAAGAAAAGAAAAAGATCAAAGTAATAAACAAGCCATTTGTCCTGTTGGTTATGAGCTGGCGGCTGGCGCCTTATAGAAATTATCAGTGTCATGTGTCATCCTCCAAAGTCCAAACAGAACCTTTCAAAAGAGAAGTCCAAACAGAGGCCAGCCGGATCTGTAACTTGAGGGCATCCCTAGATAGGTAGCCTGCTCTCGCAGGAGTGGGAGAGGAGGATAGCAGCAGCAGCCATGGCCCAGATCAGCGATGTGATGCATGCCTCGGCCGTCTTCGATGCGGCGTGCCAGGAGGTGGCGTGGGCGTACAGCGGTGACTTCACCGACGTGCCCGAGCCTATGAAAGGCGCGGTGCACACCATCTCGGAGGTGCTGAATGAAGCAGAGATGCGGTGGGTGACATCCACCAGAGAGGATGAGACTATGGTGGTTGTAGACAACAAGAATGCTATGGTGGTGGTGGCAATGGGGGACGGGATGAAGAAGAAGAAAAGGGAGGACACTGGGGTGGTGAAGGAAGAACTGTCCATCGGGGAGGCTGAGATGAAAATCAAGAACTGGTTCCTGCGTCTCGAGGAGGTCGCCTGCGACATCAGGGCTGTGGCCCAGAAGAAATTGCTAGGTGACTACTCCAAGACCGACGATAAACTGGTACGTGTGTTGCTCTCCACCCCCGAAGGGATCGGTGGTGTAGCTGATCCCCACAACAGCTGGCACGTTGTTGCTACATATGCTATTGGGGAGACAAGAGAAAAATGTGTACCTTGTCAGCTGAGACTTCAGTATGTGTACTACATAAACGATTTTTAGCAACATCAGCGTTTAAAATTCGTTTCTAAAACAAGTCACCTTTAGAGATTTATTTGTGGAGGCGGATAATATCTTTTAGTTGTATGTACAAATACTCCTATCTTTACAGGCGGCTCTATATGCAACAATCGCTGCAAATAGATTTCTAAAGGCAGCCAGATCTAGAGCCGCAAATTGATTTGTAGAGGTGGCTAAATCTAGAGTCGTCTAGCATAGTAAAATTTAAAATTTTCAAACGATCTTGGATGGAGACATGACCAAAACCAAAGCTATTGGAGAAATTGCATTTGAATTTCTCACATTTGTAATTTAAAAATTTTCAAAGAACCTCGAATAGAGAAATGATAGATGTTGATGATATCTATAACTTTATAGTTGAAATTTTTTCAATCAAATTTGTTTAAGGTCTCAAATACTAATTATAAAATTGGATAAAGATAATACGAGGAGATTGAATATGTTGTATAGACACAACTGTTTTTGAGGTGGAGTGGTTAGAGGAGCAACGCGCATGTGACTTGTAACTTGTGACAGTGTATTGCTGCCTAGTGGGTCTTATTGGATAAAAAAATTGCTATTTTTGATTCTGGATTTATTATTTCTGGATAACCATTTATAGGGACGGCTGTATTTTTGAGCTGCCTGTATATTATTGATTTTTTAGAGGCAACTCATGTTTCTGGCTAGCTGTCCTAGAGATCCAAATCCGATTTGTAGAACAGGACTTTCCAGCCGCCTCTATTATTAGTAGTGATATGTAGTATACATAGTACAAATTGAGATTATCTAACCAGCCACCACATCACTAACCAGCTTACGTGTTTTGCTTGCAGAGTGCACGGTGGCTCCCTTGCCTCCTAAGAACTACCAGAGCTGCCAGAATTGCTCCTGACATTGACACTGTTGCTCGAAAACTACAAGACCTAAAGAAGCAGTATGATAAGGAATTCGGATATAGCACCGGGCTACCTCTTGCCGCCACCTGCACGGAGCGGCCCGCGTGTAGCAGTGCCGCTTGTGGCCAACAAGAAACAGAGACCAGCGTTACCGGCGATGTGCTGGTGGAAAGGGACTACAGTCACTACACTGCTGTCATGCGGATCATCAAACACCTCAAGTTTGATGATGCTACTACCTTCTTCCCAATAGTTGGCCCCCCATACTCCGGAAAAACAACACTGGCGAAAAGGTTGTTCCGTAAAGTCGGCTCCTCCTTTGATCATTACAAGGTCTGGGTCAATATGGTCAAGGGATGGGACATTAAGGAGATCCACGAATCTGTCTTGGATTTAGTGGGGCGGCATTATTTCTCTGGGCACGGTGTTGGGCTACAGGAAGCTTGGCCATGGACACGGCATTGTACCGTTCGAAATTATTGCATTAAGAAAGTGGAGAGTGAAGCAGATTATGGTCGTTACATTCACGACATGCTGATGTATCAAAACAAGAAGCTGTTCCTCGTTTTGGACAACCTGCAGGAGGAGTTAGGTTTCAGCGACGAAGAGCGCGAAGAGCGCTCCTCCATGCTGAAACAACTGTGCAGGTTCCTAAGAAAGCCTAGCAGTCGTGTGGTGGCGATAGTGACCACGCGGAGCGAAGCGCCTTGGCAAAGTACATTTCACGCTCGGGCAACTGGCTGCATCCGGATCCCTGGAGTGACGAAATGTGCTGGGAGATAATCAAGCGACCAAGTGGTACTCCCTCTGTCCTTAAATAAATAGATTCATATAGCTAAAAAATTATATACAAATAAATCAACAAGCCTTCTAAATCAGTGTCTAGGAGATTCAACGGTCCACTGGTCTATTTATTTTTCCACATTTCCTATAGTTCAAGCGCCTGAAAAGTTTTGACTTCCATAGGAAAAATTATAATTTATTTATTGTGATTTATGCTAATAGATTTCGACCATTGGATGGAGATCTGATGGTTGTTAGCTATCGCTTATTTTTCTCAAAGTCGGCCTGTCACAGCTAAACATCCATCAGATCTCCATCCAATGGTCGAAATGTATTAGCATTCTCCTCTTTTGTACCAATCCAAACTTAGTAAATGCTATAATTAATGTGCAACTCGAATAAGTGTGCAACTACTCCAACTAACTAATAAAGAATGGTATAATCTTTTCTCTGTTATACTATATGATATTTTTCTATGTTATACTAACCTGTCATAAATTTGCTAGAAAACTATTTATTTAAGGACGAACGGAGTAATTCAGAAGGTACGGCAGTAGGAGTATCGGAGGTGCTTGGGCGTGAGATTGCAAGCAAGTGTTCAGGCATACCATTAGCAGCAAAAGCTCTTGGGCGCTTCCTGCAGTCCGTGGATCCTGAAGAATGGCCAGGGCTAATAAGAGATGTCTGGAATGTTGGAAGAGGGTTTTCTAGTGATTCGCAGCAGCGACGACGACTGCCCATTCACAGTGCCACCGTGTTTACACACTTGAAGCGCTCCAGCGGCGTTCTGGGTGAATCATGGCTTTCCTTAGCTTACTGTGCCTTCGTCTTCCCAAAGGGCAGCCAAGGTGTGGCGAAGTGCGACCTGCTTAACCAGTGGTGTTCTCTCGGTATCACTACACGTCAGCGTGGCGCGTCATGTATCACGGAGCTTTTGGGCCGTTCGCTTCTTCTCGGTGAAAAGCCAGCTTCGGTGAGTCACTGCTTCATTCAACTCATCATGCTCATTCTGTTCCAAATTATTGTTTATTTTAGCTTTTTCTGTATAAATTGTTTTTCTATACACCTAGTTATACACTATGTATAAATGCATAGCAAAAGAAATGAATCTAGAAAAGCCATAACGATCTGCAATTTGGAATAGAGGAAGTACTATATAGGAGCAGTACAATTTATTTGGTTTGGTTATGCCTTCCACTTGTGACTTGTTTCGTTAGACCTTATTCGGTTTGGTGATAATTGGAGAGGGATTGAAAGGAAAAGATTATATTAGAGTAAGTTTATTAGTGTATATTCTTGTGATGAGGTGCAAATTAAACTTTGCTAGGTATATGAAGGTGCTAGGATACTTAAACATGCTCCAGCGTTTGGTTTGTCCAGAAACTAGCAGGAGGCCGGATCCAAGAGAAACAAAATAAATACTACTCCCACCTGTCGCTTAAATTTTTTGGTTTATACATTCTGCTATGTATATATTATGTATCTAGATATATAGCAAAATGTATGTACAAAAAATCAAACCACCAACCAAAGCCACCACGGCCACGGCTGCGAGGACCTCCTCGTCCTCGTGCGGCGGCATTGACAGATGAGTTCTGGCTGCCATTGTAGTTGTCCTGCAGCATCTAGAGGCGTGCCTCATAGGCGACAAGCTAAACGTAAAAATCACTCAGGGAGATTGGAGTTGTGCACCCTAGTACTGCGGACACCAAGGGGTTGTAGTCGAAGTCCAGCCCGGCCAGGATGAAGATTACCAATTCCTCTTCTAGGACCGGCCTTCCTGCCGCGGTGAGTTCATCGCCAAGGCTCTTGATCTTCGCATAGTAGACTGTGGCCGTCTGCCCGCCTTTCTTGTACGTTGCCAGTTGCCGCTGCATATGTAGATTCGTCACACGTGCTTAGGTTTGTGCCTGGAACATATCCATGAGCACACCCCAAACCGCCCGCCGATGTCTTCTTGCCAACAACTTGCCCAAGAAGCTCTCGTGAGAGAGAATTGTTGAGGTGAGCAAGCAGCTGCTAGTCCTCCTTGATCCACTTCTCGTACTCGGGTTTGCTGGCGGTGATCTTGGTTTTGTCGTCCTTGATGACATCTAGGGTTTTGGCGGCATGAGCTTGGTTCCATCTAGGTAACCCTCATACTGCGCGGCTCTAACCCCTTACATGAGTTGGGCCTCCCATAGTAGGTAATTGTCGTGGTTGAGCTTCTCAGAGATGGGAGGTCGAGAAGAGAGAGTGGTTGGAATGGCTGGAGGATGATGATGACGCCATAGCTCGGTGGATTTGGGAAGAGTTGCTCTGATTACCATGTAACAATGAATGGCAATCATGGCTGCCTAACTTGGCTTACCACGTTTCTGTTAGCCTATTTATACAAGTTAATTACAAGACTTGACTTACAAGCCAAGGCACCGGTTGGATAGATTACAGTCTCAACTAATATAGCTCTAACAACTTGAGTCTAATCTCAGCAGATTGCCTTTGTATCTTTGTGTACACCGCCAGGTCATTCCTTGGCACACACGTGTTACACATTACAAGATTTGTCACGTTATACTCTTTAACACCGTTGTCCTCTGCTCCGTGCTCGCCAAGCCGCCCGCCCCGAAGACCGGCGGGGAGCCACGCCCGTAAACCGGCCGAGCGCGAGCAGCTCCAGCCAACTCGTCGCGAGACGAAGACCCGTCCCTCCTCCCCTACCTCTGCCGGGATCCGAGGCGGAGCGGTTCGCGCTTTCGGCATCGCCGGCGGAGCGGGTATGCCGGGCGCGATCGCGATCTCATGGGCGGCGCCGCCGCTTCGTTCTTGCTGCCTGCCCCTTCCGCGCCCGGCCGGCGGATGCCATGGTGGAGCTCCGCCACGCCTGGCGCCTCGCTTCGCAGCGGCAATGGAGCACCCGCCTCGGCCAGCGGCACAAGACAATCGAAGAGCCCGCGCACGAGAGATGGAGCGGGTCGTGTGCGGCGAAACAGGACGAAAGCTTGGCAACACACAACACCGGAAAGGAAGAGCAGGGCAGAGCTCGACGGTGGATGGCGTGGTGGATTGGTGGGTCGGGCGGAGGTCCCGTGGAGTGAGAGGGAGAGGGGAAGGGGGACCTATAGATAAGTTTGGCCCCGCTTGTCGGTGAGTGGGTAGAGTATATTTGAGTAGAAAACATTGATGACTGGGATATGGAGAAAGTGAAATAGAGTATGGATGGGTGAGGGAAAACTGGATATAAAAAGAGGGAATATTGATGACTAGGATGGAATATAACTTTTTAAAGTATGGATTTAAAAGTACGACGAGTGCGAGATAACCTATATACGACAACTTACTGAACTGAAGGGGAAGTACGTACAAATGTCCTGGAGTTCACCACAAAATTGGGTGCTTCACAGGGGACATCGGGCTGGTGAGCCACTAAGATTAAAAAATTGCAAAACCACAGGCTTGACAAAAAAATTATAACAATAATAATACTTCGAGTGCTCAACAAATGGATCTCAAAGGTTCTAACAGTCTGTTATAAAAAAAAAAGGAAAAAGTCAAATTACTACCTTGTGTTTTCACTCAAGTCTAGATAACCCCTAAGGTATTGTTTAGTTTATTTTACTCCGGTGGTTTTGTAAACCGGTGCACTTAACACCTTTTGGCACTAATGTAATCCGGTTTTGGTGGCGTGGCGGCTGTTTTGCAATTAATCATGCCACGTAAGAAGGCTGACATGACCGAAAGACACACACATATTTGCATTCATGTAGGGGACGGTTGCATGCATATCTTTGAACAAAATCATATACGCCTTCGATATGATTTGAATAATAATTTCCTTATGCTCTATGACATGTTTGTGTTAGTAAACGGTCGAGAGACCGATCGATCACTGCTAGTTGCTGCTCTCGCGCCGTACTAGTCAAGAGATGTCCGGCCCGTAATAATCACGGCTAGTTGCTGCTCTCGTAGGGGAGTCACGTAAAGGGAAAATAATTTTTCTGCCCATGTCGGCGAGCTTATGTGGCATAAGTAATTACAAAACCACATCCACGTCATCAAAACCCGAATTGGATTAGCGCCAAAAGGTGTTAAGTGCACCGGTTTGCAAAACCACGGAGTAAAATAAACTAAACAATACCTTAGGGGGTAATCTGAACTTGAGTGAAAATACAAGGTAGTAATTTGGACTTTTTCCTAAAAAAATTCTAACAGTCTAGCTTGCTTTCTCTCCCCTGAATCCCCACGAAATCATACTTAGGCCATCTCAATGGGAGTTTCATGGGTGTTTCATGCACATTAAATGCAGTGCCACATCATTAAAAATTCACTTTTTGCATGAAACTCTTAGGAGAGAGAAGGAAAGAGTTTCACCATGGTGAAACCTTTGGGCCTGATTTCACATGCGTTGAAACCGTGTGAAACCCCCATTGAGAGACACAAATAGAGTTTCACCATGTAACTATGCAATTAAACCATGCAATGAGAGAGAGGTTGTGGGACCCTTTAGTCTATGAAACTATGCAATGAAACTGTCCATTGAGAGAGACGTTTATTTCATGTCAAAGTTTCACATCTTGAAAAACCGAGAAGTGAAACTCTCCATTGAGACTGGCCTTACGAAGAATCATGTAGGGAGAAAGGGGAGATCGAGCCTTTAGCGCTTGGAAACGCCGTTGTCCTTGAATCTAGTCTAGCCAGTGAATGAATGGTTAACTAACCATTGGGAAGATGAGGACTCCCCACCAAACTAACCGTTGTGACCGTCAAAGTGCAGAACTTCCACAAATTTGTGGAACGTTCGCATACCTTTACTTTGGCACTTGAGTCAGTTTAACTTTAGTCATGGGGTGTTTGGGTGACCATGACTAAACTTTAGTCCCAGTCACATCGCATTTTTTGGATACTAATTGGGAGTATTAAATGTAGACTAGTTAGAATCTATATATTAAAACCAGATTGCATATAATGAAGGTTAATTTACAAGGCGAATCTATATATTAAGCTAATTAGTCCATGATTAGCAAATGTGATGCTACAGTACACATATGTGTTGAACAAATAGGCAATTTCCATATTAAAACCAGAATATAAATCATGACAATATGAAGAACTAGATTAAGCATGCTTCAAAAGCATATCGGAAAGCATCAACATAATCACTAGTGTAAGCATAGCTCGTACACACCAGATAGATAGGATAGTATGAATGACATGATTAGATCACGAGGACTATACATTTTGTTCATAGAAGTAGTAGACGGCGGTGTAGATGACGATGATGCTGGTGGTGATGATGTGAGATCGAGGTCATCTAATGCGAGGTCGAGGTCGTCGATGACCTCGAGCGGCAGCGGAAGACTTCGGAGCAGTTGGCTATTTAATACGCCGGGACGAGCGCTGCCTGATTTGGATGTAAGATGACCTGTCATGAAGGTTGGGAGTAGTCGCGAAGATCGCTACCCAAAAACTTTATTCGCCTTCTCCCGGTGCAGGATCACAAAGACTAGGGCTTCGGAGACCTGCTCTCTGATCGCTTTGTGTGCATGCTAATGATCAAGATGGAGAGATTACGACGGCATCACAGTAGTGAGAAGAGAAAATTATTAATTTACTACTTTAGGATTTTTAATTAAAACTCCCAATTTTAGTTTTGGTGTGTCTTTTTCCAGGAGGATTGGTATGTATATGTGGGGAGGACACTCCCTAGCTGCACATCAATTAATAATGTAGTATTAATTGGTGTCGCACCTCCCACCTCTACTTATGGGCTTAAATATTAAAGCCCATTAGAAAATAAAAGATATTGAGACTTTGAGATTTATTATAATTTGTTCATATGAATTTTTAGGGGACTATTAATAAAAATTCTAACCATCCTCCACTAGATCTCAATTGCCCAATATATATATTTTTATTTTCTCACTATTGTTTATATACCAGTGTTTTAGTAGAGATTATTAAGTTGAACTTTCGCCTAGAACCTCAAGCTACACTCATCCAAAACTTAAACAATGAACTATGCCTTGAATTGCAAGTTTTGTGAGAACAAACATTACTCAAAGCCAAACTAGTACCGAGCTGCTAGTAGACTTACCCCATAGGTGGAGCATATACATCGTGCTCCCTAGTCTCAAAGGATGACAACCGCAGGACCACACATCGGCCTTGGCCCCGCCCTAGGCCTTGGCGGCGGAGCACCGGCGCCACATAGGCCGGAGTGCCGGGCGGAGCTATGTTGTAGATCCGGTGTGCCTACATCCAAAAAATTTGAATAAACTTGATAATGTCTAAATTTTCACCATATTCGCGTGATAAAAACCTATGCACAACCACAAGGCAAGCATACACCGCCGAATTTGCTCTAGCTCCGCTGCCGCCGAGTCCATGTGGAGACCGCCATCATCGCGAGCAAGTCCGGAGCGCGGAGAGGCCTGGAGTCGCGAGACCTTGAGATTGTCGCCGCCATCGTGGAGAACATTCGTGGTCTTGATGTTGCGGTGCGCAACGCCGCCAGCGTCGCGTGGCAATAGGGAGGCGTGGCCGTGCGGGGGGCGCCAACCCCGTCAGCGGCGTCGTCGTCGTCAAAACCCGTGAGCGTCGGCCGCCCTCCTCGCCACGTACATACGTAACCGCCTCGGTCGTGCGGCGCCGTCGTGGCGGCGTAACAGGGACCTCGGCGCTTTCTTGGAGAAGCTAGGCGAGGGTGTCGGGGGTGGCTGCCGGAGCCTCGCCCGACGACGTGCTCCCATCGCCCGAGGCTCGCTTGGCGTTCAGTGGGGCCGACGTATTTGAAACGACGAGGAAGACCTCCTAGGCGCGTCGCTAATGCTCCGAAGGACGGAGGCCGGCGAGGTCCCCCCGACACGCCCGTGATCATTGTAAGTGTTGGGAAGGGCCCCGCCCATTTGCGGTGCCGCTAGGTTTCTTGGAGGCGGGTTGGCCCATCCGGCCGGGTGCCACTCCCCCATAGGGCCACCGAGCCACAACATATCAAGGCATTGGGCCTACATAACCCAAAAAGACTAGCGCGATGGGTGAGGACAACCCCACCCTATATGTTGTGCTCCCCCACCACGATTACCGATGTGGGACTAACCCCAACACCGGTGTGTGATCCTACCGAGATTTGTTCCGGGTTCTTACCGGACTGGCTCGATACCACTTGTTGAACCGGGCCCGGCCCATTTGCCGGTGCCGCTAGGTTCCTTGAGCTAGCCCGCCCATCCGCCGGTGCCTCGCCCACGTGCCCACCGAGCCACAACATATCAAGGCCTTGGGCCTACACAACCCAAAAAGACTAGCACGATTGGTGAGGACCGCCCCCACCTTATATGTTGCGCTCCCCACCATCGATTACCGATGTGGGACTAACCCCAACAAGAAAGCTCGGCTACGTCTCTCTCTCTCAACGTGTTCGACAAAATTATGTCCCCTTTTGCAATGTGTTCGGCGATGAGGCGACATTGACAAGAATGTATTTTTTACGGATGGGGCGCCGTGCTGCGTGCACTTAAGATCTTTTCATCGCGGGAGCGATAGGGCGTAAACGGCGCTGCGATGGGCCATGGCGGAGCTGATGCGGGCACCGGGCGCGCCGCTTAAGGCACTGGCCGAAGTGCATCGGCGTGCTTTCGCCCGGTCAAAACCGTGTGCGGGAGACTCTAAGTTTTTGTGCCCATGACCTCGGCCTTGTCGAGCACCTTCACCGCCACGGCGCCCGCGGCCTCGCCGCCGCCGTGACAGTGCGCCTTGAGGTAGACCTTTGCAACCGTGCCTCGTCCGATGGCTACCCATTTCGTACTTGCCGAGCAAGTTCTTGCTATTTTTTGCTCCCCTTGCTCTTGCTGTCCATTGCCTCCATGGGCGACAAAGAACAGAGAGAGGAAAGCAAGGCACCGCAAGGTTGGCGCTCATCATTAGTTCGGCCGCGAAGGATGTCGACGGCGCCAACAGAAATAACCGGGTGGGCCTAAATATTTTTTTTTTTGAAAGCGTGCGTGCGGCTTGCACGTATTGCATTAAGGGAGGTTAGAGTTTGACATGTTTTACGTTTCGGCCAAAAGATTTAGCCGTCGCATAGAACCACACACTTACACAAATCACCGGCTTTAATGGCGCCGCTAAGCGGTTGTACTTAAAGAACACACTATTTGGTGATTGTAAGCGAACATGTAGTCGTCACTAGTCTTTGTGGGCGGGATTTGTCACTAGGAGGAATGCAAGATCCCTGAACCCAGGTGCTGCCCCGGTGTCGGCCTCCTCTTTGATGCACATGACTAGGCTGTGCGGGCGACATCTTTGTCGTTGTCGAAGGTGCTTACGTTCCTCTCTTTCCATACCTCCCAAGTCACCGGGGAGGATGAGGGAGTCAAAGCCTCTCTGAATGGCTTCGTTACAAGTCGCCGGAAGAAAGCCACCAAGAGATGATGGTGTCGTCCGCGTGGTCGAGCACACGGCGCTCGGGGTTGGCTAAGCGAAGTAGACGGTGCCGAACCCCCTAGTGTAGATGCATGAGGTGAGCAAATGTGTGGCGAACTCGGGGAGCTGGGAGCATAAGGCGCAGTCCACGGTCTGCTGCAAGCCATGACGCATCCTCCTCTCCGCAGTCTAAAGCCGGTCGTGCAGGCCGAGCCAGAAGAACTTAACCTTGGATGGTGCCTTGACGCGCCAGAGTTCCTTGGCCCCCAAGAGCGTCGTGGATCCAACGAAGAATGCGGCGTAGGCTGATGTAGAAGAGTACTCCCCGTAGGCCGTCCACTTCCACACGAACCGATTTGGCACCTGGGCTGTAGGGTGATCCCCCGTAGCTTCTCGCACAGCTCCGCGAACTCGACGAGGGTGGTCATGCTGTCAGAAGGCGGCCGCGTCTTGAAGCGCGTCGCATACCATGCGTTTTTTCTCCTCTGACGCCCGGCGGAGGAACAGTGCGGTGATCTTTGAGCGGATGGCGTCGTCGGGTAGCCCCGCGCATCGGTTCAAAAGCGAGGCACGCGACCCCTCCCACGGCGATGGCCCGGAGACCGAGGCTGCGAACATCCTATCCATGGCGCGCACGGGCGCCCGTGCGAAGGCGCACAAAGGGGCCTCCGGGCAGGTGCATCGAGTCCATTCCCATCTCAATCGTAGCGCGTAACCTAGGACAGTAAGATCCAGCAGCCCAAGGCCGTCGCGATCTCGGGGTGAGCGGCGATGGGCCACGCCACCCGGCATTTGCCGGAAGCCACCGTGTTCGTGCCCACCCAGAGGAAAGCTCGCCAGCTCCTATCGATCTGTCGTATAGCCCAAGGGGAGAGGGCACAACAGATAGAGACGTGCACTGGAATCGTCGACAAGGTGCTTTGCGTGAGAGTCTTCCTTCCCCCGATTGAGTAGGCCTACCCTCCATGTCGTGATTTTGGCCGCGACAGCGTCGATAATAGCTTTCTCCTGCGGCCTGGTGAACCTGGTCACCAAAAGAGGCGCGCCCAAGAACTTGGTGGGGAAGCCCTGGACCCGACACGGGTACACCTCCAGGATGTCGCTCACTTGCTCCTCAGTGCACCGTATCAGAGTGATTGAGCATTTGGCAAGGTTGGTAGCCAGCCCCAATGCACCCGCGAAGAGGTCGAGGATGCCGTTGATGCAGATGAAGTCCAGAGGTTGTGGCTGAACAAAGATGACAAGGTCATCCGCGTGGATGGACGCTCTGTGCTGGGTGAACCCCGTGCAAGCGGGGTGAGCTGATTCCCACGGTCCACCTCCCGCAGCAAGGCGTTGAGGACCTCCATGGTAATGACGAATAGCAGCGGGGGGAGGGGATCTCCGGCCGGCCACACGGGTGTGGTAGATGCGGCGTCCTCCCCCGTTCACCATCACCTTGGTGGTCGCGGTGTGCAGCATGGGCGACACCCAGTCCCTCCAACGGGCGCGGGAAGCCCGCGATGTGCAAGAACCTCCAGTAGGAATGGCCAAGACACGGAGTCGAAGGCCTTGGCGAGGTCCACCTTGAGATGCATTGTTCTGAATTTGTCGTGGACGCGACGACTACGTATGAAGGCTGTTTGATTAGGCTGCACGAGCTCTCCCATCCTTGGTGCAAGTCTGAGTGCGGGGCACTTGGCGAAGAGCTTCCACAGTGAATGAGGCTGATCGGCCGGTAGTCACCCAAGCCCGCGGGGTTCTGTACCTTGTGCAGCAACACCATCGCGGCCTCGTTGAGGTGGTGGAAGTCCTGGTCCCACCAAAACACCGCAACGCCAAGACGCTGTCCCGGCCGACGGCGCCCATGCCGCCTGGTAGAAAGCCGCGGTGAACCCATCCGGGCCGGGAGCGCGGTGGGCTTAAATATATCTTTTGGAAGTCAATTATTGGAAACTATTGGAGATAGGTAATTTTTTGCTTTCCAATACTTTTTAGGAGTTGCTAAACTCAATGATATTGGAAGCAAAAGATTGGGAACCGTTGGAGTGCTAACCTAAATGGCTAATTTGTCTTAATAAAAGCCTGTAGAGGCCGCCGGGCCTCTCCAGTTTCATAAAAAAAACCTAAATGGCTAATTAAGGGGTGGAAAATCTCCTTATCCCACTTATCCACCCACTAGTACAGTACACGCAACCTATATATATATATATTACAACATAATGATTCAAATCGATTCTTTTTTTTTTTTCCGCGAACATGCCTGTTTTCAGTTGCCTTCATCGTTGATGCTCTCTAACGCAGCCTATCCCCTGAATTTGTTCCAGAATGCTAACGCGGAGGCTGCAACATTGTTGACAATGCAAGATCTCATGCACGATTTCGCAAGATACCTTTTAGGCGACAGGCTGATTGTTGTGGATGGTAAAAATGGGGCCACGCCATCAACGTCGTCTCCTGTGAATAATAAGAGCAGCAGTGCCTACTTGGCATTGGTCAGCAATTTTAATGCCAAGCAACTGGATGTATTATCAAGTATGCTGCCCGCTGGAATATTAGCTCTCCGGTTTGAGGGCTGCGGAGAAATGGAGCTCAGCGATGGTGCGTTTGCATCATTTGGCAAGTACCTTCGTCTATTGGACCTAAGCGGATACTCTGTAAACAAGAAGCTGCCAGACACCATTCGTCATCTGAAGCAATTGAGGTACCTCAAAGCTCCAGGGATCCAGGATCAAGTGCTTCCTAGGTTTATCACCGGTCTCCACGAGTTAAGGTATCTCATCCTGCATGGGTCTTGCCAACTAGAAGACTTAACCGAATCATTCCAGATGCTCATTAACTTGCTCCATCTCGACCTATTTGGATGCTCCGGGCTGAAGGCACTGCCCGACTCATTCGGGAGGCTATGGAGATTGGAGCACTTGGACCTGTCGGCGTGCTCAGGGATTGAAGCGCTGCCCGAGTCGTTCGGCTGGTTCCGAAATCTGAGCCACCTGGACCTGTCATGCTGCTCAGGGCTAAAGGCACTGCCCGATTCATTCGGGAGCCTACGATTGAAGGCGCTGGACCTGTCACACTGCTCGAGGCTAAAAGCACTGCCCGAATCATTCGGGGGGTCTCGATAGACTGTGGCACCTGGACCTCTCATGCTGCTCGGGGCTAAAAGATCTGCCCACGTCCTTCCAGTACTTGACAACAGAGCTGCGGCACTTGGACCTGTCGGGCTTGTCCAGGCTACGAGGACTGCCCATGGTTTCGCTGCCCAGGGAACTGCGGCACCTGAACCTATCAGGGTGCTCAGGGTTAGTAAAAGAGCTGCCAGCTGCGCCGGAGCCCAATGAATTGCGGCACCTGGATTTGTCCGGATGCTCGTTAGTAAGCTTCCTGCCCAGTTCATATGCTAAACTTGAAAAGCTGGTGCACCTCAACCTGTCTGGCTGCTCTAGTCTAATGGTATTGCCCAGAGTGGATGGTGGGGAGTGGACTAGGAAATTGGAGCACCTAGACCTGTCGTACTGCCTGCGGGTAATATATATCCCCAATATTTCTGACCTACCAAAGCTGCAGTACTTGGACCTGTCGGGCTGTCTCCCGAAACATGAAGAGGAAATCAGCAGTTTGGTGGAGACCGTCGGAGGAAGAGGAAGGGCAAGCGGGCCAACTATGCCTCCGCGGGCTATAGGAAGAACCAACGGTACCACAAATTAATATTGTGAAATCTATTTCAATAGGTCCTGATGATCCAATCCTTCTGTCCAACTCCACAAGCCGATTAATTGGAGATGTACTAGAGACACCAGCCGGCGGGGCGCCCCAGCTTGGAACATGCCAGCTATGCCAGCTATAAGCCCAGCTTGCATACATCGTAGCCCAGCGGACCAATCTCATTTTCTGGGGGCTACTGTAAATGTTTTCATTCAGTAGTTCAGCAATGTAATGTTACCTTGTAATGGCAAATTTATAGCTACGGCGTATTGTAATAGTGTGTGTTTACAGAACGGGTAACTACGAACCAAGCAAGATTTATTTAATACATAGCACGGAGGTGAGATAAATGTGATATCTATGCAAACCAAAGTTCAGACATTCTGTAGTTGGAGACGTTACTGGTCTCATCAGAAAATTACTTCATTATGTACCCTTAGCATACATTTTTTTTGGACAAAATAGCAGCATATTAGCCATAAGAAGTTCAGACATGGAGAGAAGTATATATCAGCCACAAGTCAAGCAGTGCTGATTGGCAATCAGGCAATAATACCTGTTCATGTAAATTAGCGTTGTATGAGATTCATTCGTTTCATTCCTATAAACCAGACATGTAACTTAAAGTAACTATATATATTATCTTGAAAGGAGTGCATCGTGCAATTCCTCTAAACTCTCACACTTTCAATATTGGCGCTCAGGTTTGTGGCCGGGAGGGAGAATTGGAGCTCAGCAACGGTGTGTCTATGCCATTAGCCAAGTAACTTCGTCTAGTGGACATAAGCGGATACGATAATTTTGTGGCTATAACATCTGATACAGATAAAAAAGACTCGAACGCTCCGCCCGCTAGACTCCTCTCGTTTTATCCACCCGACACCATTTCCTCCACTCCTCTCGCGCTCCACTCGCCATCTCGTCCTCCTACTCCTTCACTCTCGCTCTACTCACACGTGCCACTGGCTGCCGGCTCGTGCTCCCTTCCCCCTCTTGCTTCCCTCGCACCACCGCTATCTCCACGCAGCCCCTACTACCCTTGCGAATCGGCTCCTACACCCCACCGGAGTCAAGGACGATGGCGGCGGCTCCTACGAGAAGGCTTGCTCCTTTTAGTTGTTTCAAACATATGTTGCAATAGTTGCTCCTTGTTGTTTCAACTGCTTTATGCTAGTGTTGCAGTCATTGTTCCTTTTTCTGTTGTTGCAATAATATGTTCATCGTGTTTCATCCGCTACAACCTAATGTTGGAGTAGTTGTTTCATGTTGTTAGATGAGTTTTTATTCCATATTTTGGCGTCATTCGATGTGGGGACGAGCTAGGACCTTGGGGCGTGCGGCTTGCCGGAGGGATAGTGGAGGGCGAGGGGGGGGGCATGCTTGTCGCATGTGTTGGGGTGAGCTACGGGGCAACTCGAGTGGGGAATGGGGCTGGGAGGGGCACGAGTGGCAATCGTGGGGGAAAAAAAAATGGAGGAAGGCACCTTTTGTGGGGAGCAGCATGCAGGGATCTGGCGTCTGCGACAACATCCAATGGATTTCATTCTCGATCAAATATTCGATGCGCTAGCACATCCCAAGCGGATACTCCATGAAGAAGGCGATAGGATATTCGTGCGCTAGTACGTCGCAGCGCATACTCCATGAAGAAGAAGCTACCACACTCCATTTGTCATCCGAAGTAGTTGACGTACCTCAAAGCTCCAAGGATCTAGGATCAAGAGTTTCCTAGCTAGTTCTATCACCAGCCTTCACGAGTTAAGGTACCTTAACTTGCAAGGGTCTTGCCAACTCAAAGTCTTAAAGAAAGCATTCTAGAGGCTTACTAACTTGCTTCACTTTGACCTATTTGGATGCTTCGAGCTCAAGGCACTGCATGTTTCTTTAAGGAGCCTATGGAGACTGGAGCACTGGGACCCATCGGTGTGCTCTCGGCTAGAATCTCTGCCAGACGAGTTATGTTGTTACATCGGCTCCGAAAAAGTTTAGGAGTGGTGAGGGCTCCCTGCAGGAGGCTAGCAAGAGAAACTTCCTAGTGGAGGAGGAGAGCGGGATAAGGTCCAACACATGAGAGTAAGGCGGGGAGAGATCCCAATGGAGGAGAGGGGGGAGAATCTAAAAACGCCTCCACGAGAATCTACTATTCTCATGGAGCCTCGGGGGCTACACCCGCGGGTGCGCTCGCGCGCACCCACGAACAAAACATCAATCTTTAGACGAGAGTCCCCGCTGCGAAGAAGGCCACCGCGCGAACACCATCCGGGAGAGACCTCTTCTCCCCCAAATGCTCGGGGCTACCGTGGGGGATCGATATTTGGGATACCCATAAGCAAGCGCCCAACCTACTATCGACGAACCAAAGCAACCCCGGACCTTGGTTACGAGAAACGTAACGAGGGCAAGACGTCCCGCCCGCGGCACGAGAGGTCTTCACCACGCACGAGCTCTCCGCGGGGAGAGTCTCCCGCATCGCCCGAGCTCCCTCATACGAGCTCTCCGGGAGACCTCTCTCGCCTCGCGCCGAGCTCCCCCGCGACAAGCCGTGCGGACGACGACTGCAGGGAGCTCATCCGCCGCCTTCTCGGAGAAGCTGCGGGGTACGGGAGTTGGTCAACCACTCGCGACAAGCTCAACAACTCTCGACGACCACCGTAGTCCCGCATTTGGGTTACGATAGGGAAAGAGCTATCGGCGATCACCTCGCCATGCCCCGTCGACTCCAACAACTCCGCCACAAAGGTGCGGACGGGTACATACTGAGTACACCCCTCCCCATCCACGGTATGGGCGCCCCCGCCGAGAAGACATCTTCCAACTACGATTAGAGACGGGGCGACGCCGACCACCGCCCAAACCGCGATTCCCGCGTACGGCAACGACCAATTTCAACACCCATCGCGCTCCAAAGCTCGAAGAAAGCTATCGTCCGCGTAGTGAGCTCGATTGAGAGCTCTTCCCGGCACCAATCACCCCCCGTACATGTATTTTCATCTCTTCAAGTCCTCAACCCGAGGGGAGCTCGTGTTCCCTGCCCCCCTTGCGACTATAAAAGGGGAGGTAGGCCTCCGGGTTGAGGCAGGTTCAAGACTCAACTCCATAGCACCTCACACACCCACTCGATATTGGCACTAGCCTCAATCACAGAGACCTGGGGGCCCTCTCCCTCTCTCGCCTTGCTTGTACTAGCTCCGGTATGAGCATTTGAGCTCGGATAGTGATCACACTTTGGACTAGGGAGCATCGGAGCACGATTAGCCGTAGACATTCTTGTGGACGGTGGTATTATACCACGACAGAGTTATATACCGTTTGTCATTTTTGGAATGTAGGTACTCAAAATCACCTTTTATTTTACGTCAAACTCAAAATCACCTTTGAAACCTGACGAGGGTCAAATTTATTAATCAGTTTAAATAGTTGATGAAGGGCCATGCATGTTAATGTTCGAGGTAAATCTAGACTCCAACGAAAAATTTGAGGACTAAAAGTAGACCTTTTTTTTCACAACATATATCGTCTATCAACAGACGAAATGGTGCTAAAAAACAGCGGTCCAGGTAAGCCTCTTTCCGGCCCACGTTTTTGTCCCCATTATCACGAGCGAACAAGTCAGAGGAGCGGAAGCGGATGGACCGAGAGAGGCAGCTTCTTGTGGGCTTAAGAGAGAAAATAGGCCAAATCTACGACGGTTCTGGCCCATCAGTATTCCTCCCATTCACTAACGCGGCCCAGGTAAGCCTCTTTCCGGCCCACGTTTTTATCCCCATCGCCAGTGACGCCCTTTGCAGTCGCCCTCCCGCACCGAGCGCCGCCGCCACTCGCTGTTCCCCATCTCTCGCCGCCCGCCGCCTCCCTGCCCCACCGGCCCCCAGCCACCGCAGCGCATCATATTCCGGCCCTCTCGCTCCGTCGCCCCAACAACTTGCCGGGGAGAGGAGGGCCAAGGAAAGATGGGGTGGAAGGCGGCGGAGAAGCTCATCAGGCACTGGAAGATCCTCCGCGGCGACAACGTAACCTCCCTCGTTCTCCACTACATCCCCTACTCAGTCCTATTTTCTTCTCGTCGCGAGATCTCCACGTTCACCGTTTAATTTTTGGCTGCCAGGTGATGATTATCAGAGGCAAGGACAAGGGGAATCTGGGCTCATCAAGCGGGTCATTCGGTCGCAGAATCGCGTCATCGTCGAGGGCAAGAACTTGGTAATGTGCCTGTTATATGTTCGTTCCCAATTGGTTAGCACCCCCGTGTGGAATCCATGTAGAAGATAGCAGTTTTGGGTTAACATAGGATTGGTGCCAGCTGCATAATTGGCAGTTTAGTTTGTTGGCTTATTGCACGGTACTGTATGCTTGTATCATTTCCCGAACATCAAAAGTGTGTCCAGAGCGGACCCGCTCCTCCCGACCGTTGCCCCTACGGGGTCTCCACCGTCGCCGCCCGGCGCCGGCGGCCATCCTGGCCCCGGCGCCCCCAGCCCCGGCCCTCCACCTCCACCTCCCCAGCACTCTCCCCCGCCCCCTGCTCTCTCCCAGTCCCAGGCCCCCTCCCAGGACCCCTCGTCCGTGCGTTGACGCCGGCGCGCGTGAGGACGACCGTTTGCCTCCGCTGGCGCCGGTGCTCCCAGCGTCCGGAATGGCTGCATCCGGTAGGGCCTCTCCCATTCGGTCGCGGACCCCATCGCCGGGCGAATCGGCGCCGCCACTCGCTCGTCTCTCAGCGGAGGGTACGGCGTTACAGCGGGCGGTGGCGGGCGCATGGCGGATTCTTGGCCCGCGCGACGCCGCCCTCGTCAGTGTGCGCGGCGATGGTTGCCGCTCTGGCGTTGCCCGGCTCGTCGCGGCGGATCTCTGGTTGCCGCCATCGAACCCGCCGCGCTGGCCGGGGCTCGCGTCCCGGCGACCGAAGTCGCCACCCGTCGTCGTCGCTCTCCACGGCGGCCGGAGGTTGCTCCACCTTGCCTCCTTCAAGGCGATGGTGTGTCCGGGGCGTCGGCGGCGTGGGCGACATGCGTGGGATCGAGGCGGAGGATGTCGCATGCCGTCCTCCCTCCCCCCCCACGCCCTCCCCCTTCTTCCCGCCCCTCGATCTGGCGGAGGCAAGTTCGGCGTTGGGTGGAGGATCTCGACGCAGCGGCTTCGACGAAGTGTGCCGCTCCGGCCGCCCACTCGCCGTCCGCACGGGCGTCGCCCGCGGGCTCTCCTAGCTGCGTCTCCTCCACGGGCTGAGGTGCGGGCGTTGTCGGGGTGCCAACGGTAAGTCGCAATCAAGAGGCGGCGTAGGCGCGAGGGCGTCCGTTGGGGCCGACCCGGCTTCTCTGCACGACGCGAGTGTCTGCGTCGATGAATTTGGGGCGCGGCCGACCGAGGACCAGCGCGCTCTGCGCTGGGCACACGGGTCACTTCCGGCGACCGACGTCGATGCGGAGGTTTTCGCCGCCGTCGTCGTCGTCGCTACCGCGGCGCCGGCGGGGACACCGCTAAGACGCCGCCGCCCGTCCCACCGGTGGTGGGTCTCTCGCCTTCACCGGGCGCGCGACCACGCCGCCGTCGGTCTCCCCTCCCCCCAGCGTTGCTTCCGTTCTTTGGGTCTCCGGCCACCGGCGGGGGAGCGTAAGCGCGACCTCGCACTAGCGCCATCGTCAACCTACCATGACCAAGGATGCGAAGGCCCCCTCCTGGTGGCATCGCCACTTCTCGCTGGTGATGTCGGCCCCCCGGCACCGGCCACGGGAGGGTCGACGCGTCGCCACCGACGTCCTCGTGCTCGCCGCGTGCGGGGGGGCGCCAACTCTGTCATGTCCCATGGTTTCATCGTCAACACCGCCGCTCGATCGATCCGCTTGAGCTTGGCACGGGCGGGGGGCTCTGCGCCTCCCATCCGGGTCGACCCGATGTTGGATGAGCTCGCGGCTTCCGCGCGTGCGCGGGCCACCCGGTGGAGTCCCCGGCAGGCCGAGGGAGCCCCGGTCGCCGCCACATTTGGATGTTGAAATGTGGGACACCCAGGGCGATGTCGGAGGCCCACCTTTCACCGCCTCCCTACGACGCAGCCTCAGCTCCACGGGTCCGGGGCTTCGTGGTCGCTGGTGGTGGCACCTCGGTGGGAGGCTACGCGATTCTTCGCGCGGAGGCCGCCCCCCCATCTCGCGCTTGTTGAGCCGACAACCCCGTCGGTGACAACCTTCACCGGGAGGTCCGCTCGCCAGAGATTGAGGATCGGGTGTGCGTGCACGCCCACGCCACTCCTCAAGTCGGGACGGCGCGCGCGCCGGTCGCGCACCCGACCTCTACCACACACCTCGCGCCGCGGCCCCGGGTCGCATCGCGACCGCAGGGCGGCTAACGCGACTCTGAGGCCCCGGCATCTCTTGCTTCGGAAGTTGGGCGAGGAGGTGGACGCGGCCGAGGCTCCTGCCGCCATCGAGGACAAGATCGGGGACATCTTCGGGAGGGGGAGTGCCGCCCGGCGGCGGCGCCGTTTTGAGATCCTTCTCAGCGGGCGTTCGACCTCTCCACTTTGGGCCTCAATACCGAGGGGTTGGCCGAGGAGGTCGTCTAACCCCTGTACGTGTCGGGATGTTTTGTCGCAAATTTGTCAAGATGTAATCCTTTCATTTGTTTCCAGTAGTTATTAGGTGTCGCGATCGTAAGCGTGTGGTTACCGTTGCATCTTGTTGTTTCAACTTTACTCTGCTTAATGAAAAAACACGCAACGGCGTGGTCTCCAAAAAACTGTATGCTTGTATGGATTTAATCAAACCTACGCCTCTGTAACAGTGTGTTCTAGGTATTCATTGAAATTTCCAGACCATTACAATTGAAAGGCAGTGCGTCCTAAATTGAGCTGGGAGTTCAGACTAGTGTTGCAGCTGCACTCATAGTTTTAAGGGAATATTGTATTGTAAGTGATTAGATGATTGCCCAGCATTTATCCCCATTGCATTGATTTGAGTCTGGTCACATGAGCGTGTCTTGTGAATGCTGAATGAATGAATGATTCTTCCCCAATAAGTACTACACATCCATAATGGCAAAACGATGGCAAATTAGGAAGGGGAATAATAGTTAGTCTCAGCTGAATAGCTCTGCACATTTTATGTCTATAGATGGATGTTAACCTTCACACTTTACAAACTTGGGGAACAGTCCAACAAATACCAAGTATTTGTATGGTTTTTTATTCAAAAAATTATTCATGTGGTTTGTTTAATTGCAGAAGATATTAAAATGGTAATTTATTGTTGTATAACTGACCTATTCGTGTTGTACATACTACATACTGCAATGTCTCTTTTGGTGCTTTGCTGATCCTCTTTGTGGCACACTGCACACATGCTTATACCATATAAGCAGTTAGGTATTGACATAGCACCATCTAAGTTTCTAGCTGAATTATTACATGCAATAAGCCCCAGAGCTGCTCAATAACTCAGTAACCATATAATGTCGTAGCCGATTGGTTTATGATGTGGAATTAGCTGTGATGAATACCCAAAGAAGAATGGAGAAACTGTAATTTTATAATATTTCTAAGATCATTATGTATTTGTTAAACATATGTTGCAATTTTTTTGTTTATTCTGGGTACTGTTAACTGCAGCCAGCAATGTTGTTTTCATTGTCTGTGCCTTGTCATTCTTCATGCTCCTCAGGATTCCATAAATATCTGAACAACTATCATTTCAGGTTAAGAAACACATTAAGCAAGGGAAGGGCACACAGGTGGTATTTTCTCGATTGAAGCTCCACTTCATGTCTCAAATGTCCAAGTGGTTGATCCGGTAACTGGGTATGAGTATGATACTTGACAATGTTTCAGTACCTACAAAGATGTTGCTTTTGTTTACTTCCTCATTTATTAAATCACCACTCATTGTTTACTGTAGGAAACCATGTAAGATTGGATATAAGTATTTGGAAGATGGGACCAAAGTCAGATACGCTAGAGGAATGAATGCATCGGGTGCTGTGATACCCCGGCCAGAAATTCTGAAGGAGAGAAAGAAACCAAGACCCACATCACGTATGTCTCACAAAAAGAATTATTTTACACTCATCTTATCCATATGGTGATCCACATCTCATCTTATATACTTATTACATGGTGCTTTTCATGTCACATTAATTTTCTATAAGTTTGAAGTAATTCAGACTCTTTATGCTGTCGTACCTCATACTGATATCAACTCATCATATGTAGTGTTTTCTCCTGTTCTTCATACTATCTGGCCCCCAACAGTCAGGATTTTTCCTCACAGCAACACTTTGTTTTATGTATATTAGTTAACTGAACCTGTGGTTGACATATCGCTGTGGCTATGGTGCCTTTGAGATGCTATACATGTTGGCTATGGTGCATAGAGCAAAAGGACTGACTTTTTCTGATTTGAACATTAGTAATGTCGTATTAAATCAAAAGTTGATAGATGTTGCATAAGCATATGAATGTGTAGGAGTAGGCCAAATTGTAGCAACAATTCGCTAAAAGCAAAAAAAAAAAAAAAGGAAATCGCAGCATTGAGGTGCACTAAGCATTTCACCAGTCTTTTGTCATTTCTCTAGGGTCTCAAATACATTCTGTCAATTTGACTATTTCTAACTACCAATTTCTTGATGATGAATTGCTCTGACTGTTTTCTTCCTCACGCAGCTGGCTCAAAGGATACACCAATTGAGCTTGTGCTGGAGAAGACCTACGATGAAAAGGCTGGGATTGGTATGCCCGATCTATAACTCTGCGTTGGTTATGCAGAAAGTTCAGTGTATGTGACCAGGCCCTGAGGCCCATGTGTTTAGGCAGTGAATGATTGTTGCAGTTGCACCGCGCTTCCCCTTGTAATAATAAAGATGTATTAGTTACTGGCACTTGTGTTTCTTTTGTCAGATTGTCCTCTTCTGCAGAAATGCAATCTAGGAATGAGTCATGTCTGTTTCTCAACTATTGTTTGAGGTTCAATTTTGTTCTGAAATTTTGAAATGACACTTTCGGTCAGTTTCATCTCAGAACTATGAAAGTTTGTTCTAGTCAAACTTCTCTTCTTTTTAACCTGATTTTGTCCCTCGTCCTAAGTGAAATGCCACGCCATCAGTGCCTGGTAGCTGCTCTTGAACAAACTGTGCTTGTGAAATCCCTCCGACCATGGCTCCTGCCCTCAAAGATGGTGGCTATTGTATTGCTCTATTGGGGATGGTGGCAAGCATCCCTCTTGGAGCTGTCCATGCCCCTTCATTGCAATGTTGAGGATGGCGATGGCATTCACCGTAGCAGCCTCCATTGTTGTTCTGGTCTCCATGTATTATTACGTACACACCAATCTTGTGAAGTTGTACCCCAATACTCTTCTTTTTCGAACAATGTTTCCTGGTGTTGAACGATGGTGGTGGCTTACTCTTCTTTTTTTTCTCTTAGCTAGCTTGTGAAAGTTACACAAAACTATATCTGCTTTCCGATCATGTTGAACATTGGTGCATGGCTTGGTGGTCTATTAATTCAAAAGAAAAGGAGACTTTTAGATGCCAATAACGAGTTTTTTTGGACGAAATATTTGCATTGTATGGTAGCTAGACCGTTTCATTACTAACATTAGGCAGTTTTTTTTTGAGAATTACACAGTACAACGCAGACACTCACAACACGCACGCACACTCACCCCTATGAACACACGCGTCGCAAACCCTACCCCTATGAGCACCTCCGAAGGACTGGGCAACCGGCAGATCTGGAGATTCTCGAAGTCACCATAGGCGCCTCGTCGTCGACGAGGAACGCCGCTACCACTTAATGCACAACGCCGGTAAATCTGGGAAAATCCCAAGAAAAAGGTGCGCGAAAGCAGGGATTTGAACCCGCGGTGGGCGGCGTCCCACCGGATCGTCCTACCATTGGACTACAAGCCAATTCGCAACATTAGGCAGTCTTGGCTTCAAAGTAATACGTACGATACACACCTCGCTAGCTATATGTGTTTTAAATAGTTCGACGAAGCTTTCTCAAACTAAACCGGACGGCCAATTCACCAGAAAAAAAATATATTCTATTCTAGTACCCGGGGCAGGCGCTACGTCGTACAGGGGAGTGCGTGTCTCTATATATTATTACACACCTTTTTTTTTTTTTTTGAGATTACACAGTACAACGCGGACATTTCAACACGCCACGCACACTCACCCCTATGAACACACGTCACGTCCCAAACCATACCCCTATGAGCACCTTTGTTTTTGTTCGCACATGTACATGACACATGCATATGTGTGTGTGTATATGGTGGGGAGCATTTCTCAGTTTACATTAGTGTGCATATGTGTGTGTATACTCTCCTCCTATAGATTTTTTAACTTATAGATTGTACGTTCGCTTGATTGATTGCAATTGCAAGCATATCTGATGTTGTCGCTGCATGCATGCTCTAGCTAGAAAGTATCTACACGAATCTTCTTCTTTTTTTTCTTTTTTTTCAATGTGGAACCCTCAAAATGCAAGCATGTATACGAAATAACTTTATGAGAAATTATAAGGACAAATTATAACATATGTAAATGAAATTTTTTAAAAAACCATTTTGTTGTGTATCTAGACATATTATTATATATTTAAATGCATAGCAAAATGAATGAACTAAAAAAAGAGTCAAAGTGACTTATAATTCGGAACAGTGGGAGTATAGTATATAGGTTGACATCATATAAGGTTTATATGCATGCCTCTAGACTTACTATGAAAAGTACTTTTTTTATTATATATGTTGTGAAACAAAAAAACCTACATGGATGGTACTTCAAGCTAAAATGTTTGGCTTAGGATAACAAAAGCTAATTGATTTGAAACGGTGGATATACCTATGAAACACCAAACTCCACAAAAAGATGTGCGGGACCAAGACACTGTTAGATAGATAGATAGACAGACCGATGTTAAGAGGGTTAATATTGTATTGAACTTCATGCATACATAAGAGGATTAATATTGTATTGTACTTGATGCATACAAGGCAGAAGGTGGTGGTGAACAAGATGGGAGTTTCTATAGATGGAACCAACCATTTTGGTTGAGGGAGGCCGGAACACACAATGACATTTTGGTTAAGTGTATCTCTAAATTTTTGAATACTTTTACACTACTTATAATAAAAAAATCACAAGATTTGAATATAAAATAGCTGAATTAATATTTTTCTGCTATAAAGTCATACATATTTAGAAATATTAACAAACAGGTATTGTGCATAGGGGGCCAAGGCCCCCTGTTTCCGTAACTGGGAGTTTCTCTAGTGGGCACTCAAACAGTGGACAAGAAAGCACAGATTGTAGCAGATCTTCCAGTTCCTTTCAAATTCAGCCAACGGAGGCGCGCTCATCAAGATCAACCCCGACACATACCGGCAAGTGCAGCCTCTTTCTCTGTGCACATATACAATATAAAACTTAAAGACAATTAGTAGTATAGTATATATACATAACATACAGACAAACAACATAATTAAGTTTTATATGATTTAGATTTAATATGATAAATCTTTCATAATATACAATTCATATGTTGTAATACAACTAAAAAAAAGTGTGGTTGGTACTTCAACCATGTACATCTGTTTCTTGCGTTGTTTTTTCTAGAGCTGCCATCTACACTCTATCTCAGACGATCGGGGAGCCTTCACGGCGCAGGGGCGGGAAGCGTTGGCTCAGAACACCGGCTTCAGCTTTGTGAGGTGCAACCTGACTGGCACGCCCGGCAAGTCTGTCTTGGGCCGGCCGTGGCGATAGTACACCCGAGTCATGTTCGTGCTCTGCAACATGTCCGACACCGTGGCTCCTGAGGGCTGGATTGACTGGAACAACCGCCAGAGCCCAGAGGTGTACCTACCTACAGCATGGATGGGTTTTATCATGAGTACATACACCGATCGATCGACATGTGTTTTATCTTTCCTTTCTGTGGTGGCTGGTCGATGTGTACGTTCTGGCTTGCATTGGCTTGGCTTAACTGTGAAGCACGGCGTACCTCGGGCAGTACCAATGCTACAGGGTAGGATCGAGGGCGGAGGGCAGAGTAGGCTTGGCACACAACCAGCTCTCATCAGATGAAGCTGCACCATTCCTTACCGCTGATGCTCGGGTTGATGGCCAACAATGGCTTCGTTCTCAGTAGAAATATTGATCACCTGGTCATCAGACAATCATATACATATAATATATAATAGTCACTTCATCAATAATCACAATTGAAAAAATGCGCAAAAAGAAAATCTTAGAGGGGCTCGATGGCACCTCCTAGCGATCAGTGGCGGTAGGGGGGGCTTGAGCCCCCTGCCCACCGTTAGATCCATCCTGGAAGCATTGGCTAACAACATGGGCTTTCAATTTTGTCAGGTGTGACCTCACTAAAATCGGTCCGACAAGTCTATCCTAGGCTAGTCGTGGCAACACGCTTGAGTGGTTGGTTCTCCGCTGCAACATATCTAACACAGTGGCTCCTAAGGATGGACCGACTGGGGAAAACCTGTGTTTGAGGCAGCTCCTCAAAACACCCATATATGTACTGAACCAACCTTCACCCAAGATCACACGGATAGAATGGAACTATTACAAATATTTTTTAAAAAAAGAAGTACAACAAGACAACAAGTTGTTCCAAACTTAATCATCACACATTAGATTCATCTAGTACGAGTGGAGTCTTTTGAAAATAACACAGTTTTAAGATATAGTGTGTGGATTGTGCCATCATCCAAACATCTACGCAACAACCATTCTTCTACCACTCTTGATCCACAGCCGACTCAGGGGCGTAGAAGAATCCGTAGGCTAGGGCTATACTACCCGCAAGACCTGAACAATTACAGGGTTAATTAGTGCTCAAATGTACTCTGCAGCACTTACCCAATATAGATACAAAGAAGTATGCATTTGGTCCATTAGCGAGGATTACATTTGGTTTTGTATAAAAGCGTTCTATACAAGAATGTTTTTTTGAGGGAAAACTGGAGAGGTGTGAGACCCTACTGTAAACTTATTTCATAATTAAAGGAACCTTGGTGTGGGACGCAGATATTCGGATCAAGTCAACCACATCAACTCGTCCGTAACAAACGCGTTAGAGAGGAAACGTACTCGTCAAGTAGCGGGATGTTACCCGCCGCAGAGGCTGGAATACGATGAGGGCATCCCCGTCTCGGACGAAGGTTCGCGGGCCACGAAGGCTCAGGAGCGAGCTCGAGCTCGTCCCTGGGAAAAACCTCCGTCTCGAACGAGCTCCCTAGGGAGCTCGTGGGTGTGACGAGATCCACTACGATACGAGCTCTTCTCCGTCTCGAACGAGCTCCCGGCGCCGGACCCAAGAACGATCAAGAGAATCCGGCGTACGATTCAGGGGGTCGCGGGTTCAGCTACGTGACCAGCGCCGCAACCTATGACCCTATCTGGCCTGCGGGGCAAGACCCCCGGCGGCACGCGCGACGTGGAGCCGTCAGGTCACGCCAGGTCCCGACAAACACAGGGGACAAACGCTGCGCGACAAGGATGACCTCGACGGGCGAGGTCAAGTTCCCTGGCGAGCTCTCCTGACCACACGTTTCCCGAGACCCCAGGCACGCGTATTTAATGCAAGGCGGCGCCTCTATGATCTCGCCCGCAGGCACCGGCGCATGCCTGACGGGCGGTAGAACGCGAGAAACGCAACGGCGGGGGACAAGCTCATTGTCCCCCGCTACGCCGACCGATGAGCTCCGAGCTCGTCGCCCGCGCGTACAATGTATCGGGATGCGGAGCCACCCCTATTCTACTCTACGACGACCGGCGAGCGTGCCTAGAAGTCGGGGCGCGCGGCCGCGCCAAGACGCCCGGACAGCCCGACGTGCCCAACATTGGAGGGGAACTTTTTCCTCTCCACCCCCAAACTTGTATTCCTTCTATCTCTAAGCCCCTCCGCTCGGCGGCCCCCGTAAGCTCCCCCTTATAACTATAAAAGGGAGGGTTCGGCCGCCAGGGGAGGACAGGCCCTCTTGCACACAGAAAACACTCACACACATCACTCGATTTCACTCATCACATTGAGACTTGGGAGCTCATCTCCCTCTCTCCCCAGCTTGTATGCGCCCCAATACGAGCGTTTTGAGCTCTGATAGTGCCACACACTGGACTAGGGTACTCGATTGTCCCGAACCAGTATAAATCACCGTGTCATTATTCTCGAGCTAGGCCATCGTTGCACACATTATTAAAGGGCGATTCATTGTGACCGTGGTATCGACCCACGACACTTGGTTTGTACAATTCTATACAAGAATGTTAATGTGAACTTTATAACTAGACAATAGAAAAGCATTATGTTGTCTATCTATGCAAGAATGTAAATGTGAACTTTACAACTAGGCAATGTAAAGTTCACATTTACATTTACAACTAGGCAATGAATGTGCTATTTCATTGCCTAGTTTGTGGTGAAAAACCTGGTAGTTTCAGCAGCAGCAACGTGAATGAATGTACGTGAAGAAAATGCTCCGAGTAGAAGTAGAAAAGCTTTGCTTGGAACTTCCATATATGGCCGTTTAATTTCTCATTAGAAATCCACCGGACGAACAAGCAAGCTCTCCGATCGTTCCTTAAAAGTTGGCTCGGCTTTCATATCCAAAATTCCAATGGCTCGATAGCCGCAGGCATGTACAGACAGCAACATGGTCACTACGTGGCCACTTAATTCTTTCGAGGTCCATCATGCTTTCAGAGCGACAGTCACATCTCATTCCCACGTGATGAGTCTACTGATCTTCTTGCTGCGGTGCGGACGTGCGGTGCTGCCACAACGAGCAGGAATTTCCGTTTTTCTTGTTGCGTTAGGCTTTAGCGCCGCGGAGCAACTAGAGCTTCTTTTCTTTTCCCTCCAAGGCTTGTTTGGTTGTACGTACTACTCGATGAAAATAGACTTAGATATCTTGTGTGGTGATGTTGCCACGCCTGGGGTATGCCATTTTGATTTTGTTAGGTGGAATTATTATTTTTTTAAAAAAAAAAATCTGCTCGTATTGATTCTCAAAATTTGTTAATATGCATTGATTTCAGGGGTTGTCATGTGTGTCATATGGTTGTGACCAATAATTGTTTGATTTTGATTCTATTAATAGAGATTTTGTTATTATTAATGATGGATCTTGATTTTACCAATTAATAATGACAAAATATTTGTTAACAAAATCAAAATTAAGAAATCATTGGACCACAGTCATATGGACGCCGGCATCGGCCTCCATCTTCAGGAGCAAATTTTTGCTTATATACAGTGGGCTGCTAAAAAATAAATAAATAGTTGACAATTAATAAACAAATCTTTGTTTATACAGTGGACTGCTAGAGATATACCACTACTCCGGAGTCCCATAAGAGCACTCACAATCGCGAGACTCTATCATAGTTTCTATCCTCATTTATTACCCTCTATTTATTGTCTTTTGCGATGTGATCTTTGTATTTATTGAAAAGAGAGGAAAATCCAAGAAACCAAGTCTAACTAAGGCCTTGTTTAGATTGCTAAAGTTTCTAACTTTTTTCCTACTTTTCTCCATCACATCACATTAAATACATCAAAAGACATATATTTGGAGTATTAAATGTAGGTATAAAAAATAACTAATTATACAGTTTAGATGTACATTGCGAGATGATTCTTTTGAGCCTACTTACTCCATGGTAAGATGATATTTACCACTAACAAACAAAAGCGTCTTTACGATTAATACGATGTGACATACGGTGCTAAATTTTAGCAATCGAACAAGGCCTAAGAAACCAAGTCTTCACGTAAACCAAGACAATTTGTGAGAGGAACAAGTGCGCCATGTGACATTATGATAGAAAACTGCGTTGTGAGAGATAGTTTTTGACAACGATGTTGGTACTAGAAACCATGATAGTTTGCCCTAAATATTGGTCAAAGGACGCCATCAGTACAACATGAAAAGAGAACTAGCGGTGGTCCAAGTCAAAAAATGAAAAGTTTTGACGCCGTTTTTTTTATAAAAAATCAGTTTTAAAAAGTTTTGACTAAAGCAAGTTCACATTATTATCTAAAATGGTAATTTTTTTCGCGGCCATGATGGTAAATGAAATTAAGGCCATCCATTAGATGCCAGAAGCGTCGCTCATTTGAGTCATGTCTCTAACAGCTTGCACACAAAAAAAAAAAAAAAAAAAAAAAAAAAAAAAGAAACACACACTTGAATGAATTATCTAATCTGTGCGATGCAGTGTGCATCACACGGGATGCAGGCTCGCAGGTGCAAGGCGATGCGAGGGCGCCGAGGAGCCCGGCCGGCGGCCTCCTCGAGCGGCGATCGCACGGCACGGCGCCGGCCGCGCCCGCCGTAGCAGCTCAGGTAGATGACGCAGGGGGCCGTCGCCGCCGGGGTACATACAGCGCGAGCGTCCGTGACGGCGACGTCGATGCACCGCTGCCGAGTGCGCACCTGCTGCTCCCAGTCCTCACTCGGATCTCTGCAAGAAGATCGAACGAGCTGTACGTAGTTGAACCTTGAACAATTCGATCATTGCAAGATTCCAAGCGTGCTGCAGAACCAGAATGCAAGGAAAGAGACCGCCCGGCAGCCAGCACTGATCAGATCAATCAACCCGTGGGTCAAGAGCAGCACCAAGAAGATGCAGCAGGGAGCAGAGCAGCAATCGATTCCCAACAGCAATCCCCACGAAGACGACGGCCGTTGCTTCACATCTCATCAATCCAACCAACCAACAACGCCACTCAACTCTTCTTGGACACGCCATCATCCTCCAATCCTCCCAACCAACTGCGCCACCGTGTCCGTCAGCACTCGACGGCGGCGCACGCGGCGCGCCGGAACCCGGCGGGCAGGTCAGGCGCGCGGCTCCACCTGCCACCGCCGATGTCGTACACCAGCACCAGCCCTTCCACCGCGCCGCCCGAGCCCGCAGCCGCAGCCGCCGCGGCGTGGCCCCTCACGGCGGCCACGTTAACGACCGCCGCCACACGGTCGGCGCCCACGCCGGCCATCGCCACGCGCACCGCCACGCCCAGCCCCACAGCGCCACGAGGCACCGGCGGCGCCTCGAGCGCCACCCACCCACCAGCGCCGGCTCCCCTGCCGCTACCTCCATGCCACCGCCAGAACGAGAGGTCGACGGCGTGGCTAGCCACCACGTACAGGTGCCCGTCCCCGGCGCCACACGCGCCGACGACGCATCCGCCGGCAGGCACCACTCTCGGGCGCGCCCACGCCCACGCCCCCGCCGCCACGTTTATCGCGTCAACCGACCCAGCACACGCGTGCGCCTCCACCATCGCCGCCGCCGTCGCCGCCGCTCCCCGTCCTCCTCCCACAGCAACCCCTCCAGCGACGTAGAACACGCCGCCAGCACCCGCGCCGACGCAGCCGTACCTCCGTCTCGGCGCCTCGGCGCGACGACGCGCCACGCGTCGCTGGCCGGGTCGTACTCCTCGACCGCAGCCGTGCGCGATGACCCGCCCGCGACGTAGATCCGGGCCCCCACGGCAGCCGCCGCGAACTTGCTCCGTGGGAACAGCGTCGGCGCGCACGGCCTCGCCGCGCCAGTCAGCGGGTCGAAACGCAGCGTCGCGCCCCGGCCGATCAGGTAGACGTGACGTCCCACCGTGACGGCGCGCGCGTGCGCGAACGAGTGCGCGGGGAGGTGGAGCGGCAGTGGCAAGGGCATGGGCAGCGCGGCGACGTCGGGCGAGGAGGTGGGGGAGGAGGCGTGGTGGAGGTGGAGGAGGAGCGCGCGGACGGTGGATGAGGAGGACGAGGAGGAGGAGACGGCGAGGAGGTAGGGGTGGAGTCGGCCACGTGCGCAACGGAGGTGGAGGAATGTCGGGGACGCGAGGAGGGAGGCGAAGCGGCGGCACACGGCGGGGAGTGGTGGGAGGGAGGCGTGAGGCACGCGGGCGAGGATCTCGAGGAGGAGCTCGTCGGGGAGCGCCGCGATTGGGGGCTCGGAGTCGGGATCCTCGGCGTCGGGGGACGCAGAGATGGGGATGGGGACGGCGGTGTGGCGGGCGGGGTCGGTGGGGATGCAGGACCTCGCGAACCATGAGAGGCCGCGCGGGTGGCAGCTTTCTCCGGCCATGGCCGCTGGCAGATTGGGGGAGAGCGCACCTCGCGGCTCAGGCTGAGTCACGGCAACGGCGACTGCGTCCCGTCAGTGCAGGTTGGTTGCTGGTGTGCTGCATTGGCGTTTTGGGGGTAGGCAGTGGGCACGGGCGGCGAGGGTGAGGTTCTTGGGGCGTGGGGATGCTCTGATTTGCGTGCGGGTTTGTTTGGATTTGGTTGGTTGATTTCATGGATTCGCTGGGGAGTTGACTGGGTGGGTGGGCACTGGGCATGGTGGAGTGGAGGTGGAGGGGACGAGGAGGAGGAGCGGGAGGTGGGGGACGACGAGCCGTTGCACAGTGGGCCCGTGGTGGCAGTGGCAGCCCCACACCTGCAGACTTCAGGCGAGGACTCAGAGGAGATCGCTGCGCTTTTCAAATTGGAAATGACCGGTGCTACGACTACGAACTTCGAAGAGAGAAATGGTTTTTTTTTTCGATTCTCCAAAATCCTGGAGTAGATAGTACGATAGCACCTGAAATGGTGGTTATGCAGGCCTACCAGGTTCGACAACCTGGGTTCCACGAGCTAAGCTACCTCGTATGCCCACCACCAAATATGTACTAGTGAAAACCTAAAAAAAAGTTTAGTATAGATGTATATAGATATTTGTTAAAAATATATAGATTTCTTTTGTTTGAAAAAAAAAAAAAAAGATATGAAATGACGCACGCCATAAGACTAGAGTTGTTTATACATTATTATTATACTAATCTTTCGCGGGAACCTCACGCATGTTGCTACTCCTATAACGGCCGGTGCTGACCAAATGAAATGATCTCGATTTGCCTTGCGCGTGTGCTGACCAAAACGACACTAGCTAGCGCGGTGATACCGTCCTGCGTGATCAAGTGGTCAAGTGTGAACGCCTGCGTGTGTGGAAGTGGAGGCGATGCTATGCTATAGCTAGTGTCGTTTTTGTGTGCATCTGCATCTGGTCATCGCCTCGACAGTGAGCTGGATTTGCATTTGATTTGATGCATGGTATATAGGAGAACCGACCTTTTTTTTTGTTGGTGCCTGATGTGATCTGATCTGATCTGAATATGATGCGCCGGCCGGACACTGACCGAAAGTCCGAAAGCAGCAGCAACAAGCCGGCCGAAAAGGAGCTTACCACCAACCTCGGAATAGAAATATGTCGAGTCCTTTTTGGGGTCATTTGTCTCAAGAATCGTTTGTAGTAGTACCTCTGTCACGTTCTTCTAGTAGTACCTCTGTCACGTTCGTGTATGACGTCGACAAAAGCGTAGGCCACGTATATATCCTGCTCATTTGCTAAGTGTGCTGAAGACAAAAATCCCTTTTTTTTTTACACATTTTCTTTTTTGAGAAAAAAAAAAGCAATGGTACAGGAGTAGGGAGTATAATACTGTATATACACGTACACGCCGTAGAATGCTGATGGAAATCGTGGCCTTGGTCCGTACGTCACGTGGCTACTGGCTAGCAGATGCAGCGACGGAGCTAGCGGGGGGCAACCCGGGCTCCAGCCCCCCCTACAGCTCTAAACTACATGGAGCCCCACCTAAGCCCCCACCTTAAATTTTTTGTATAATTACCTATATTAGGAGGGGCTAAGCTTGATTATGTATTGTTTAGCCCATCCTAAAAATATTTCTGGCTTCGTCCCTGAGCAGATGAGCATGCCATGTCGCTGTCCTCGCTTTCCCTTCAACTTTGCTAGAATATACTCCATTACAAGGCATTGTCTATGGTTTGGGTTTGGTGCATGGTCAACTGACAAAGCACCATTACAAGCACTACTATATCACAAGAGACAGACAGAGGATGATGTGCTCGATTGATCATGTGTGGAGCTAGCGGGTCCTAATTAAACTTAACCCCTCTAATCTGTTGGACCATCTGAGTTTTTGGTCACACTTGTTTTTTTCTCTTCGTTGCTTGTATCATGCGATTTTTACCAAAAACAAATCAAAACCAATTCATGCATGTTAGCTTATTTATGATTTCTGTGTGGCATTCTTATGGTCCAAAGTCACCATAATCTCCTTTCTTCTTCTTCTGTGGAGCGTTTTTTCGAAAGATATGTTGTCGGCTTTCATTGTTGATATAAGCGAAGAGAAAAAAAAATAGTTACAAATTTGGCACAAGCAGTGTCCAAAATTTTGCATTATTACACTCACCAGATAGTGAATGTATTGCCACCCCTATGACTTACTACTCTAGCTTACATGCTGATTGGTGTTCAAAACCATCACCATCGAGCGTACAACACTTCTTAGCTGCTGAACATTGTTTCCCATGTCTACAAACCATCACCCAAGATCTTCAGTCTGTAGCAAGGTTCAGTATGAACGAGCGCGAGTAATCCATAGCTGAGGATTGGTTCCATCGAATGAAGGGAACGAAATTTTAGGTAGTTGGCCGAGCTGGTGTGGTGGGTGGTGTGGTGGAAATTGGGAATATGGGGTGAAATTGTAATGTTGGGGTTGATTGGGGCTGAAGTGTTGTGGCTGGTAGGCGTTGTGTAGGAAGGGGGGGTTGATCTGTGGGTGAATGAAATTGGTTGTAATTGGGGAAATTTGGGGAAAATTGGAATGGAGGGGGAGGAGGAGGATGTGGGTGGAATTGGTTGCGAGATTGGTACTGGGGATCAGAGGGCATGGTGTTCGGTCGTTGGGTGGTGGATTGACATGAGCATGGTATGCAAAATTAGGATCAGGGGTGGAGGGTGGGGGATGAACTCGCACGCATTCATGTAGAAGGTGGTGGGCTCCGCCGCGGCGGCCGGAACCTCGCCGCGCCCTGGCGGGGCCGATCGGACTGGTATCCGGCGGTGGGCGCGCTGAGTCCGATCCGGAACGCCAACCGAACCGAGGTGGCCCGGCGCGAACTCCGGCTGCCGAGGGGAGAGACCCGGATGCGTGCAGAGGTCGGTGAGGAACGCGTCAACTTGGCCGCGCCAGTGCAGGTCATGGACGCCGGTCTCAGCAGCTCCACACGGTCATCCCGCGCCGTTGGCGATCTCCGCGGCCGGACGAGCTCGACGCCGGTCATGCGCCGCCGAGGTCGTGGATCCGCCGTCGAAGAGGTGGCCCCAATTGTCGGCGACGACCGCCGCCGAGCCCGATTGGCGACGCTCGCTCGAAGCGCGCGCAACCCGCACGCCGACGTCGCGCGACGCCGCGCTTGCGCGGCTTGTTCGTCTCGACGGACTCCACGCGCCGCTTCGGCGCAGTCCCCAACGCTCCGCCGAGCGTGTGTCGAGGTCTTCGATTTGCTTGAGCATTTGTTCGAACGTCCCCGGCAGCGTTGGGTTCCATGGCTCCGAGCGAGCGTTGGAGGCGGTGAAGTGGGGTGGCTCGGCCGGATCGGAGTCCGGGATGCCGGCCGTGGAAGGACAGAGAGCTGATACCAGTTGTCGGCGCCCGCCGGGCGGCGATCGGGAGCGAGGACGGGAACAGGAAAGCTAGATCGATACGCTACTTTACTCTACGATATCCATTACTTGTAATAGAAGAAAGAATACATAGTTCTGTTTTTGGTTAATCCTCTCTCTCGCTCTCAACAGCATACATATAGTCACTCCTCCTTGGGCTTCTTGGGATGGGCCGAGCAGGCCTGGCATTGCCATTGAGGTCCAGTAACTCGAGTACTCTTGGTCTTCCTTCTGGTGCTCTTCCTGGATGTGTTGACTGGAGCAGTGCCATGGTGAGGGGCTCTGACAGTCGGGTCATCCATCTTCCTATCTTCTCCCATACAATCCTAGAGTAGCCGCATTCGTGAAACAATTGTGAGACTGTCTCGCGGCTGTGGACAGTGGCTCCGCAGCGGGCCGGGCGGCGGCTCCTTGGCGGGCTGGCAGCGCTCCTGGCCGTGGCTCCGGATGGCGACTCCTCGGCAGACGACGGCGGGCGCATGGACAAGCTCGGCGACTGACACCGCCACTGGTCCTGCTCGTGGAGGAGCGCGTCCGTGATGGGGCACAGCGCGGCGGAGGCCGACGCCAAGGCCGCTGATGGGGCGGCGTGCGCGGCGTCAACGAGCTCTGTGGCAGCCATGGCCGCGGTGAAGTACACTCCTTGGGTGCTCGATGAAATGCCAAGAAGATAAAATGAGGGAAACGTTGGGTGGTAAGCCTACCAAACGGCAGTGCTGTGTAGCCATATCCGCTTGGGCTCTGGACACAAACACAATCTCGTTAGGGCCATGCTTGTTTCATATGTAGACGCAAACAAGAGCAGTTGCACCGCTTGAGACTGGCTTGGCCAGGCCTGGTCCTATTGAGCGGGCTGAGCTGACTAGGGCCAGGGTCGCAAACACGCCCTTGGCCACTCTCAGAGAAGTAATCGTGCAGCCGTCCATATCCCATTCTGGAGCATGATCGAGCCAAGAGAAGAACCGACATTATGTCGACGCCCTTATCTTCCACGTGGTTTCTGCAGTCATTGACTTGGCCATGCTATACGATATGTTAAATTAAGTGAGTTGTTTATTACGGGAACACCATAATCGACCGACCAGATGATCTCGATAACATGCGCGGTGACGTGGAGGATAAGTCAGTGTCAGCGTGTCAACCGCGTCAAAGTGTGAACGCATCAATCTCGCTAATGTGATTGTCGCTAGGCAAAATTAAGCGCTTTCTTTATCTGCTTTCTTAATGCCACGTAGTACGCGCACGCGTTGTGGCCAGGTGGCATTGGCGGAGCAGAAACACGTATTTGCCCGCGTTAACACTGGACACCTGTAAAACGTTGCGTGTCGATCGTGTCCATGTCAGCAAATTAAAGCACCACGTAGCACAGCAACCGAGCACATGAACGACGCTGGTGCCGTGCCGGACGGCGGGCCAACACCCTGCGAACGTGACGTGGTGATCTGAACACGTCGGCTTGTCGATCGTTGGATATCCTCGCATTTCCCTTCATCTTGCATTGCAAGAATGGAACGAACAAGAAAGCCATTGACTTGGTTGGTATTTCGTGGCGTGGTCAACGAGACAATCGGCATCATGTTCATGACGACTATATATTCCACACCACAGGTGCAGGTTAATCCGATCCCTCTGTCGATCGATCTTGCTCTCCTTCTCCATCAATCCGTCCACTCCACATACAGCGGCATCCCACGATCGACAAGAACAAGGCCGTACGCAGCGAGCACCGAGAAGTGAAGCACCAACCGAGAGAACCATGGCTCCCACCCCTGCTCCTGCTGCTCCGGGCGCCGGCGAGGAGTTGTCGACCACGGAGGTTGTGGCGGTCCGGCACGGGGAGACCCCGTGGAACGCCTCCCACAAGGTCCAGGTCTGTCCGTCGATCGCCGCCCCTTCCTGATGACTCCTGAATTCCTTATTCGTACGTAGTCGTCGCTCTGTTTTTTTTTTTTTTTAGAATTTGAGGGCCTCTGCCCCTGCCTTTAGCATTACCAAAGACAAAAGTTTAAGATTCGTTACAGCATTTGGGTGGGTTTCACCCTTCAGAACCAAAGCAAGTTCACATCCGACACGCAGGTCGATTCTCAAACGACTGACATAACAAATCTAAGCATGGTACTCATATGATCTCAGCATTCTCCAGCTTCTGCCACCTTGTATCACGTATTCTGCATCTTGACCTCCAACTTCCTTCAAGGCAGGTTGCCCAGGTCCATTCCAGTTCTTGCTTCCATTGACAACTTGAAACATGAGCATTCCCCACTTGTCTTGAGCTCGCTTCATCCAGATATCCTTGCTGGTCTTGTAGCTATTGCTTTCAGTCTGCTCACTTTGTAGTCGTCGCTCTGTTCTATACACGTATCTACAACTGCAATTAGCTTCTCTGAACTGTCTAGTAGCTAGTAGAAAAAAAAATGGCACAATATCTCTGTGCTTAAACCTGTAGCGTAGCCTGCACCCGTTGCCATTAGATGTAGGAGATGAAGATCGACCATATCTACTGCTATATATTGTCGTCCTTCCATTCCAGTAAACTGCCATGTTTCTCATCCTTCACCAATGACCAGGGACAACTGGATCCGGAGTTAAATGAGGCTGGCAGGCTGCAAGCCCTAGTGGTAATGTCTTGTTTTCTCAAACCGCTATGTTCTAGCACTGGCACTATATTCCTGGCCAAAATCTGATGATGAACCTTGTAACAGGTGGCCGGCCATCTGTCGACACAAGCCAAGCCTGCTGCTGTATACTCTTCTGACTTGAGGCGAGCTGCTGAGACCGCAGAAATCATAGCGACAGCTTGTGATGTACCAAATGTAAGTGCTCTTTGTTGTTGTTGTTTTTAAATGTTTTGAAGATTTATTCCCCATCTCAAGTGTTGACAGCAAATTCTGTACGTATGTCTCATAGGTGGTGCTGAATGAGGCGCTGAGAGACAGGCACATGGGATATCTCCAAGGTCTCACGTGGGGTGATGCCAGAGCCCTGGCTAAGAGTTCTGACGCTTTCAGAGGCCTTGATCTCAACAAGATTTACGATGGTTCTGATCCTGACAGCAGAAATCAAGAACTGCCCGTAAGTATATGCAGATTTGTTCATCCTCTCGTTCACGGGTCATAGTTTCCTGGCCTCTGTTTCGTTCAGATCTTGATTCTGAATAAAATGTTTTCAACCTGCTGCTGCTTGCTAGTTAAAACTGAAATAATGTTCAAAATAACACAAGTTTCCACTTGGCCACCTGCAGCAATGCTAAACCCATATCTGTAGTTCTGTGCTTCATCGATCTGAAGGTCTTATCAAAACTTATGCCCATGTTCAGGGTGGTGGAGAGAGCATGAATCAGGTGAATGAGCGTTGCATCTCCTACCTGAATAGGATTGCCCAACAACACATTGGTAAGCATCAGCAAATGTCCTCATCTCCTCATTTGGCTTCAAATAGGCTTAACAATCAGACATTACATTTAACTGTTGCGTTTGATTAGCTGCCAACTAAACTGAACCTTCAACTAGGCCTATCAACAGTCAGAACAATCTACATTACATTTGACTGCTCCATATGAACAGAATACCTGCTCACTCACTACAAGTTCTGAATTGCCATGTGTTTGGAACCTCTGCTAATGTTGCTATTATACTACATTAACAGGGGAGCGAGTGGTGGTGGTCACCCACTGGCGCCCATACTTGGGCTCTGCCGCACACTGACCCACTCGGCAACTTCACCAGCAGCGACATCCCCTAACGCCGCTCAACGTTTTCCGTGTCTCGGCGTCACCGGGCAATGGACTCTTGAGAGGTTGGGGAGACGTCAGCCATCTTGAAGTAAATGGCTTCCTTGAGAACTAGTTTGGGGTGACTGGACCTCAGCTTCAGCATGCATGTGTGTGAAAACTTTTTAAGTTTTTTGTCGGTGTGATCGATGCATATGTGTGTGAGAACTTTAACAATTTTGTCAGCTTCATGTATGGATGATGTATGAATGTTTTGTATATAAACATATGTGTCCGATTTGTGAAAACTGATTCGGCTCAGTTCACATTCAAATGAATATGATGTATTTTATATAAGACCAGTATGTGCTACCAAATGAAGATTTCATAAACATATTGAGGTTGCTTGTATTCAGAATCTGGAAAAAAATGACGATTGCAGGAATCTTGCAAAATATCACATGGCTCTCACATTTGCTATTTCTACTATAGCCAGTTTAACACATATATCATAAAACAAAGAATGAGCATATTCATATTCATATTTTGTTCAAGTATCCCAAGTTCCAGGTAATAGGGAATTAAAACACAACAATCATGACAAATGGTTGTATCAACAAATATAAAATGAGGCGTGCTAAACCAAGGCGGAAGACCTACACTAATTCTATTACCTTCTACATTCGAAGGGGTCTGCTATAGATAAATCACGGACATGATCAACATGTACACGATGGTGATGGTTACAATTTGTTTTTGATAAATGTAACCGCGTGCCTCTTGACGCCCTTTTCTCCATCTGAAGCATCCTATATTGCTCTGCGAAAAAAGCCTTACTGTAATCACTGGCTTCAACTTCCAGTCTCAGTGACTCTAACTCTCTTGCATTCAGTAGAAAAAGAATGAGGCGAAATTGACTTGTGATCTGATGCCTCGATACTGCTGCAACACTACTGTCTTGAGAGGGATATCGAAGCTTTTAATGAAGTCCCTGTGTTTGTGGACGCCATCGATTCATATACCCTGAAATACAAGACTGGAGAACAGAACAGATCAAAATGAGAAACTCAAACCCCATTAGTACAAGGATTAACACCAAGTCAACAAAAGAATATAGGAACATTGTGATCCAAAACTGTAACTGAAGACCTATTACCTTTATGTACAATTTCTCCAGACATGGAAAACATTTCAACAACTCAATGACCATATCGATATTAATAAAATCTGATGCGACAGCTTAAGTCTTGACATTGCTCAATGCTGTTGTCAAGCTTACAACTTTTAGTCCCTGAATCAAGCATCGAACAAAACATCAAGCCATGTGCAAATGCAGATGATATGAAAACCTCTGTAACAGAAAAAAACTAAACTCAGCAGCCTTTTCATGGGATGAAAACAGAATGTCATGACTACCTGAATCGACGCGGTGCCAAACACGAGCCGCGGATGATGACACCAGTCATCAATAAGACAGCCTAAGGTCTCCAGTTTAGGTGCCGAGATTACAGTTAGATCGATTGTCTTGTCAAGATAGAGAAATCTTTCAAGACAAGGGGCATCAACAATTATAACTTCCTCCAATAACTGGAGATTGTCCCTAGGATGATGATAATGAGCACCCACACCGATGCATCTGAGGCTGTTGGAACTAATCCGGAGGTAGCCAACCCCAAAGGCGTCTTTAAGCAGCAGGCACTCCAGGACAGGGCAGCTGGAAATGATGGTATGCAGTGAGCCCTCCGAGATGCTGACATCTTCAAGTCCGAGCTGCTTGAGGAGGGGGAAGTGAATCCCTTCCACTGAGCGACCCAGGAGCTCGCATTTGCCAAATGTAGCAACTCGGAGGGTAGCCGAGAACCGGAAAGCAGAGGCAGGTGGCGGTGCCAACGGAGATGGTCGCACATACCAATATAGCCCCTTCTCTTTCCCTTCCCAGAAATCAAGCTCCTGGATGTTGTCAAGCATAGGGGAGCTGAGCCAGGCGTCCACGGTGGCGGGTCGGTCCTGGAGAATGTGTGGCGGGACGCAGAAGCGGCGGGCGGGGCCCGGGTGTGCGGAGAGGATGAGGGAGATCGCCCTGACTAGGGCATTGTTGGCGTCCCTAATCTTCTCATCGTCGCGGGTGTAGACGTTGGGGTGGGTGTAGAGGTCCGTTCCGTCGAGGACGAGAGGGGACGCGAGCCAGATGTGGCGCCACCGGGAGGCGAGGATTTGGGTGCGGCCGGCTTCCTTTGTGGAGAGAAGAGAAACTATCTCACCGAGGACGGCGTCGGGGAGGCCGCTGATGCGGTCGACGTCTTCTTCTTCTTCTTGCTCTTCTTCTTCGCCGCCATTACCAGCAGCAGCAGCTTTAGACAGCGGCGGCGGCGGTTCTTTGTTGTGGGTTGTAGATCCGGGATAGGCCGCCTCCCTGGCTTCCGTTGCCTGCGGCGGGGGCTCACCGGCTGCGAGGTCCTCCGATCTCCTCCTCTTAGCACTGGGACCCTGCAGCTCCATCTCCGCGGCCGGCGCCCGGCGGCTAGTGGGGGTGGCTGCGCCGCCGCACCGAGCACAAAGCGGCTGGTGTGTCTGGTGGACTCGGGTGTGTGTGTGGAGAGAGTGGGCCGTACTGTGTCTTACGGCCCAACAGACAGGAGAGGGAGTCATACTGGGCCAGTTAGGACTTAGGACCATCAACACCCCAAGGCCCGACACCTCCCCAGCCCAGCTCCGAACCAGTTCGGCGGCGGCGGCGGCAGAGCGGAGCGAGTGCGAGGTGCGGCCGTGCGGGACAGCATCGAGCGGGAGGAGGGAGAACGCCTCGGCTCCTTCCCAACACAAACCACGCCTCCCGTTCCCGACAAGCGAAGCGAGATGCCGCTGTACGACTGCATGCTGCTGGTGAAGCCGACGGTGACCAGGGAGGTCATAGCCGACCTGGTCACGCGGGTGGCGCGCCGCGCCTGCCAGCGCAACGGGTCGTCACCGACGTCAAGTCCTTCGGCAAGGTCAACCTCGGCTACGGCATCAAGAAGCTCGACGGACGCCACTACCAGGTCCGCCCCGCCCTCCCGACCGATTCGCCCTCCTATTGCTCCGCCGCTCCTCTTCTCCGATTCGCCCTCGCGTGCTCGTGTTCCTGGCTTGGTGCAGGTCTTAATTGAATGGTGTTCCAGGGAAATGCCTAAAAGAATAGCGAGTTCGGGGTTTAGGACTTGTGACTTGGCTGTGGATGGTGCCTTGGGCGTGCTCGATGAAATGCTCATGTAGATTTTTCCGTAGGGTTCTTTAGTGTATTCTGTTATTGGCCTTCGTATGATCCTCGAGATTGTTCTCTGGCAAAATAGGCTAGTGCTCTTGTGATTGTTCGTTCGCATGGAGCTAGTGTTTGCAAATCCGTAATCACTTGATCGCACTGATGGAGTGGCTCAGATGACATTATGCGACTCAACATTTCCCCCCCTCATACACAATGTATGGAACTGTGGCTCAGATGCACTAATCTTCCACGTGGTTTCCGCAGTCATCGACGTGGTTATGATATATGATATGTTAAATTAAGTGAGTTGTTTATTACGGGAATCATTATGGTAACCAACACCCTAATCGACCAGATGATCTCGATAACATGCATGCGCGGCGGTGCAGTGCAGGACAAGTCAGTGTCAGCGTGCCAACCGCGTGAAAGTGTGAACGCATCAACTCCCCGCGCGCACGTACGTTGTGGCCAAGTGGCATCGGCGACTCATCTGCTCCGGTGGCCGGTGGGTCATTGGTAAGTATTTGCCCGGAATTATTTTCCTCCTTTTAATGAAACACGGGCGGATGGCCCAATCGAGAGAAAAAAAAAGATCACCGTCCATCCCTTGCCTTGCAAGAATGGAACAAGAAGCCATTGACTTGGTTGCTGTTTCGTGGCGTCGTCAACGAGACAATGGCCATCATGTGAAGTATATATTGCACAGGTGGTTAATCCGATCCCTCTGTCGATCGATCAAGGCAAGTACAGGGGCATCGATCCCACGAGAAGAGCAAGGCCATCAAGGCCGTACGTCGCCGCGCGCGGCCACGCCCGAGCAGCCGAGCACCAACCGAGATCCATGGCGCCAATCCCAGCTGCCCCGGGCGCCGGCGAGGAGTTGTCCACCGAGATGGTGCTGGTCCGGCACGGGGAGACCGCGTGGAACGCCTCCCGCACCGTCAGGTCCGTTCGTCGCCTCGCGCCGTCCCTTTCCTTTTCTCATGATCAGTCCTGAATTCCTAATTCGTCGCCGTCGCTCTCTTCTCTAGCTAGTATTTCTGTAGAGGAGTACTGTATCTCGCAAGTCCCTGCCAAGACGTGACGTGAGGTGTTTGCATCCTGCGAGATTAGTGCATCTGACATCTGTCCATGTGTGCCTGTGCTGTGTCTAGACGATCCAAAGTGAAATGAACCCATCCCGTGTGTCGTATCTGCTGTGCCACATCTTGTTTCTGGGATGGAGTATTGCACCAAATGTTTTCAACTTTCATGTCTGACAAGCTTCTCTGATTTGTAGCCTGCACCCATTGCCATTAGATGTAGGAGATGATGATCAAACCATCTACTGCTATATAGTATATTTTGTCACTCTTCCATTTCAGTAAACTGCCATGTTTCTCATCCTTCACCAATGACCACAGGGACAAAAGGATCCGGAGCTAAATGAGGTTGGCAGGCTGCAAGCCGTCATGGTAATGTCTTGTTTTCTCAAGCCGATATGCAGAGCGTGATGAATATTCCCAATCAATCAATCCCATTGTTCTAGCACTTGAATATTCACAAAATCTGATGATGAACCTTGTAACTAAGGTGGCCGGCCGTCTGTCGACAGAAGCCAATCCTGCTGCTGTATACTCTTCTGACTTGAGGCGAGCTGATGAGACTGCAGAAATCATAGCGACAGCTTGTGGTGTACCAAATGTAAGTGTTCTCTTTTATTGCTTATTTTTATGGTTTGAAGATTTATTCCCCTCAAGTGTCGACAGCAAATTTGTACGTATGTCTCACAGGTGGTGCTGAATGAGGCGCTGAGAGACAGGCACATGGGATATCTCCAAGGTCTCACGTGGGGCGATGCCAGAGCCCTGGCTAAGAGTTCCGACGATTTCAGAGGCCTTGATCTCGTCAAGATTTACGATGGCTCTGATCCTGATAGCAGAAATCAAGAACTGCCCGTAAGTTTATTCAGCTTTGTTCATCCTCTCGTTCCCGAGTCACAGTGGCCTCTATTTCGTTCAGATCTTGATTCTGAATAAAATGTTTTCAACCTGCTGTTGCTTGCTAGTTAAAACTGAAAATAATGTTCAAAATAACACAAGTTTGCACTTAGCCACCAGCAGCAATGCTAAACCCATATCTGTAGTTCTGTGCTTCATCGATCTGAAGGTCTAATCAAAACTTATGGTCATGCTCAGGGTGGTGGAGAGAGCATGAATCAGGTGAATGAGCGTTGCGTCTCGTACCTGAATAGGATTGCCCAGCAACACATTGGTAAGTATCAGCAGATGTCCTCATCTCCTCATTTGGCTTCAAATAGGCTTAACAATCAGACATTGCATTTAACTGTTGCATTTGATTATTGCCAGCTAAACTGAACCTTCAACTAGGCCTATCAACAGTCAGAACAATCTACATTACATTTCACTGCTCCATCTGAACAGAATACCTGCTCATTCACTAAATCACTACAAGTTCTGAACTGCCATGTGTTTGGAACCTCTGCTGATGTTGCTATTGTACTAAATTAACAGGGGCGAGTGGTGGTGGTCACCCACAGCGCGCCCATACTTGGGCTCTGCCGGCACACTGACCCACTCGGCAGCTTCACCAGCAGCGACATCCCCAACGCTTCGCTCAACGTTTTCCGTGTCTCCGGGGTCACCGGGGAATGGACACTCTTCTTGAGAACTAGTTTGGGGGTGACTGGACCTCAGCTTCAGCATGCATGTGTGTGAATACTTCAAGTTTTTCGTCGGTGTGATGGATGCATATGTATGTGAGAACTTTAACAATTTTGTCGGCTTCATGTATGGATGATGTATGAATGTTTTGTATATATAAACATATGTGTCCGATTTGTGAAAACTGATTCGGCTCAATTCACATTCAAATGAATATGATGTATTTTATATATTACCACTGTTGCATATTAGTTTCTTTTTTTTAAAAAAAAAATATTAACCAAGGTAGGCAAATAACAAAGCCCGCCACAGTTAACATCTTTAACCGCCGTGGGCTGGTAATAATGCCCGACATGGTTAAAACCGTGGCGGACACCCTAAGTCACCCACCGCGGTTAATCCATTAACCAGGGCCGGTGCTAGAGCCACGGTTAGGCCACGATTAACCGTGACCTTGCAACGGTGATGGTTGCACTTGCCCCCACGGAAACCGAAAACTGCCAGCTATGATTAAGAATTCTGAGAAGTGTCGTTTTGGTGAGCAAGGTTTTGGGCCGTTGGCCTATTCGGGAGTTGAGAGGGTTTTGGCTCTGTTTCTCTCTCTATATGTAACTTGTCAGATTATTCGATTGGAAATAGGATCGAAACTGCAACCTTGGTATTTCCTTTCATGATCGTCGAGAGATTTTGTCCCATTTTGATAGGCATTTCTACTTAGCAAGCAAGGAAGACTACGAAATGGATGGGTCTCCTGTCGGCAACTTGTAGGCCGATAGGCCGATGTGCACGGCCTACAATTCTGTGTTCATACGTGACCACTCATACCTCTGCCACTTTGGATATATGATGACATCGACAAAAGTCTGAACAACAACAATTTGTGTCTCAGGTGATGCTGAATGAGGCGCTGAGAGAGAGGCATATGGGGTATCTCCAAGGCCTCAAGTGGGACGATGCCGTGGCTAAAGTCCAAGATTCTTTCAGAGGCTTTGATGTCTTCAAGCTTACCGAGGGTTCTGATCCTGACAGTAGAAATCAACAACTGCCCGTAAGTATGCGTCTGTCCAGATTGAAATGGTAACTGTCGAGTTGTACAGTTACTGTACCATATTTTCAGTGGTAGAGTTCCATGGAACCGCAGCACTTGTCACTGCCCGTTTTCAGCCTTGCCAAAGATCTAGTGTTTGGGTCAGCTTTGTTCATCCTCTTGTTCACAAGTCACAGTGGCCTCTGTTGCATTGAGATCTTGAATTGACTGAAGCCCATATCAGTAGTTCTGAATAGAATGTTTTCAACCTGCTGTTGCTACTTTGCTAGTTTAAACTGAAGAGAATATTCAAAACAACACAAGTTTCCGCCTAAGCCACTTTCAGCAGTGCTAAACCAACATCTGCAGTTCTGTACTTCATGTGAAGGTCTTATCAAAACTTACACTGATGTGTTCAGGGTGGTGGAGAGAGCATGAATCAACTGAATGAGCGCTGCGTAGTGCGTAGGCTTGGGTGCGGGCGGGCACACAGGGGCACACAGCCAGATTCAGTCGCTTTTGGAGGGCTTATGAATGCAAAGATCTACCAAGGGTCGCAAATGTTTTTCATATAATACAGTTTTGTTGCGCTGGTTGCACTGGAAGAAGGCTTCGGTAATTGTTGATTACCAATCCTTCTAGTAAAACTGTTCCTCTTCATCTAGCGACGAAGCCAGAAATAATAGGATAGACCGTCTAATCAAGCTTGAACAGTAGTGCCGATAAGTTGAAGCGAACAGACTATATTCCATGATATATCTAATGACACTAATTTGATGTCATGAATTTTGATGGATTTTATCTAGAAATTTGATCAAACTTTTAAAAAATTGCTTAAGATAACTCTAGACAACGACAATAAGTGAAGATAAAAATTTATATAAAAAAACATAGTCAAAATACAGATTACAGAAGACAATGCAGCACACAGAATAATTAATTTCATTACACACAGACGGCCACAGAAGACAGTGTAGTGTAGCACATCCGGATATGTAGGCACATCCAGATGCATGGTAGAGTAGTTCATAAGTTGAACGAAATACATACAGAAGAACTAAACACACGTACGTGGACGAGGTAGAGTAGTTCATAAGTTGAACGAAATACAGAAATGTGCATGCTAGCACAGAGGTGCGCGCGCGTGCACACAGGTGATGCGTGGGCAGCCACGCGCAGGTGATGCCGACATTTTTCCGTTTTGTGCTGTCCCATATGCGCGCACTGCACTCTGCATCGTGAAAAAATAAATAGAGAGTCAGAGAAAACTAACGTGATCGTAGGCCCTATATCAAGCACTTTAGTTTATTATTACTCCATTCATTCCAAATTATAAGATAAGAATCTTGAAAAGTCAAAACATATTAAGTTTGACAAAAAAATTATTGAGAAAATTACAAAAATTCATGGGATCAGATAGATATACTATGAAAATATAATTAATAAAAATCTAATTATATTTAGTTGATATCATAAATGTTATTATCTTCTCATATAATTAATTGACTTATAATTTAGGATGGAGAGAGTATTACGGTAGGAAACTGTGGTTATGCAGCTGTGTGTAAGGGTAACGATACGAATACGATATAGGAGTAGTACAAAATTAAACAACGGGGCTAGTACTGCCCTGATAATAAATGATGATACTACTTCAATTGAAATTACCATTACCTCTCTAGCTGTTAGGTCGATTGTCCTCTCTGCAAAGGAGGCGTAGGCCTACGAAGATAGATGGCGTAGACTTCCTTGAGGCGGTCACTGTCAACCGGAGCATAATTGGTAATCCGGATCCTTGTGAACTTGGACTCCCCGATCCCACGGTTAGCCAAGTGCAACCAGGCAGTGGTGATGAGCTCCCTCCCCTTGCCAGATGTGCCGCGTGATGCTCCGCCTTGGTCCTGCCCGCAGCATACAGGAGAACCCTGGTCCACATGTCTATCAGCTCAGTGAGTGGAGCCTCCCCGCTAGGCTGGTCTCCTTGTAATAACTCTGCTTTAATGTTATTGTATTTTTCCTCACTAGTGGCATTGGGGATATTGATCTGTTCGGAGAAGAAATCTTTCGTCGACTGTAGCGAGAAGGGCGCGCTAGTGTTGAGCGGCAGACTGGAAGGGTGGTTAACCAAGAGGTACATCATGTAGTTTGAGAGCCGTGTGCATACATCCACCAACCCATGCTCCGTTTGCGTCATCGGACCAGGATACTGACTCATAAAGACATCTGTCACCGTGTGCAGCATGAGCAGAGCAGTGCCAAAATCCTCGATGAAAGTATCTTGTATCAATGATAAAAATGAGTCAAGAAGTCCCCATCGTTTGGCTACCACATCCAATCCCATGGCCACGGAGAGTTCATCAGCAGATTTAAGACCTCTCTTCCTCCTCTCAACCTCCAACTCAAACGCCGCCCTGGTGAGTTCACCAGATAAGCTACGAATCCCCCTCATAACATGGTTCATAACCCTCTTGTCCACTGTGACGTACTCTGTGTGTATCAGGTTGCTCAGCCAAGATATCGGCTCCTTTCCAATTCCAAAACCGAATATGTTCAACAACCTTCTGCACAGCGCCATAACTTTAGGAGTCCATGATCTTGTCTTGTACGTGCTCATCACCAACATGTGCATGATATTGCACTGTCCCATTGAAGTTGACCACCGTGGCCTTGCCTCTGGCCACCCAATCCTACTGGAGAGAAGAAACCATGAAATCTTCGCAGGCATGCTCAGACCTTGAGACTTGAACCATGCCCACGTCCACGGAGACATCATCAAAATGACCATTGAACAGAACTCCAAGAGGAATACTCCAATGAATAGATAATAGGAGATTGTGATATCAGCCTTGCTGTACCTCCGCTTGTCACTTGCAATGAACAGATCAAAAGCAACGCAGGCAGATATTGCAGACATGAACCGAAGCGCCAAACCAGTCCTTGTTCTTAGAATAAGGGCCTTAGTGTAGAGATCATCACGCATCATCCCAAGCTGAAGCTCCACTAATTTGCAAGCTTTCAGGTCTTCATCTTCATCTTCATCTTCATCAATCTGTATTATGTGTACTGCTGCCTCCTCATCTCGTGGATTTTCATCTCCACTTTCAGTCGGTTGTGTTGTTGTATCAGGAAAGGCAATTTTGTCCAGGTCAGGATCATTTTCTGCCATCTCTCTTATTGCAGCATATTCATCTGGACTCGAGGTCGACAACTTGTGTGCAGCAAAGATATCATGGACTTCACACATGGAACACAGAGCTTCACAGATAGTATCCGAATAGGTTGGTTTATTGGGAGCTTGTGAACACAGAGCTTCACAGATAGTATCAGAATAGGTTGGATTATTGGGGGCTTGTGACTCATCTGAATTTTCTGGCAACTCTATCTCATAATGGTGGTGTCCAGTGCAGTGTTCAAGGCTTTCCATGCTACCTGCCTTGAGACACCATGCTCTTTCTCCATACTTGATGATCCCAGTAACAAACACAAATATAGCCGAAACTAGGAGCTCCACACTGTGTCTTCCAATTGATTTCCAGAAAGCATAACCAGCAAAGCCAACATGCAGCACGAGGTTGCACCAACTCCTCTGCCACAAATTGTTGTCCTCCAAGGTCCAAGCAGTGATTGTATCATTCCCACCTAGATGTATAAGGAGGAATGGTGCCCAAAGGAAAGCTATTGAGTTGGTTGAACCAGCTTCATCTGCTTGTCGTGCGAGGTTGCCGAGTGCGAACACTGCTACCAAGTTTGCCCCCAAATTAGCAAGCCCAAAGATGGACCTGATGAACTTGTCGCTGAAGCACATTTGGAATCTACCAGCAAAGAAAAGGAACACATGTATTGCGAAGCTGAGGAGAACAATAAGCTCAAGCTCAATACCCATTCCTCCTATCTCGATCAGAGCACCTGCTGATTACAAGTATAATTTAGTAAATTTTACAAGATAGTTAACTCATTTAGACATATATATCCATTATATTGGTTCATATATACATAATATATAGACCACTTACTATATATATATATAGACATATATGTGCGTACAAACATATATGTCTGCTGGCCTGCCTTGGCTTGCTAGCGGCTGCAGTCGTCATCTATAAGTACCCACGGCTTCGGAGAGGCAGCTGCGGTCTTGGTGGCTGGGCCAAGGCGGCGCAGTAGCTCGGCAGTCCGGTCAAGGTCGGCGGCGCAGCAGCTTTCCCCGTCGGCGGGCGGTGGCGAGCCCCGCTACCGCGGTGAATGCGCTAAAGGCACCGCTACCGCGGTGAATGCGCTAAAGGCGCGGCTTTTCCTACAGATAGGGCCCTAGGGGTCCCAAATAACCACCGGCGATGACCACAAAGGGCGGTGGTGCCCCTGTGCAACGGCGGCGCCCGGCGGAAATCCGGTGACGGCGCGGTCGAGCCAAAACAGGGCAAGGCGTGTTCTTTGGGCTAACCAAGCGCGTGGTTGAGTTAATTAAGTCGATAAGATGCTCAACGGCTCATCCCCGACGAGCGAGGCGGCCGGTAGTGGTTAGGATGAGCGCGGCACGATGGCAGCAGGTCGCGGCTCCGGCGAGATCCGTTCCGCATCAAACTCGGTCAAGGAGGAAGGTTTCCTCCGATCTAGCTGGCCGGCTATGCTCGGCAGATCTCGGCAGGGCTCGAAGGCAAAGTCTCAACAAGCGAGGCGGCCACAGCGGAGCAGAACGCGAGCGGAACGGAGGCGCTCTAGAGCGCGACCGCGCCGGCGAGGTTATGGTGACCGAGGGGTTAGGTTTCGGCATGGCAAAAGGTGGTGCCTTTTACTCGACACAGCGAGTCGGAAAGGATGGCGGCGGTATGGCGGTGACTCTCGGCTTAGAATGACCGGAACGCGGTGGTGCTCCAGGTGGCTCATGGCCATGGCGACCATGGCGGCGCGAGCATGGTGGCGACGGCGTTCCCGAGCCCGAGGGCTTGATAAAGCCACGCCTTGGCTAGTATTCGTGTGAGGGAAGGTGCTCGACGCGCCTTTCGGCTTCAGAGGTCGGCCTTATGCTCCCGTGAAGCGGGAACACGGCGGCGCACATGACTAAGACGGCGGGACGGTGACTACAGGGCGACGGGAGCTCACCGGGGTTGCGGCGGTCAAGGCGGGCCGCGGCGAGGCGGCTCGTCTTCCCTTCTGGCTCTGGATCGGGGTACCGCGGCGGTAGCGGCTCCCGGCGACACCGGCAGCTTCCGCGGACGATCCGGCGACGACGGCGGTGTCCGGTTTCCTTTTCCCCCGCCTTTTCTCTTCCCCTTTACTCCTCCTCTTCCTTCTTGGCTGGGTGGTGTGGTTTTCGAAACGACACCAGAGCGGCGGCGGGCACAGGGAAAACCTAGGGCTTCGGTGCTCTGGCTTTTATAGCCGAGCGGCTGCCATGGCTCGGGGTGAACGGCGGATCCGCCAGGGAGTGCAATTGGACGGTGATCGCGCGGTAGTGGCTAGGGTTTTGGGTCTGCGTTGCGATCACGCAGCGTTGCTGCTCTCAATAGTCCAATTCGAAAAGTAGAGGAGGGCGGGGTGGTGACGCCAGGGTCGTGACCCTGTCGGTGCGCGGTCGGCCGAACCAGGTGGCGCGCATCGAGGACGTGGCAAGCATCGGACATGCTGGCCCTGGCGACGCGCGGGGAGAACGGCTGTGATGGCGTGGGCGCCTTGGATGCGAGCCGGCGAGCGCGCTGCTCTGCTTCGGTCAAAAGCAGAGAGAAAGAGGGAAAGGGATAAAGATGACAGGCGGGCCCCTCCTCGTCAGTGGCAGTGGGGCGGCGTCGGGCAGTTACGGCGCTTCGACGTAGAGAGGGGGCGATGCGCCGACAGATGGGCTCCACTCGGCAGCGGCTTAGAGAGGGAAGCGGGTTGGTGCGGTGAAGCGGTGCGGTGGTAGCTCGGTTTTTTTTTTTTTGTTTTTGAGCAGACGGTGGCAGCTCGGCTGGGCCGGCACTTCTGCAGGCGGTCGCGCGTTCTCAGCTGGCTGGGCCAGGCTACTGCACTCGTGGGGCAGCCGGCTGGGCAGGACCGGTTTTTCATCTTGGGCCGGCTGCTGGCCTAGGGCTATGGGGTTTCTAATTTTCTTCTATTCTACTCCATACCATGGGCACCTATGGGCTGTTTGGTTTGCGGCTTGGGCTGGCCATAGCCGGCTATGGCCAAATTTGGGCATTTGGTTGCCCTTGGCCCAGCCTTGTTAGCTAGGCAGTAGGGCCACCGACCACCCCCTTAGCCGGACTAGGAAAAAGCGGACCCTAGGGCCGGGCCCTACGCCGACCCGGCGGGTCTCCCACCCACCGCTTGAGGCGCGTCTAACTTTGTTGCCTCGCGTGTCCGTCACCTCCCCCATAGCGGTGCTCATCCTCCCCACCACCGCTCTTTCCCCCCACCGCCGCCGCCTAGTTTCGGACCTGGACCCCGCTACATCTCTGCGAAGATCCATGGCGGACAGGCGGAGTTCCCAGGGAGGAGCCCACTTTTGACGATGGTGGCCAAATTGGCGTGCATGGCGGGGTGCTTACAATGAAGGCCATGAGGTACAAGCCCATGTCGACTACATCGGCGTCGCATGTACAAAAAGCCCACACCAACGACAACGCGTGGCCGGCGGGGAAGCGACGGCGGCCCGAGGCTTTTTGCACGGGGTCATGTGATGGCGAACGTGCACGCAGTTCTACCTTCGCCGCGCGGGACGCCGATGACGCCGTGTCTCCTCGGTACGCGCCCGAAATCGCCTCTCAGGGGTACCGGCGATGGTACCGCTTTCGGTGGCGAACGATGGAGGACCTCGCTGGCGGTGTGCGCACGTGGAGGAGCGACCTCGCCACCTGGCCGGAGGGCGGTGCGTTGTGGTCGGGGAGGTGGCCATGCGGCCGGGACGGCGGGCTCGGGGAGGGCGATGATGAGGGCGGCTTCCTCGTCCCGGCGCCGCCTCGCGTGCCTCGCCATCGCTATGGTGTGCTCGAAGGCGTTCGACGAAATGCCTCTATGGGGGTAAACTTACCATTGTTCATGAGTGGTGAACATATCTAACAAATGCGAACAACCAAACACCAACTCGATGTAGCCGGGCTTATATTCACAAGCAACCAAACAACATGCCTCCTCCTATGGGCGGGCCGGTTGTGCCTGGCTAAGAAATGGAGCCAGGCTCCCGAGCCAACCAACCAAACACACCCTATGTGCATATACTTGTTGTTGGCATTTCTAAACATCATCGCTTTAATGGGGTTGGTAAAACCTAACTCCGCGACAACACCTAGAAAACACAGGGTATAAAATAAACCTACACTTACGTTGTCACATATATAAATCTTTATATCCGCAAGCACATGAGATATAACTCCGAAAAATAAACTCTATACCAATGTAGCACTTCACCTAGGATGATCCGGGTATCGTAATTTATATTTTCCCAAAGGAAGGACGGTGAGACAACATTCATATGGCTCATAGCAAGTCTATATTTCATGTACTTAAAATAAATCAATCATTCCAATACTCTAGCGGGGATGAATAAAACATAGAAGATAAATAAATAAAGATAAGAATAATAATAATAAAAGTAATAACGATGCCTAGCGTATTCCATGAGACAGAGAGAGATATAGAGACTCAACTAATGTAGTAAAGAAAAATCATAACTACTCTATGAGTAAAGAACTTCTAAATAACTACCAATCATTAAGTCAAAGCATTGCGGTAAAATATCATCATCTATAGATGTCGGTGTTCTAAAAACGGAATTACGTCAAGGGACCGACAAGTGAAAATAATGCCATGGTGTCAAGTTTTGTTTGGGGAAGAACAAGAAGGAGACACAAGGTTTATCCCGGTCTTGGCGAGAATGCCCTACGTCCGGTGTGAGATTTTCGTCATGTTGCTTGCACCGTGGTGCTCATAGTAGGAGATACAAGCAGGTGAAAGAGGAGCTAGGGCTCCAAGTCTCGAAGGAGCTAAAGGAAGAAGAAGAAGAAGAAAAGAGAGAAGAGGAAGGAGGGGTTTCACGCCTTACGTTGACACCTCTTAAGCTCTATTTTTATGTGTCAACTAAACATATAATAAGGTTATAAAAAGAATAAATGCATAGGATAGGTATTATCTTCGACACAGTTCCACGAGTTTTGGTGATTTATATCTTTTTAGGGACTTAATGTAAATGCCGAAAAACTTAGAGAAAACCCCCAAACAATAAGAAGATTTACCAATGGAGAATTTCGACCGAAAAGTGAACTAAAACATTCTAGAAGACACCGGGGAGAAGACCGGCGACTGGGCCCACCATGGCTGGCGGCCGCTAGTCAGAGATAGGCCGGCCGCCAGGTGGGACCCACTGTCCGCCTCATCTTCCTAGGTCGGTTTCAAACCGACTTTGAGGTTGTATCTACACCGTTATCGAAGGTCGGTTTGATCCAAGGGTCGGCATCCATCGGCCACAACTATATAAGGATGATCCTACCTCCGGCCTTAGGCATGAAAATCATTATTCATCATACTCGGCTTTCGATCATAGCTAGAGCCATACCTCTCTAATTAGAAGAGCTAAGATCAAGTTGAGAGATTAGTAGAAAGTTGAGAGATAGATCAAAGAACTTGATTAGAGTTCTAGATACGTTCTTGAGAGATAGAAAGTAGAGTTGAGGAGAAGTAAGGAGAAGTACCGGGACTGGCTTCGGTGACTCTCTACGCTTGTACCTCTGGGATCAAAGGCTTCATTACACTTGATCTTGAGACTTCTTTGGTGGATCAACCTTATATTTGAGTAAGTTCACTTGTTTATATTTCTTTCGGTTTATGACTCATTAGAGTACTTTGATTCTTGTCGCTCTTGAATTGAAGTTGTTTTCCCTAGTGCAAACGTGGTGTTTGGGCTAGATAACTCATAAATACACCCTACTTATTTGGAGCGTGGTAGATCGTGGTAGTGACTAGTACCATTGATTCCTTTGGATTCCACTTCCCGTAGGATAGGACACGTAGGACATAGTTCTTTGGGGAATAGTAAGTTTCGCCCTTACTTTCCTTTGAGTACGTCCCCATTAAGGAATATCTTCAAGCCTTGCAAGGATATAAACTAGACAACCATAGAATTCTTCTCACCTTTTATCTGAACTCCCGTTCCTTCCTATTATCTCAGGGATTAGTTTTGTCTCATTATTCTCACATCATTCTCCCTATGGATTCGATATTTAAAGCCCTCTCCCGGGTGAAGTGCTCATCGTTTACGTTAAACTACTTGAGACTATACAAATTTATAAATAATTCTGTAGGATAACTTTTACCAACACCTTCCTCCGCCGTTCTCTCCCCTATCTTCTGTCGCCCTCCTCCCTTTGGTGTCCTCTTCGCCCCTCCTTTTATAGTCCAAGGAGTGGGGTTTTACATATTACATCTGGTAAAAAAGCCCTACACCTAGCTCTTCATCATGCCCTGCCTTGCCCAGACGTAACCTGCGTATGATGACTCATGGCATCCTTGTCCGGTTGTGACGTCCCAAGGCCGTGTACGCTCATCTAAGACCCTGCACAGAAACATCAGTTGACTTTGATCCTTTCTGTGGCCCGTCCTAAGGCTTGGTCGCGCGGGCCCCTAATGGGACACTACGCTGCGGGTTCGCCGTGGCCGGCAAGTCTTCTACGTCATCATGATGGCAAGGAGGCAGAGCTCTGCCATTCCCCTGAATTAGCCATGATGGCATGATGTCGACGGCGGCGCGCCTTGGGCAAAGACATCGAGGCTTATCTCGGCCGGCTTGTCGGTCAAAGTGACAGATTCGCGGCTTGGAAAGATATGCTGAATCTTGCTTGCGTCACTGTTGACACCTGTTATAGCATAATATTACTAGTCAACTAAACATGGATAAGGGCTTAAAATGAATATCAACATAGACTAGGGGTCTAACTAACATAATTCCACGAGCTTTGGTGATTTATATATTTTCAGGGACTTAACAGATAAATGCAGAGAAGAATGGAGAAAGTTCCGGAATATACATCTCATACAATGACAAGACTTGACCGTGAAGTAACTCGACCCAAAATGTGGACTAAAACACTCTAGAAGGTACCAGAAGACACCAGGAGAAAGATGGTTCGGTTTGGCCACAAGACCACGGCGGCCGCCTAAATCGATTGGCGGCCGCCAGGCTCTGATAGCCAATCAGGCTCATCTTCTTAGGTCGGTTTGTAACCGACTTTGAGGTTGTATCTACATCGTTGCCAAGGTCGGTTTGATCCAATGGTCATCGTTTCATCGCCAAGGCCTATATAAGAAGACCCCTTGACCCTAGGGTTAAACTCTAATTTATTCTATCTCATTCTACTTCAATATATCTCAGTTGTAGAGGTGTCCCAATGTAAGGATAACCTCTCTGCGGGATTAGTGAATTAGAAGTAGATTAGAAGAAGATTAGTCATGTAATTAGAGATAGATTAGCCATGTAATTAGAACTAGATTAGATCTAACTTAGATCTAATCAAGAGTAAGGAGAGAGGAGCTATGCTCCCTGTTCGAGAGATGTCTTCAGAGTATGGTATGTCTTTTTGTATCTTCTCTACAAGACTTATGATTCATATATTTATCTTCTCTATTCACTTCCATGCCTTTCATATATGGTTAAGTATAGTTGTTATGCTATTGCATGGGATCTCCGCTCGTATTGAGGACTCTAGTTATGCAAGGTAGCTAGAGTAGTAATCAATAGTGTAGACTTGGTGTCTAGGCTATTGGTTACCACGAGGTTGCGCCCAATCCTATGGATAGTTGTGGTAGCCGGGGGGGTGACACAGCTGTAAGGCCTTTGTAGTCCACCATGTTCGGATTGGTGTTTCGTAGAGCTTCAGCGGCCTTCTTCCGACTACTTTCTTCCCAGTCTTCTTCGAGAGTTGGGGCCGGATCGCTTTGCTCCAAAGTGTATTAGTATAATTGCTATCATAGAACCTAAGTAATAGAGAATTACCCAAGAACCTTGATCTCTCCCTTTGACCTCTTGATTAGTTTAGTTATTCTTTGTTATCTTAGGTAGGTTATTATTTTATGCTTCGATATTTACTTAACTATTACCCCCTCAAGTATAGTCTAGTGGTTTGCTAAGTTAGTGGATACATGATTGTGACTTATTAGAATTCTTTAGCCAAAGCTTCCCGTGGATACGATACTCTAGAATACTCATCCTAGGGAAAAGCTACAATGGTAGGTGTTCTTAAACTGCGAGAATCCTTCATATTCTTTTAGCACTTAACAAATGCCAACTTGATCCTTATTTTGAGACCGATGAGGAGATAGGCTGAACCCAAGACCACGGCTCAATCCTTCCGGTGGAAGGAGGAGAACCAGTCTCGGTTTTCGCCCGAGGGGGCCGGCGAGGCGGAGATCGAGCCGAGCACGTGTGCTAGTCGCTCAGGGCCTGCCATATTCGGAGTCTCATAGGCGATAGCGATGGGTCATTTCTAGTAGTGGGCCTCTCAATTCCTAGGTATTTTAGAGCATAATGGCCTCCCTTGGGGTGCCGGTTATTTTGAACCCCAACAAGTAGCCCCCCAGCGCGTGGGGGAGTATGATACTCCATCGCGCGCCGAGAGACATTGTCTTTTGTTGCACGATTCATGGAGCTTTGATGGTCGAGTGGGCTCCACTCGCCCTTCGAGTTCGAGGCCGAGCAACGCTCATCTTGACTTATGACGGGGCAGGTCCGTGTGAGTACGTGGACCCTCAAAGCGGTTGCCATTCCCATCGGCGGGTGTTCATTTTTTGCCCCTCATCTTTGTTAGGCTACATCATGGCGTACCACCCGGGACCCGGTGGGGAGGATCACGCGTGTGCATGAGTTACCACAGCGGTTCAAGGTCGGAGAGTGATGGTCCCGCCGTGCGCCTTTCGGGTTCCCGAGGTATAGTTATGGAGGATGTTGACGGTGGAGGAAGTGGGCCGAATTCTCGCTTATGAGTGGGCCTGCTTTCGCTCGGGGATGTCAAGCGGGGCCGAGGACTGTCGCTTTCCCCCTATAAGAAGCTCCCGAGCCTTTGCATGCTCGCCATCCAATTCCTCCTCCGTTTCCTTCCTCCGGTGAAAAACCCTCTTTCATTCGGTTTTCCCTTTCATCAAGATGACAAGCTCTTCCTCTTCCTCCTCCGCCTCTCTCCTAGCTTCTCCTTCATCGGCCTCGTTGATGGCGTCGAGCATCGTCGTCGCCTTGAAGGGAAGAGGGCGGCGGCGTCTCGCGCATGCGCCGCCACGCTTCTTGCTCAAGACGGCCTGGTAGGGTCGTGAAGCGCGCCCGCTGCCCGGGAGGCGGCGGTGGCGACACTTCCGCTCGGGTCGCCGCGGCCGTCCCCATGCGCCGGGGCGTAGGTCCCCCGTGGTTGCCGAGGTGGCCCCGCACCGGCGGTTCGTCGCGGCCGCCCGACGGGAGTTTCCGCTAGGCCCGTTCGGGACCTCCGCGCCGCGCCTTTTGGCGGAGGGGGCGGCTTGGCGCGAGGAAGAAGAAGGCCTAGGGCCAGGAAACAACGGTGAGGAAGAAGAAGGCGCCAAATATCCCCGACGTCACGCCGGTTCTCGGTGGCGTGGCGACCCGACAATGCCATCGCATCGGGCGTGGCGGCCACGTGGCCGCCGCCGTCGCCCGGCGGCTTCCGTCGGCGTCGCGCCCATCGATTGGCGCAACTCATCGCGCCATGAGAATGAAAACTCCAGTTTGCTCGCACTTTGTAGCGTCGCGCCGGCGAGAGGGGCGCGACGCAGTGCGCCCGTTTTTGGCGCGACGGGCCCGCTACATAGCCCACAAATACAAGCGTGCGGATGAATGTTGCGCCTATTGATGTGGCGCGACGTCATCAGACAATTGACTATCGTGCCTATAGAGGTGGCGCGACGATGATTTTTTTGACAATTTGCTTTTTGCAAGTAACAAAGTTTTCAACACATTTGCACATTACAACATAACTTGGGCGACATATCCATGCACACAATATGACATATCCATGCAAAAACATAAAATATCACATGCACACATTGTCCACACAACATATCCATGGTTTCCACATGCACACATTGCCCACACAACATATCCATGCACACATTGTCCACACGACTAGAATCCATAGTTTCCACACATAGTCCACACGACTACAATCCATAGTTTCGATAGTTTGCACACATATGCCAAATCCATAGTTTGCCCACATAATGCACACATGCATAGAGACCTAGTCCACACGACTAGGTTGCACGCCTCACGGGTGTGGGGTGTAGGGTGGTTTAGTACGACGGCGGCCTGGATTCGTTGGTAGGATATTTGGCCTGCCGGTGTCAGAGTGGTCTTTGGCACGACGTTTTGGCTGCCGTCGGGCTCTCCCTTGTGGAGAGCTTTGTGATTCCACCTACAAAACAAGGTTGCAAAAAAGTTCATAGATGGTGCAAATGTACAATTGTGTCGTAATTGTGAAGTAGGTATGAGGAAAACCTGAGTTTGGGTGAAGTCAGGAGCATCATACGGTTGAGAAGAACCCAAAACGTCTTGGAAATACGATGGATCACTGCTTTCTTCATGGCTTGTTTCCTCGAGAGGTTTCTTGAACATGCCGCTTTTCCCCTAGTATGGCGTCTTGAATGGGAGGAGCCCTCCGCTCTGTCACGCGCAGGCATTTCTACATCTTCGGCTCTGAAGCAGCTCAACTTGCGAGCCAGGCGACGTGTAAATGTCCTCACTTTCTACAAGCATATTCAGGGACATGGGTAATTCAGGGACATGGGAAATGCCCTCCACATGGACCTCCCTCAATTGACTTAGGGCAGCTCCAGCGTGAGAGCGAACCGTGTCTGACAACTACAGCTTTTTAAAATCGATTTTTGCGATGGTTCGATGCACACAATGTGAGCATCGCTGGGAAGGAGCCAGTAGGACCTAGCAGAGTAGAAAATAGAAAAGTATACATTGTTCACTGCTGTGGGAAGAGCAAAGTAGCACTGCTGTGCACCAGCTTTTTACCCCCATGGTTGAACCATGCGAAGATCCGCTTCCAAATTTCGATCGGCATGGTTCGGTGCGTGCGGTGGAGGCGAACCATCCTCGTTCTCTCTCTTCCCTCGGTTCACTTTCCACGGCACACTAGAGGTGCTCTTAGCTCCACATCATTGTACTCCATTCTTATGACTCGTCAGGTGGATGCAATATCCCCTATACTCATCGCTTTCATCCTCCGTACTAGCCTGCGGTCTATACTCATCCTCTAAAATCTCCTCAGAACTAGTTTCACTAAAAGTGAGCTCATCTTCGTAGTCTCCATCATCCTCTGATCCTATAAACATGTCATCCATAGCACCAAACTCCTCCTCATCGCACTCTTCTATACCTACCATCCTTTGCCTTATCATTTTCTCCAACAACACCCGGTTCCAACTCTTCCTCTTGAGTAAGGTGCTCTCACGGGCTCCTCATCCACATTATCATCTTGAGGCACAACAAGAGGGTTAGACACCTTCTCACAACAACTTCAAGCAGCGAACACTACTACCCTTCATAACCTCTACAAAGTTCTTCCAATCATCGTCACATGACAAAGACATCGATTGCATAGTGTGCTAGTTCCTTCCCACCATCAAATCAACCTCTCAAGCTAAGCGGCCATCCATACTTGTCACGACAATGCCCGACCAAATCATCGAAGTTAGGAGGTCTACCAAAAAAATGAACTTGTTCATGCATGTTCTCAAACTTGCCATCCCCTCTAACTTTGCCACCAATATAAAAGCGCACTAAAGCGGTCCATCTACAAAATGTTTGGCAAAAAAATAGGCTATAAGTACAACAACCATCTTGCTAATATATATTAGAAACAACCTCAAGACCTCCATGCATCAAAGAACTACATTCATGTAAATCCTAATCTAGGTCAAGTCCCAGCAAAAAAAATATCCTAACGTTTCCACAAACCACATTGCATCAATAAGCGATCCAATCACTCATAATTTCACATTCGAAAATAGAAATTATATCAAACCCAACACCTCCATGCATCATCAATGAACTACTTTCATGCAACTCGCACTCTAAGTCAAATCCCCTGAAATCGAATCCTAAACCGATTCTCACGAACCACATTGTATCAACTAAGGCTTCAATCACTAACAATTTCATGCAAATAAAAAAACTACCATGAACAAGGCACAAAATAAGAAATGGAGGGGAGGAGAGAAGGGATTAGTACCTAGGCGTGTTGGAGGGGACGGGTGGGGCCGGCTTACAAGCCCCGCCGCCGGCCGGTGCTTCCTCGCCGCCGGCGAGCAGAGGCACCTTGCGGCCTCCTACGGCGCGGGGCGGCGGGATGGGTCGGTGGCGGCGAGAGCGGCCCGGGCGCGGCCGGCCCGGCGTGGTGGCGGCGGCCGGCGTCTGGCGGCCGAGGGATGGGGGATGGCGGCTGAAGCGGCGGGGAGCGGGTGAAGTCGGGCGCTTGCAACCCCTTCTCGCGTGTCGCGCCGTTGCTCTGGCGCGGCGTGGGTGGGCGCGGTTACGTCGCGGCCCAAACAGAAACCCCTGCGGGCCCGTCGCGCCCGTCGCATCGGGCGCGACCAACTGTCACGCCGCATGCAGCGGCGGCGTCTTTGGGGCTCCACTTTCGCCACGCCCAAGACCGGTCAGCGGCTAGCGCCGATGCCCGTGGCACGTCGCGCCACATGCATTGGCGCGGCATAGTGTAAAAATCGCGCCGCTGGATTGGTGCGACCAAAGGGATCGTCATGCAATTTTTTTTTTAAGCGGGGGATACATTTGAATTTTTTTTTTTTTAAAAAGCGAAATTTCAAAAAATCCCGAGTCTGAGAGGACATCGCGGCGATTTTCAAAATTGGAACTGACCGGTGCTATGAACCGAAAACTGATGGAAAGAGAGATGGGACAAAAATTCAGTTTTGGCAAAAAAGTTTGTTCGGACCCACAAAGCTGAGCTGAGTTTTTTTTTTTTTTTTTTTTTTTTTTTTTTTTGAGTTGAGTTGAGTTGTTGCGTGCAGGGGCGGTTTGTTTTTGGATTTCTCTATTGATCCTGGAGTAGATAGTACGATAGCACTAGAAATGGTGGTTTTGCAGACCTACAAGTTGGACAAATATGTAGTGAAAACCTGAAAATAAAGTTTAGTATATACATAGATATTTGTTTTACAAAAATATATTTTTTTTTTGAAAAAAAAGTATATATATGAAACGATGCACGCCAAAAAAGACTAGAGTTGTTTATATACTACTAGTCTTTGGCGGGAACCTCATGCATCATGCATGTATGCTAGGCCTCCTCCGTGCTAGCTAATGGTGTGTGGACATGGAGGCGCTGCTATGCTATAGTGTCGACGTTTCTGTGTGCATCTGCATCTGGTCGTCACCTCGATAGTTTGCAGATCTCCGAAAGCAGCAGCAGCAAACCGGCCGAAAAGGAGCTTACCACCAGCCTCGGAATAGAAATGTCGAGTCCTTTTTGGGGTCATTTGCCTCACGAATTGAAGATGCAGGGCAGATCGTTGATAGTAGTACCTCTGTCACGTTCGTGTATGACGTCGACAAAAGCGTAGGCCACGTATCCGCTCAAGTCTGATGAAACTGAAGCTTTCTTTTTCCTTTACAGTTTCCTTTACAGTTTTTTCTTGTGGTGTACCGAATGTAAGTGTTATCTTTTATTGCTTATTTTTATGGTTTGAAGATTTATTCCCCTCAAGTGTCGACAACAAATTTGTACATATGTCTCACAGGTGGTGCTGAATGAGGCGCTGAGAGACAGGCACATGGGATATCTCCAAGGTCTCACGTGGGGCGATGCCAGAGCCCTGGCTAAGAGTTCTGACGCTTTCAGATGCACTTGATCTCGTCAAGATCTACGATGGTTTTGATCCAGACAGCAGAAATCAAGAACTGCCCGTAAGTTTATTCAGCTTTGTTCATCCTCTCGTTCCCAAGTCACAGTGGCCTCTATTTCTATTTCATTCAGATCTTGATTCTGATTAGAATGTTTTCAACCTGCTGTTGCTTGCTAGTTAAAACTGAAAAGAATGTTCAAAATAACACAAGTTTCCACTTAGCCACCTGCAGCAATGCTAAACCCATTTCTGTAGTTCTGTGCTTCATCGATCTGAAGGTCTTATCAAAACTTATGCCCATGTTCAGGGTGGTGGAGAGAGCATGAATCAGGTGAATGAGCGGTGCATCTCCTATCTGAATAGGATTGCCCAGCAACACATTGGTAAGCATCAGCAAATGCCCTCATCTCCTCATTTGGCTTCAAATAGGCTTAACAATCAGAAGAATCAACATTACATTTCACTGCTCCGATTGAATATGTTCTAACTAAATTGAAGCTTCAATTATGCATATCAACGATTACAACAATCTACATTACATTTCACTGCTCCATCTGAACAGAATACCTGCTCACTCACTACAAGTTGTGAACTGCCATGTTTCTCATCCTTCACCAATGACCAGGGACAACTGGATCCGGAGCTAAATGAGGCTGGCAGGCTGCAAGCCGTCGTGGTAATGCCTTGTTTTCTCAAACCGCTATGTTCTAGCACTGGCACTATATTCCTGGACAAAACCTGATGATGAACCTCTTGTAACTAATTAAGGTGGCTGGCCATCTGTCGACACAAGTCTAAGCCTGCTGCTGTATACTCTTCTGACTTGAGGCGAGCTTCTGAGACTGCAGAAATCATAGCGACAGCTTGTGATGTACCGAATGTAAGTGCTCTTTGTTGTTGCTGTTTTTAAATGTTTTGAAGATTTATTCCTCATCTCAAGTGTTGACAACAAATTTTGTATGTATGTCTCATAGGTGGTGCTGAATGAGGCCCTGAGAGACAGGCACATGGGATATCTCCAAGGTGGGCGATGCCAGTGTTGGAATTTAGATGTTAAGTGGGCTTGGCCCAATAACAAATTCTGAAATTCAAAAAAAAATCAAAGGCCCATTCATGAAAATGGAAAGGAGGGAGTGGTGGAATCCTTTTTAGTACCACATTGCTTATGGAAGGTGGAGAGGGACCAACTTAAATATAGAAGTTGTTCCTAGCTTAGTGTGAGAAGGAGAAAGGGAACTCCACACACGCGCTCGCTGCCTCGCCGGGCCAAGCCCAATTATGCATATCAACGATTACAACAATCTACATTACATTTCACTGCTCCATCTGAACAGAATACCTGCTCACTCACTACAAGTTGTGAACTGCCATGTGTTTGGAACCTCTGCTGATGTTGCTATTGTACTACATTAACAGGTGAGCGAGTGGTGGTGGTCACCCACAGCGCGCCCATACTTGGGCTCTGCCGGCACACTGACCCACTCGGCAACTTCACCAGCAGCGACATCCCCTCCAGCGTCACCGGGCATTGGACTCTCGAGAGGTTGGGAGACGTCAGCCATCTTGAAGGAAATGGCTTTCTTGAGAACTAAGCTTCAGCATGCATGTGTGCGAAAAGTTTAAGTTTTTCGTCGGTGTTATCGATTCATGTGTGTGACAGAACTTTACCAATTTCGTCGGCTTCATGTATAGATGATGTATGAATGTTTTGTATGTATATCCATGCGTGTCTGATTTGTGAAAATTGGTTCTACTATAAATAAATTTAAATGAATCGGGCAAATAACAAAGCCCGTCACATTTAATATCTTTAACCGCGGTGGGCTGATAACAATGCCCGCCATGGTTAAAATCGTGGCGGACACCCTAAGTCACCTGTTATAGGGCGCTAGATCTCGCCACCATTAACTGTGACCTTGCAGGCACGGTGGTTGCACTTGCCCGTCATGGAAGCGAAAAACACCGTCCACGGTTAAGAACTCTGAGAAGTGTGGTTTTGATGAAGGTTTTGGGCTGTTGGCCTACTTGAATTTGAGAGGGTTTTGGGCCTATTTCTCTCTCTATATATGTATATATAACTTGTTGCGAGGTGGCTTGTAGTCCAATGGTAGGGCGGTCCGAGTGGGGCCTACCCACAGGGGTTCAAATCCGGTGCTCGCACCTTTCTTGGGAATTTTCCCAGGATTTTTCGGCGTTATCTTTAAGTGGTAGCGGCGTTCCGTCGGCGACGAGGTGCCTACGGTGACTTCGAGAATCTCGGATCTGCGACGGCTGGAGTCGCCGGAGGTGCTCATAGGGGTAGGGTTTGCGTGCGTGTGTTCATAGGGTTGAATGTGCGTGCGTGTTGTGAGTGTCTGCGTTGTCTTGTGTCATTCTCAAAAAAAAAAAATGTATATATAACTTGTTAGATTATTCGATTGGAAATAGGATCTAAACTAAAACCTTGGTATTTCCTTTCACGATCGTCGAGAGTTTTTGTCCCATTTTGATAGGCGTTTCTACTTAGCAAGCACGAAAGACTAGGAAATGGACAGGTCCTCTGTCGGTAACTCGTGGGCCGATAGGTCTGTGCACGGTCGTGTTCATACGTGCCACTTTGGGCTTTGGTATTCGTATCATATATAATTAACATATATGACGTCGACAAAAGCGTAGGCCACGTATCCTGCTCAAGTCTGCTGAAGCTGAAGCTTCCTTCTGTATATATATACTGTATATATACGGTGTAGAGTGCTGATGAAAACCGTGGCCTTGGTCTGAAGTCGGTACTGGCTACTAGCTAGCATGTCGCTGTCGGTCCTCGCTTTTCCCCTTCAACTTCGCAAGAAGACATTGACTGGTTGGGGTTTGGTGGTCAACTCGACAAGCATCACCATCTATAATAAGATAGATAGAGGACGATGTGCTAATAAGTGCTAAGATAACTATGTGTTATCTTTGTTAAGTAGGTTATTTATAAATTTTTAGAGAAAAAATTAAACTCCAACAGATACGCTATATGTTTTGTAAAACAACAAACATGTTATTCCTCAAATCTCAAGGTCCATATATATAACTAGCCATAGCCATCTCCTATATGATTTTGTAAAATACTCCATCCGTTTCAAATTATAGTTCACTTTAGGTTTTCTAGATTCATTTTTTTTATCATATATCTAGACACAGTGAGTTGATTTGGTACCTAGGTGTGCAGGTGGAGTAGGGTACCCTCCACAATTGTATGTTTTTTCTGCTCCGGTTTCCAATCAAAAAACTGAACTGACACCTACTTTTTCCCTTTATTTATCTAATAGAAATCGCGATAAAGCTTTTGTAGTCCTTTCTAAGAAAAAAGTTTCTATTTTATAAAAATAGCTAAACAATAAATTTAGCTATTAAGTTTAGCATAGCTGTTGAAGTTGCTCTAGCATGGAGTGATCGGTCATTAACATCCCTCATTTTTCCATTGTATCTCTCTCTCTTTTCTTACCAAAATAAACCGATTTGTGCCTTTAAATTTTTCTCTCCCTCTTCTTCTTTGTTAAATTTTTCTCTCCCTCTTCTTCTTTGTTAAACTTGGTGGTGCCTCTCTCCCGGTCTTGCTCTCCGTCCAAAGACTCCGGCGGCGGCTTCAGGTCTAGCCGCCGGCAGCTTTCCTGGAATCTGCCTTGAGCGCCGAAGCTCGCAGGCAGGCATTACTGTATCTATAAATAAAAAGAAGGTAGGGTGTAGGCCTGTAGCGGCCGCGCGCGACGAGCACCAACCAAGCCATGTCGCCCACCCCTGCTGCGCCGGGCGCCGCCGTCGCCGTCGCCGGCGAGGAGTTGTCCACGGAGGTGGTGGTGGTCCGGCACGGGAGACCGCGTGGAACGCCTCCCGCATCGTCCAGGTCCGCCCCCTCCCTCCTCCTCAGTCCGGCTGATTCGTCGCCGTCGCTCTGTGTGCTAGAGCTAGTTCTGTACTATCATCTATTCATCTCCCAAGTCCCAAACAAGATGAGATGTGTTTTTCAGTTTTGATTGATTGATTGATAGGAAGACTTGATCGAGGTGTTTGTTTAGAGGAATTGAAATGGTTGACTAGAGCATCTGTCCATGGCTCTGCATCTGAATTGAAATTGGTCCTATCTCGTCAGTCAGTTAGTCCAAAACGTACTACTCTCAAATGTTTAATTTCATGTCTGACAAACACATACTACTAATCTGCACTGCAACTGCAACTGCAACTGCAAGCCTCTCTGATATCTGATATGTAGATCCACTGCTAGCAGAAAAGTATGGTACAGTATGCCTGTACTTATGCGGCTAAACTCTGTTAGATGCAGGAGGACAATCATCAATTGCTATTGCCATTCTTCCATTTCAGCCACAGTCATATTTCCTAGAAACTGGAATTCTTACAGAACCTGCTCGTATCTGTTAATGACCAGGGGCAAATGGACCCGGAGCTAAATGAGGCTGGCAGGCAGCAAGCCGTCGTGGTAATGTCTTGTTTGCTCAAACCGAGATGCGGAATGTGCTGAAAATTCCCAATCATTCTCACTGTTCTAGCACTAACATTGTATTCTGGCCAAAACCTGATGATGGACCTTGTAACTAATTCAGGTGGCTCGCCCGGCTGTCGATAGAAACCATGCCTGCTGCCGTCTACTCTTCTGATCTGAAGCGAGCTGCTGAGACTGCAGAGATCATAGCTAGAGCTTGTGGTGTATCAAATGTGAGTGCTCTCTGTTGTTGTTGCTTTTTTGTTGGTTTGAAGGAAAAAGGAAAGATCAGAGAGTATGTTGTTCCCCCTCTCTGTTGTTGTTGCTTTTTTGGTTGTTTGAAGGAAAAAGGAAAGAACAGTGAGTATGTTGTTCCCCCTCTCATGTCTGAAGTCTGAACAACAATTTGTGTGTCTCAGGTGGTGCTGAATGAGGCACTGAGAGAGGCACATGGGTTATCTCCAAGGCCTCAAGTGGGACGATGCCGTGGCTAAGAGTTCAGATTCTTTCAGTGGCTTTGATATCTTCAAGCTTACCGAGGGCTCTGATCCCGACAGTAGAAATCAAGAACTGCCCGTAAGTATATGCAGCTTTGTCTGTCCACATTGAAATGGTAACTGTCGAGTTGTACAGCTACTGTGCCATATTTTGGGTCATTGTGCTCTTTCAGCCTTGCCAAAGATCTGGTGTTTGGGTCCATAAAAGCTTTGTTCATCCTCTCATTCACAAGTCACAGTGGCCTCTTTTTAATTCAGATCTTGAATTGACTGAAGATCATATCTGTAGCTCTGAATAGAATGTTTTCAACCTGCTGTTGCTAGTTTAAACTGAAGGGAATATTCAAAACAACAAAAGTTTCCGCCTAAGCCACTTTCAGCAGTGCTGCAGTTCTGTACTTCATGTGAAGGTCTTATCAAAACTTACACTGATGTTCAGGGTGGTGGAGAGAGCATGGATCAACTGAATGAGCGCTGCGTCTCCTTCCTGAATAAGATTGCCCAAGAACACATTGGTAATCATCAGCAAATGTCATCATCTCCTCATTTCCGCTATTCGAGCACTAAACTGAAGCTTCAAACAGGCTTAACAACATTCAGAAAAATCTATGTTACATTGCACTGCTCCCTCTGAACACTCAGGTGTTTGAGAATCTCTGCTGATGCTGCTATTATACTACATTGACAGGGGAGCGAGTTGTGGTGGTCTCCCACGGCGCAGCCATACTGGAGCTCTGCTGGCACACTGACCTGCCCGACAGCTCGATCCGCAGGCACATTCCCACACTTCGCTCAACGTTTTCCGCATCTCGGCGTCACCGGACAGTGGACTCTCGAGAGATGTGGAGACGTCAGCCATCTCAAAGGAACTGAATTTATTTCATTTGGGGCGATGGGGCCTCGGCGTAACAAGTTCAGTTCAGCTGCTCATGCAGTCATACAGTTCAGAATCAGAAGGAATAATTATGGATTGAGTCATCTTGGGGCTTTGGCGTTTTTACCATCCCTTTTAAGTGAAATGATGATTTTACCCTCGTTTTTTAGCTTTGTGATTTTACCCTGCTATTTCAAAACGAAGGGACAGTCTATCCGGTTCTGTTAAGTCCCTCTAACGGTGTTAAAAAGGACCAAAAAAAGGAGGGTAAAATTACCATTTTTAAAAACGAGGGTAAACACCAAATTCTTTTCTTTTTATTTCTTTTTCACCCTTTAATATGCTCGTGCCATGGCATCACAAATACTAAAATGGTATTGGTGTACGGTTCTTGATGTTTAGTGCAACTGTACAAGTTTTTCTGCCATTTCTTGACAAAATTTTCACTTGCTTCATGATTCAACTGATCTTCAATGGAGTTGCACAGCGTCATGTCTCAACTTGTCAATGTGGAGCGACGCATTAAGGAATGCCTAATAGCCCTGCACTTGGAGTTGTGTTCAACAAGAAGCATGAGCTGTTGAGCTTGGGTCAAATCTGGAGCTCAAATTATGGCAGTTCCTGGTAGAATCAACTGTTATGTGTTGGTGCGATACTGCGAGGAAATAAGAGAACCACTGGCCACAACACGATCCCGATCAAACCAGAGAGTAGTAGAGGGGCAAGATGCAAGCACGCGCAAACTGTTTTGAACAAGCTGATGGAACAAACCAACCTTAAGGTAACAACAACACCAGACGCACCCACGGCAATATACAGTAGTCTATACTATGCTGGCTCATCGATCCAGCACCTTTTCCGTCATCATCATCATCTACACGGTACACACACCACCGTTTTATTCATCCGGATCCACTGCTGTCGTTCAGAAGTTGGGGCCTGCGGCGAGGATCTCGTCAGTGAGGCTGCTGTCGTCCCCGATCTTGTAGCTGGCGAACACCTCGAAGTTGTTCTTGAAGAGCCCGGCAAGCGTCAGGAGCGTTTCCTTGTAAGCTGCCTTGTCCGTCCACTGCACCACACAGCATTTCGAAATTGGTCAATGTTCTGATAATAAATATATAGTTCAAGATGACTGATGAAGCAATCGAAGCATACGGTGTTGATCGGGTCGAGGATTTCCGATGGCACGCCGTTGATCTCGGTGGGGATCTCCAGGCCAAAGACCTCGGTCTTCTGGTAGTTGGCGGTGAGAAGCTCGCCGGAGTGGATGGCATCGATGATCTTCCTGGTGTAGGCAAGCCTGATCCTCTTGCCGACACCGTACCTGCCACCAGACCAGCCGGTGTTGACGAGCCACCCGGTGGCGCCGTACTTCTGCATCTTCTCGGCGAGCATGGCGGCGTACTTGGTCGGGTGGAGCATGATGAAGGCGGCGCCGAAGCAGGCGGAGAAGGTGGCCTGTGGCTCCTTGATGCCGTCCTCCGTGCCGGCGATCAGGGCGGTGTAGCCGCTGATGAAGTGGTACATGGTCTGCGCCAGGTTGAGCTTGCTCACCGGCGGGAGCACGCCGAAGGCGTCGCACGCCAGGAGGATCACGTTCTTGGGGTGCGGACCCACGCAGGGTATCTTGGCGTTGGGGATGTACTCGATCGGGTAAGCAGCCCGAGTGTTCTCTGCAAATGCCAGCAGCGCCATGAGGAATTTCTTGTGTTTTTGGTGACGCTAGTGACTGAAAAACATTTACCGGTGACAGATTTGTCGGTGTAGTCAACTTCACGAGTACGCTCATCGAAGACGACGTTCTCCAGCACTGCAGCAGAAACAATAGCCAATTCAGCTTCAGGACAGAGCAGAAACATATATTCAGAAGCCGAGTATACGTACCAGTTCCAAACTTGATGGCATTCCAAATATCAGGTTCTTTCTCCCGGGAGAGGTCTATGCACTTGGCATAGCAGCCGCCCTCAATGTTGGACACGCCATTGTCGCTCCAGCAGTGCTCGTCGTCGCCGATCAGAAGCCTATGGGGATCCGTCGAGAGCGTCGTCTTCCCGGTACCTGTTGTGTTCCAAATTCAGCAGATATTTAGATATAAAAATGGCAACGCATTCAGAACACATAACAGCAAATCTGAGGCATCTACTGCTACATATAGGAGATAAAATGAGATGGCAGGTAACGACGGCAACCTGAGAGGCCAAAGAAGAGGGCGACGTCACCGTCCTTGCCCATATTGCATCCGGAGTGCAGCGAGAGGATTCCCCGCTTGGGCATGAGGTAGTGCATGAGGCCGAAGAGGCCCTTCTTCATCTCGCCGGCGTACTGCGTGCCCAGGATCACCATCTCCTTCCTAGCGAGGCTGATGTTGATGCTCGTCGACGACGTCATGTAGTTGGCGTAACGGTTACAGGGGAACCCGCCGGCGTTGTAGATGGTGAAGTCCGGCGTGCCGAAGCTCTCCAGCTCCTCAGCCGTCGGCCGGATGCACATGTTGTGCATGAAGAGGGCGTGGTAGGCCCTGGCGGTGATGATGCGGACCTTGATGCGGTTCTCGGGGTCCCAGTTGAGGAACTGGTCGTTCACGAACACCTTGTCCAGGGGAGTTGAGGTAGTCCACGGCCCTCTCCCTGTTCACCAGGAACGCGTGCTCGTCCATCTCGATGTTGGGAGAGCCCCTGCATATATATGCATATGTCATCTCGATGTAGGCTAGGCTAGCAAAAAAGAAATATGCATGTAGGCTAGCAAAAGTGTAGTGTGTGCCGAGTATAATTTTCCATGCGGCCCGTGGCCCGAAGCCCGGCGTTTCAGACAGGCCCGGCCCGGTGGTCACATGTCCTGGCTGGCCCGGCCCGAGGCACCGGGCAGACTTGGGCCGACCAGGCGCGGGCACGGCACGGCCCGGTGTTAATGCAGCGGGCCTCAATGGGCCGCCAAATGTGAGAAAAAAAACACAACGACTACCTTGGCCCAACTCGCTGACCTAACCCCTGCGGTTGCCTCGTCGTATATAATCGCGGGTCTCCTCCCCTCCTCATTCCCCACCCGCACTCCCGCAGTCGCCTACTCGCCTAAACCTAACCCTAGATGCGCGCCGCCGTCGATCCGGTGACCTCGATCCGCCTCGGTTCCCTCTTCACGCCCTTGCTCTTGCCTCCCTCTCCGTTCCCCATCCTTTCTCGACTCGGTGATGTGAGTTCTTGTTCTTGCGGTTCATCCCCCCGCCGCTCCCGTCCTTTCTCACTTTTTTTTCGTTCTCATCTTGTCTACGGGTGTCCATCTCGGCACCACCGGCTCTCGGTTGTGAAGGTGACCGGCTAGCTCCTCTTTTTTTTCTCACTTTTTCTTTTTCTTCTTGTTTGTTCTTCTTGTTCTTGTGCTTTTTTAAGTGCTCCCCGTCCTTTGTGACTTGTTGTTCTTGTTCTGCTCTTTGTAGGTCGGTAGCTGATGCTTCCTCATCTAGCTGCGGCCTAGATCGAGGTCGTCGGTGGCCACCCGCACCGTCGAGGAACGGCGCTGGAGAGGCCTTGGCGGAGGACGAGCTCCTTTCGCCTGGCTTGGCGCTCGTGGGCGAGTCACGAGGGCGACTACCTCCAAGGCGATCTTTCTTTGCCTTGCTCGGTATCCACCACATTGAGGAGGATCCGATCGAGGTTGATGGGACGACGGGGTGCACAGACCCCACCATTGGATCCAACGATCCTCCATCTGTTGGTGTTGCTGCTGCTCCCACTCCAGCATCAGTACTGGTAATGGTAAACGCACATCCCCTGTTTGGGACTTTTTTGAACAGATTGAGGAAGATGTGGAAGGTGTTTTTACTGTGACCAAAGCTAAGTGCAAAATGTGTAGGACTATTTTGTCTGCTATCTCTGCTAATGTACTGGCCACTTAAAAAGCCATGTGAAATCTTGTTCTGCAAAAACTGATCAGCGTACTAGGGTTCAATCTAAGCTTGCTCTTAGTGGTAATGGTCTAAGTAACTGGGAGTATAAAGTTGATGTTGCTAGAACTAAATTAGCTCGTTTGATTGCTAGACTTGATCTGCCTTTGAGTATTGGTGAAACTGATGCTTGGCAAGAATACATTCAGGTAGCTCATAACCCTTTGTTTAGGTCTGGTTAGTTTGAATTGATACTGAAGTTTCTTTTCTTCTAGTTGTAGATGCAGGTACTACTGAGCAAGCTGGAGGAGGAGGACCTACAGAACCACTTCCTGCTGCTGGTGGTGCTGCAAGAGGAGCTACTCCTTCATCTGTTCAAGGTAGAGGCCCTGGTGCTGGTGGTGCTGCAAGAGGTGGTGGAAGAGGAGCTGGAACTGGAAGAGGTGCTAGGGGACCTGGTGCTGCTGCTAGAAGTGGAAGAGGACCAGGTGCTGCTGCTGGAAGAGGACCAAGGCGTGGCTAAAGCTGTGAGATGATCATCTTTGCCCTTTTGGTGGTGCTAGAAATTTTGTGATGTGACAGTTGGTACTTGGGAGTTGAGAGAGAGAGCTAAGACTGAGAGTTTTGTAATCTGGTATGTTTGAACTTGATGAACCTGTTTGAACTTTGAATATAACATTGAGCTGTGTGTTTGTGTTGTACTCTTTTTCTTAATGGGGTTTCTCACAAGGGTGAGTTTTATCCATTAAGGTTTTTAATGAGGCAGCAGTGCACACAAGCACACACAACTCAATTTTTTTAAATTGGTGTATGTTATTCTTGAGTTTGTAAACCTGTGAAAATCTTTGAAAAAATATGCAAAAATGTGTTTTATGATTGACGGCCGGGGGCGGTCCCGGCATGTTTTTTGGCCGTGCTCACCGGGCCGGCCGGTACTGTTGATGGCCCGTGGGGCGTGCACAGGCCGACCGGGGCACGAAGCCCGGTGAGGCACGAGGCCCGGTGGGGCACGTCGGGCTAGCCCGGCCAGGCCGAGGATGTGCCGGGCCGGCCCGTTGGAAAACTATAGTGCCAAAGCAGCAGATACTCACTTGCCCCACCACAGTTCCTGCGCGGCGGCCTCGTCCTTTACGACGCGCTTGTCCCTGGGCGACCGCCCGGTCTTGGCGCCGACAGCGTCGCCAGCGCGCCCGTGGACGTGACGAACGACCCCTTGTTGCACTTGATCCCCTGCTCGTACAACTCTGTACGTTTTTTCTTTTGTTTTTAGTTACCAGACCACAAGTTGTGCACTGAAGAAGACAAGTGAACTGAAGAAGAAGTTGTATTGCGTACCGGCAGGCGAGAGGTTGTAGAGGACATGGGTGAACTTGAGGGAGCTGTCGCTGACGGCGATGGTGGGGGGCGGCCGGGAGGCGGTGCTGCTGGTGCGTCGGTGGCGCGCCCTTGCCGCCGGCCTCGCCCTTCACCACTTTCGGCCCGGTTTCACGTGCCTGAGACGCCAGCGACGCGCTGCAGCAGCATCCATCACCATCACGAATTATAGTAGCTGGAGATCGAGCAGGACGGCTGCGAGCTGACAGAAGCGACAAGTGCGTGGTCACCTGATGGACTGCAGCTGCTGCCTTTGGCGCTCCTCCTGGGAGAGCGCGAAGGCCAAGGGCGTGGCGGCGCCGTCCTTGGGCGTGGTGGGCGCCGACCGCTTCTGCTGCAGCGAGCGCAGCTCGTCGATGGTCTGCACGCGCACCGGCGCCGAGCTGTCGTCCTGGCACATCCCGTTGTCGTTCTTCTTCGTCCCGTTCGTCTCGATCCGCGCAAGCCCGTTCGGCGTCGGCGCCGTTGTCGCCATCGTCTTTTTCTCTCTCGGTCGGTCGAGGTCCCAGCAGCCTGCAAAACAAAGAGACAGCAGCGAGCGACCGCGCATTAGCAACAACATGGCGACGAAACCCTGCCTGCCATTGATGCTACACTCTCCTTCTGGACCGGAGAGCAATCGTCATGGCGTTCGCGGGATTGCACAACGCAAAGGGAGTGGAGTGAGTGGAGACACAAAAAGGAGAAGACACGGGCACGTACGGCGAACGGGACGAAGAAGAACGAGTGAAGCGGTGTGCGGCGGATGGGACGAGCCGGGTTGTGCTTTTAAAGGGCCGGGAGTTAACCATGGTTACCTTCTCTACCTGACCAATCAACGCCGGCGGTGGTCTGGTTCCGGGTTGGGTTTGGGTTTTTGCACACTCTTGAGCTTATCTTTTTTAAATTCCCCTTTCTTGGTGACGTGGTCACTTTGGAAACAATGAAAGCAGTGTTTATTTGATGGTTCATCGAACATTACAATCAAAATAGTTTTCAAAATAGTTTTCAAATCAAAATAGTTTTCAAATCAAGAACGCCATGACGATTGCTCTCCTTTTTGTGTAACAGTGTTTGAAGAACACATAGTCTGGGGAGCCCGAGCAGGGCCTTCTCCAACGGCTAGGGCGACGACCTGGGGCCCCCGCCGCCCCTGGTCCAGCGCTCCCCGCCTCCTGCTCGCCCAGCCCCGCCCTCCCACCCTCCCCCCCCCCCCTCCCCTCCCCCCCTCTCCCGGCTCCCGTCGCCTTCTCCCCGCCGAAAACTCGTCGCCATCGCCAGCCCCGGGCCCCGACGCCGACGCATCCCATGGTGACCCGCCGCCGGTCGGGCGGGGGCGCCGGATCCGGCACCGGTGAGCCTGGATCCGCGGCCCAGCGCCCCCTGCCGCCGGGGGTAGTGGCCGGAACCGCGGCCACTCGGCCCGGAACCTGCGCCGCGCCTCTCGCGCTGGGACACGAGGCCGCAGTCCCCCGCTGCGCCGCCTTCGCCCTCGGTGGTGGAGGTCGGTCCCTGCTCGCCGCCACGCGCCGGCGACGGGGATCTCTACTCTGCCACCGCCCCGCTCGCCCCTGGACTCCGCGTCGGTCGTGGCGAAGGAGATGTGCACGGGGGCCGGGGCCGGGCCTGCGGATCCTGCTGCTGCCTCGCCGGCGCCGCTGTCCGCGTGCAGCTCGCCGTGGATGCCGCCGGAGGCCCACCTGTCCCAACCAGTGGGCACGGCCGCCCCCTCCTTCGACGCCGACAGTCCACCTCATGGAGCCAGGACCGCTGTCCCTCTGGGGGCTCCGTTGTGGACCTCGAGGACGGCGAGATTGAGGGTGACGTCTCCCTCAATGTGCCGCCTTCCGTTGCGGATGTCGTGCTTATGCGGCCTTCCGCTCCGACCGCGTCGCCACCAGTCTCAGCACACGAGGTGGCCCCAGCGGTTGTGCCCGTCAATACGGGGGACGCCTCCGACGACGACGTCAACCCAAGATCGACCTTCTTCCCCCTCCTCCGGCAGGCCAAAGCACCTACGCTGGTGTGAGACCTCCTTTGATGAGGAGGGGAGGAAGAGCTGGACGGCGCTTATGGACCCGGCCGTGTCGTGTCGCCTCGTCTCCGACCCGGCCCGTGGTGCGAGCCCTACGGTCGGGCTTCTAACACCGCTGCCGGCATGGCTGCCCCTTCGGCGGAGGGTACTGCGTGGGTCAGCGCCGTCACCCTCGGAGGGCCCACGGCGGCCCGCGGGGCGTGTGCCAGCGCATCGTCGTCTCGGGTCAAAGCCTGCGGCCGGGGATCCCAGCGCAACAGGCGCCTTGGTCCCACCTCCGCCGGCACCACATCCTTCACCACGGCCGCTACGGTCGACGCCGATGGCTTCACGCTTGTTGTAAGCCATCGGCGAACATCGCCGACCTCCCGCGCGCCTCCTCGTCACCGTGGGCGGTCTTAGAAACGCTTGCTCGTCGGACTATGCTTCAAGCCCAGGCGGAGGGCACATCGCCGCCGTTGCACCTCTCGAATCCGCGGCGCCTCCATTGCCTCGACCACGGCGCGTCGGGCGGGGGCGCAAGCGACTTCACCACCACCACCCGTCGGCATCCTCCTCGGCGCCCTTCGGCAGTCGCGTATGAGTGGATCTTGGTGCGTCGCGGACGTATGTGGCTCGATCCGTGTTGGGCCGATTCTCTGTCCCACCCCCTCGACACCGACAACGCGGCGCTGTGGAGGGCAACCTTTCTTCAGCGGCGCGCGGCGCTGTGGAGGGCGCCACGTCGGCCTGAGACGGGAGGTCCGCACGCCGGGCGCGCCGCCGCGCCCGGCGCCGTGCTCGGCGGCAGAGAAGGCATCTGCGGCCCGTCGTGCCATCGCGGCCGGCCGGACATCTCCCATTGTGTCCTCGCTCGACCGCGCTCTTCTTCTTTGCGGGTGGAGGAGCCTCGAGTTTAGGTCGACCCAATGCTCGATGAGCTCGCCGCCCGCCGTCGCGCGCTTGTCTACTCCGGCCTCTACCGGATGGCGTGTTCGGTGCCGCCGTCGCCGCCCGCGGATGACCCGAGCTACGGTTGTGATGATGAGGCGTTCGTGCCATCGGTGGACTTGGCGCCTCCGTGGCGGGCTCCATCGGCGACATCCCCGCCAGCCGTTTGGTCAACCTCAACCGCGTGGTTGTGGCGTCGAAGGTGGGCGCCTCGGCCATGCCGGTTGCCGATCAAGTCGTCAATCGGGGCTGATGTTGTGCTAGCGGCCGGCGCTGCGGCGGTTGTTGGTGGTTCGGCCTCCCCCGGCGTGGAGAGCCGACCATGGCGATCGCATGCCCACTCCTCCTGCGCTGTTACACTGCACGCCCACAGCGGCCGGTGATTGCCTTCATCGACACCTTGACGCTGCCGTTGGAGGTGCCTCGATCATGTCTCCGCCTCGCCTCCGGACTTCGGGGCCATTGGCGATCGTTGGTCCCTCGTCGCGGCGATCGGTTGGCCGCCAAATCGGCCAACCGTGATCGACCCGGTGAAGCGGGTATAGCGTGTATTCATCAACAAGTTGGAGGGCATCGACCATGTCGTGACTAATACTCCGGACACCACGATCGCCACCAAGTTCCACCACTATGCCCGGTCTTTGAGGAGTGCTTTGGGCGGGAGGGAGGTGATGCGCGCGGCCTTCCCCATGCTCGCGGCTCGCCGCAAGCCGGACCTTGGCGAGACAAGAACAGGAGGGATTGCACGAGCCTTAAGCGGTTTATGCGGCGTCGCGTTAAGTCGCAAATTAGTTTACTCGGTTAGCACAAACCTCTAAGCTCCACCGTTAAAGCGGTGGCGTTTGTAGTGTTCAACCTATATCGGCCGGTGGTGACTCGCCGTTGGCCACACGGGTAGTGTAACTTTGTTCCACTTCTCTTAATGCGATGCGTGCAAAGCAAAAAAAAAAAAAAAAAAAATGTGTATAAGAGGGTTACCATGAGTCGAGGTTGTTTTTTGTTGGTTTCATTTTGTAATGTCGTTCTTGTGTGCCGCTCAAGCCCTTTTCTGGCTTGGATGTAGGTATGATTGCATTTTCTTCTTCTCTTTATGAAGTACTTACATAGACATGTTTGTGAGAAAAGTGGTTTGATGCCAAAAGCCTTGATAAAAGTTATTGGAATTGAAACTCAATATATATGGCGTCGTTTGGAAAACTGAATCGGTTCCGATTCTACCGAGAAATGATAGAATCTGTGCCTAACACAAAAACTGTGAAACGTTTTAGGAATGAAACGATTCACGTTTCTTCTTTGGAACTTTAAACGCCGGAAGATTAGTTTCTCATGGATTCTATTTTGCTACTCTATATTAACAATTATAGTTTTTCAATTATTTTTTGTGTAACAAGCTAAAATGGGTTGTATTGAAGTTGTTCACTCAAAAAGTCCAGAATTTTTTGAAGCACATTTCATTTAAAGACTTTTCAAGAATCAGAATCCGGCTTAGCTTCCAAATAATTTTATAAGATGATTCTAATTCTTCACCCTGAACATTTTTGGAGGAATCTAGATCCACAACATTTTTTTACGGGATGTGAATCACTAACAAAATAAAGATTTTCCCTATTAATTGCTACTCTATATTAACAATTATAGTGTTTTATTTCAATTATAATTTTTTGTGTAACAAGTTAAAATGGGTTGTATTGAAGTTGTTCTCCAGTCAAAAAAAAAAAAAAAAAAAGGTTCAGAATTTTTAAAGCATATTTCATTCAAATACTCTTTCAGAAATACGAATCCAGCTTAACTTCCAAATTGATTGTTCACCCCGAACATTTTCGGAGAGAATCTGGATCAGACAACATTTTTACGAGATCTCAATCACTACCAAAATAAAGATTTCCCCTATCTGTCCTCAGTTAATGCCTCTTGAGTTGATAAGTTTGATGTGTGTTTACAGCGTTAGCTAGTATATCTGTCAAAATAACATGTGTATACTACAACTCATGAAAATAATACTGTTGTTGTAAAAAGAACAAAACAATGCCACTAGCATTACCAGCACAGTAGCTCGTTTGACCTTGAGCATTATCATCACAGATAATGTGACCATACTGGAGTCAGCGCAGGTCGGCGTTCATCTTAATGGATAGCAGACTCTTCTTAAATACCTTCTCCATCCCAAAATAACTGTTATACTCACTTCCTGAATCAAATATTTTTAACCTTGATTAAATATATATGAAAAATATTAATATCTACATCATTAGATGATTCGCTGAATATATTATTTATAATAAACTGATTTAGAGATTAAAAATATTGCTAGCATTATTATAAACTTAGTTAAACTTAAGAAAATTTGACCACTATGTATACCCAAAATGGCACTTGTTTTTGAGATGCTGTAAAAAATTCTGCTTAACATTTCGATCTATCACTATAAATTTCCATGTAGCCAAAAACGATGGCCCGGCCCACAACCTAATTTTTTGGCCTGCCCAAAGCACGGTCCGGCCACACGGCGTCCATGGGCTCGGGCTTGCCGACATGAGGGACCAGGCCGCACGGGCCAACCCGACCGACACGGGGCAACACGACACGACCGATTTTTTTTTTTAGGGGCGGCCCGAGGCGGCGACACATCCCTCAAGCCTCCACTCCTTCACAATTTCCCACTAGTGGCGGCCCGGCCTCACTAGTAACGAAATAATTTTGTGTGATCTTTGCAAAATCGTTTCCGTGGAGGGCTCATCTTTTGCCCGCCACGGTTAATGTCGGTCGACCACCCTCATGGCGCACGTCCGCGGAAAATTCATTTCCGTGGCGGGCACCTTAAAATGCCGCCACGAGAAAATAAATATAAACCGTGGCGGGCATATTAGAATGCCCCCACGGAAAATCCATTTTACGTGGCGGGCATCTATTTGGCCCGCCCACGAAAGAGATCGCGGCCCAATTAGCCCGGCAAGGCCCGATAACCTTCATCAAGTACAAATACAAGACTCTAGGGTTTTGGCGTGTCTTAGCTCTGTCCCCTCGTCACTTCCTCCCTTCCTCGGATCCGTCCCCTCCCTTCCTCATTTCCTCGAGCAAGGCCCCTTGGCGGCCAAGGTGGGTGGCCAAGGCGGCGTGAGGCAGCTCTCGGCGCGAGCTCAAGGGGCGGGGGGAGGGCAAGGCGGGGCGGCCAAGGCGGCGCGAGCTCTAGGCGGACACCGGCGGCGGCGTGAGCTCGAGGTGGACACCGGCGGCAGGCTTGAAGCTCGGCGGCGGATCCGGCCTCCCATTGTGGATCCAAGCGAGCAAAGCGCTCGGCGGCGGATCAAGCGGGCGGTGGCGGATCGGATCGGGCGGCGATAAGCGGTGGCGGCGCCCCCTCCCGCTGGATCGGCGGCGGCGGCGGGCTGCAGCCCTAGATGGGCTCGGCGGGCCCATGGATGGACTCGTGGGCCTATCTAGAGTTTCTTCTTTTTTTATGTTTTTGAAATCATTAACCTTGGCGGGCACATGTGACTCGCCCGCCCGCGAAAGTGATTAACCGTGGCGGGCACTGTAGCCCACCACCGGAAATCCACCATTTACCGTGAACTTTGAAGGGTGGCGAGCTCAAATGCCCGCCACGCCAAAATGAAAATCGCCCGTCCGCATAACCATTTCGTTACTAGTGCACGCTCTTTGCTAACTAACCCTAACTCTCGTCTCACCCCTCCGAGGCCCTCCTCCCCTCCCGGCGCCCGGCGACTCGCGGGCCGTCGCGCAGCGGCCTCGCCCGTCTCCTCCGTCGCAGCGGCCGTCTCCTTGCTGCAGCGCCGTCGCGCCGCCGTCTGTCCACTCCACGCGTCCTCTTCTTCCTCAAGCCTCGCCTCCATCGCGCCAGCCCGCCAGATCCCGCACCGGCGCCTTGGGGTGAGCCATGACCGTGAGCGTGCCGGCAGGGCTCACAGTTGTCTTGGATACGTTACTGGCTACGTACATATCGGCTATCATCTTTTCGTGCGTGAGTCGGGAAAGTACATTTCCCTTAGGTGCGACGGCTGTGGCCTGTGTGCTGTGGACTACCAGGTCCTCACAGTTGCACTACCAGACCACTTTAGGCCGGGAGGCGCCATCTACCAACCAAGGCAAAGCTCTGCGTTCGCAGTCGCAGCTTGCGCCAAATGATTCAACAGCAAAAACGATAACTCAATATTTTTTTTGAGGTTAGGGGCAATGGAGGCTGTACGTGTCGCGGGCCATGAAAGAATCAAGAATCATCAGCTTTTTTGGCAACCTGTGATTCTCGTTGCTGAACCGATATGGGTGATTCTACCTGCCTTCGTGGACCTCTCGCTCGCGAGTGGGGCGCATCCGAGCGTGAGCGAGTGATCCCTGGCTTCGCCCCCAGACAGCCCCCAGACACGGAATTATTCCGCACCCCAGAGAAAAAAAGGCAGGCACAGGCTCGTTGCACAAATGGATAGACAACTAGTGCTAGAAAAGTAGACGAACAGGGACACGCACTTGACTGAATGATAAAGATATTTCTCTTCTGTGTTATTGTGCTGATGGCATGGCGAGAAATAAACAGCACACGGCGCGGTAGCTCCGGTGGCAACGGGCAAGAGTCCTCCCGGTGTGGAGGCTGCCGGTCACGGTCCGAGTACGCTCCAGCGCGTGATTTCCCACTCGGGAACAGTTCCCACCGGGAGCGGTGTTCCTAATAAAATCTTATTGCCTCCTGTGCGTGATACCACAATAGTCGATTTCAGCGTGCCCGTCGTCTAAGTAGCTCACGGCGGTTTCATCGATCTCCAAAAGGGCGTGACTCTAGCTGTGTGTAGTTGTAGGTCTATGGTGTGCACACTAGTGTGCGTGGGGTCACTTCTATGTATTGTGTTGCGCATGGTGGCAAACTTTATCGAAGCTTGGGGAATGCATCTTCGTTATTATCCGCGATCGTGGAATCTAGCTTTTGAGGTTTTATCCGCGGTCGGGGGAATGCACAATGGTTTCGGTTTCTGATTGGTTGCTTTTGAGTCTTGTGATGTGCATAGTGACAGATTTTATCGAGAAGTGGGGCCCATTGTGTCTTGTCTTTGTGCATGCGGCTCAATATAGGCACACATCTTTAGAAAATGGCAGAATTGGCTATATGACACGAAAGTGGACACCGAGCTGAATAAAATATTAATTTCTAGCTTCCGAGGGTGAGAGAATGATGGGGAAATGTCTGTTTTGCCCCTTCCTTTTTTCCTCGGGTTCTACCTTCTTCCTTCCCCCTCCTCTCGGCGTCGCGCCCCTGCCTCTCGGTTTCCCAAGCGAGAATAGGGCAGCCTCCCTTTGCCGCCGTCGGCGTTCATCTGAGCCCGGCCCGGCCCGCTGAAACCTCTCTCCGTGCGCGACACAACAACGATGCTCTATGGCGCAAGGCCAGCTGCTATGGCCGCCCGGGCCGACCCTAGCATGGCCCGTGGTGGCTCCCCCGTCCTTTGTCGTGTCCCCGAGGCGACGCGGGCCCCATCTTTGGTGCCCTTCCCCCTGCGTGTGAGTAGCCCCTTGGCGGTGGTGGTCATGGCGGCCACGGGCACAATGGGTGGCGTTGAGCGGGGGCAAGCCGAGGGACGGCTTGTGAAGTGAGGAGGAGAGGCTTGGAGGGAGGGGCGGTGGAGGTTTGGGATGCAAGCCATGGAATTGGATTTAAGGCGGCGACCTCACCATCGCTGCGGCATGTTGTAAGGTTGAGATGGGGACTAGAGGGGGGGGTGAATAGTCCTTACTATTACTAATCGTGATGGCTAATCGAATATGATGCGAATTAAAACTATTCGCTTAGCCCAGACTTCACCCCTCTAACTAAGACTTTGGAAGAAGATATTGATTTGGTTGGGGTTGGCCAAATGGCAAGTCCCTTGGGCACGATGGTTTCAGCAATAATTTTCTAAAGAAATGTTGGTCCATCATCAAGTAAGACTTCTACAACTTGTGTAATGATTTTTATAATGAATCGGTGTGCTTGAGAAGCATCAACTCTTCCTTTATCACTCTCATTCCAAAAAGTGGAGAATGCGAAGCATCAACTCTTCCTTTATTACTCTCATTCCAAAAGTGGAGAATGCGAGAAGGGTCAATGATTTCGGACCTATCTCACTTCTCAACTCCTCGGTGAAGCTTGTCACCAAGATCTTGGCAAATAGGTTGCAGCCAATCATCACTTCTCACATCCATAGAAATCAATATGGTTTCATCAAGACTAGAACCATTCAAGACTACTTGGTCTGTTTTTTGAGTACTTACATCTTTACCACCATTCAAGAAAAGAGATTGTAATTCTTAAGCTAGACTTTGAAAAGGCATTTGATAAGATTGGGCACCGAGGCTATTCTCACCAATATGGAGGCTATGGGTTTGGGGGCGAAATGGCTAAGGTGGATGAAGTCTATTTTCTCCTTAGGTGCCTCTGCGCAGTTCTTTTTGAATGGTGTGCACAGGGGAAAACCTTCCATTGCGAGAAGAGGGTCGGACAAGGGGATCCTCTCTCCCCCTCTCTGTTTGTGCTTGATGCAGATTTTCTTCCAGGCCATGATAAATAAAGCTAAAGACATGGGGGCAGCTCAACCGTACCTCCCTATTCCTTCCTTGTCTTCTAATGACTTTCCTGTGATTCAATATGTTGATGACACTCTTATTGTGATGGAAGGGGAGGTCGACGGATCTTCTTCTTGAAAACACTTCTCAACAGTTTCTCCATGTCTACTGGACTCAAGGTCAATTAGCAAATCTATGATGGTCCCCATCAATGTTCCTAGTGAGAAGCTCAGTCTGCTTGCCAGCACCTTTAGATGTGCCATTGGGAGTTTTCCATTCACTTACTTGGGTCTTCCTCTTTCCATTGACACACCCAAAGTTGCTTTGATTTCCTGCCTTTGGTTGGCAAGTGTGGAAGAAGGTTGGGAGTCATCTCTTCATTTCTTAACCAGGCTGGGAGACTTCAGGTGACTAATACTGATCTTAAGTGCTCTCCTTACCCTTTTCATGTGTACCCTCTCTCTTCCTAAGGGCATCATCAAATAGATTGGCAAGTATAGAAAGCATTGCCTTTGGAGAGGTGCAAATATCAATGCCGCCCCCCCCCCCAAGTTGTGCTGGAAAATGGTATGTGACTACAAGGTTGAAGGTGGACTTGGGGTCATTGATCTTGAAAGACATAACAAAGCTCTTCTTTTGAAAAATTTACGTAAATTCTTTAACAAAGGAAAACATCCCATGGGTCAACTTAGTTTGGGAGAAACACTATAAAAATGGGAAATCGCCAAGTCATCTTTCTGGTGGAGGGATATCTTAAAGCTTTTACAGGATTTCAAACATTTTGAGGATAGACTAAATACTAGAAACTTGTTCGAAGAAAGAACATGCAACTCTTGACTCTTTCTCATGTGTATTTTTCAACAGGTTGATGGAAGAAACTAGGGGTCACTTGTTCATTAACTGCCCCTTTTCAATCATGTGTTGGAAACTTGGAATATGATTGGAATTCAAATCCCTGCTGATGGGACCTTTCCTGACTTGGTCATCCTAATTAAAGATCAGCTAAGCTCTCTCCTTTCTTCGTGAATGCTGTCATCCAAGAACTACATCAAGAACTGTGGTTTTATTATGCAACTCTATATGCCACTTGGTGCCTCTCTCCCGGTCTTGCTCTCCGTCCAAAGACAGCGATGCACAAGAAAACCGGCGGCGGCGGCGGCGGCGGCTTCAGGTCTGGCCGCCGGCAGCTTCCACGAAGCTGCCTTGAGCGCCGAAGCTCGCCGGCATACTGTATCTATAAATAAAAAGCAGGTAGGGTGTAGGCCTCTAGGCGCCGCGACGAGCACCAATCGAGCCATGTCTCCCACCCCTGTGCCGGGCGCCGCCGTCGCCGGCAAGGAGTTGTCCACGGAGGTGGTGGTGGTCCGGCACGGGGAGACTGCGTGGAACGCCTCCCGCATCGTCCAGGTCCGTCCGTCGCCGCCCCTCCCTCCTCAGTCTTACTGATTCGTCGCCGTCGCTCTGTGCTAGAGCTAGTTCTATCCATGGCTCTGCAAGTCCAAACAAGATGAGATGTGTTTTTCATTTTTTGATTGATTGATTGATTGATAGGAAGACATGATCCAGGTGTCTGTCCATGGCTCTGCATCTGAATTGAAATTGGTCCTATCTCGTGAGTCTTAGTCCAAAACGTACTACCCCCAAATGTTTAATTTCATTTCTGACAAACACATACTACTAATCTGCACTGCTTTCTCTTTGCGCCGGCTAGGCCGGGGGCAAACCCACGTTTAATCTTCTGTACATAAAACCCTCTTTCCTATCTTAATCGAAAGGCAGAGCTCCTGCCATTACCTTTCAAAAAAAATACTAATCTGCACTGCAATTGCAACTGCAAGCCTCTCTGATATGTAGAGCCACTGCTAGTAGAAAAAGTATGGTACAGTATGCCTGTACTTGCAGTTAAAGTCTGTTAGATGCAGGAGGTCAAGCATCCATTGTTATTGCCATTCTTCCATTTCAGTAACATTCATATTTCCCCAAAACTGGAATTCTTACAGAACTCGTATCTGTTAATGACCAGGGGCAAATGGACCCGGAGCTAAATGAGGCTGGCAGGCAGCAAGCCGTCGTGGTAATATCCGTTTGCTTAAACCGAGATGCAGAATGTGCTGACAATTCCCAATCAATCCCACTGTTCTAGCACTAACATTATATTTCTGGTCAAAACCTGATGATGAACCTTGTAACAAACTAAGGTGGCTGGCCGGCTGTCGAGAGAAACCAAGCCTGCTGCCGTATACTCTTCTGATCTGAAGCGAGCTGCTGAGACTGCTGAGATCATTGTGAAAGCTTGTGGTGTATCAAATGTAAGTGCTCTCTGATGTTGTTGTTTTATTTTTGAAGGAAAGAACAAAGTACGTACAATACATTCTGTACAGTATGTGTTTCCCCCAAGTGTCAAGTGTCACCAATAATTTGTCTCTCAGGTGGTGCTGAATGAGGCGCTGAGAGAGAGGCACATGGGGAATCTCCAAGGCCTCAAGTGGGACGATGCTGTGGCTAAGAGTCCAGATTCTTTCAGAGGCTTTGGTATCTTCAAGCTTACAGAGGGTTCTGATCCTGACAGCAGAAATCAAGAACTGCCTGTAAGTATATGCAGCTTTGTCTGTCCACATTGAAATCGCTGCAAAAATCGAGAGTGATACAATTGCATGGAGTCGCAGCATTTATTTATTTTTTTCGAGATAAATCGCTGCAAAATATGTCATTGTGCTCTTTCAGCCTTGCCAAAGATCTAGCGTTTGGGTCTATAATAGAAGCTTTGTTCATCCTCTCATTAACAAGTCACAATGGCCTCTTTTTAATTCAGATCTTGAATTGACTGAAGACCATATCTGAATAGAATGCTTCCAACCTGCTGTAGCTAGTTAAAACTGAATAGAATGTTCAGAACAACACAAGTTTTCACTTAGCCGCACCTGCAGCGATTTTATGCTAAACCCATATCTGTAGTTCTGTACTTCATCTGAAGGTCTTATCAAAACTTACACTGATGTTCAGGGTGGTGGAGAGAGCATGAATCAGCTGACTGAGCGCTTCGTCTCCTTCTTGAATAAGATTGCCCAACAACACATTGGTAATCAATTAATCATCAGCAAATGTCCCCATCTCCTCATATCCAGCATGGGAAACACTTAAACTGAAACTTCAAATAGTCTTGACAAATCAGACAATCCCTCTGAATACTTACCTGTTCACTACAAGTTCTGAACTCTCAATTGTTTGAGAATCTCTGCTAACGCTGCTATGATACTACACTGACAGGGGAGCGCGTTGTGGTGGTCTCCCACGGCTCAGTCATACTGGAGCTCTGCCGGCACACTGACCCGCCCGACAGCTCGATCCGCAGGCACATTCCCAACACAGCGCTCAACGTTTTCCTCATCTCCGGCGTCACCGGGCAGTGGACTCTCGAGAGATGTGGAGGCGTCAGCCATCTCAAGGGAAATGAATTTTTGGAGAACTCGTTTGGGGGCGATGGGGCCTCAGCCTAACAAGTTCAGTTCTGCTGCTCATGCAGTCATACGGTTCAGAAGGAACAATTGTAGATTGAATCATCATCTTGAAATGTGATTCTGGTATTGGAGCTTTATTCATTCCATTGTTTAAAAAGAACTAGTGATTGGGTTTTGAAATTGCATTGAGCTTCGAGCTTCTTTGGCACTGGTCGGTGACAGAGAAGGACCGAAGAACAGGTGAATACTAGAAACTTGATAGAAACTTGCTCCGAAGAAAGAACATGCAACTCGACTCTTTCTCATGTGTATTTTGCAACAGCTTGATGGAAGAAACTAGGGATCACTTGTTCATTAACTGCCCCTTTTCAGTCATGTGTTGGAATATGATTGGAATTCAAATCCCTTTTCAGTCATGTGTTGGAATATGATTGGAATTCAAATCCCTGCTCATGGGACTTTTCTGACTTGGTCATGCAAATTAAAGATAAGCTAAGCTCTCCTTTCTTCATGAATGTTGTCATCCTCCTTTGTTGGGTCCTATGGGAAGCTAGAAATGATCTTATCTTCAGAGGAATGCAGCCTACGCTTGCAAGCTGCAGCAATAATCTTGCTTCAGAGTTTTCTTTGCTAAAGTTCAGAGTGAAGCCCAGTCTCCTTGCTCGGTTTTGATTTATGGATACAAAACCTTTGTCAATAGGATGTTCAATTTCTATTTTCTTTGTTTCTTTCTTTTTGTTCCTTAATTTAGCTTTTTTAGGCTTGGCGCGCTCTCTCTCTCTCTTTTAGCTTTGTTTTCCTGTAATTTTTGTATTTGGACTCTTGTTCTGTTGTTTTTGATTCAATAAATTACCTGTAGGGGCCTCGACCCCTCTAGTTTCTTCTTCTTCAAAAAAAAAAAAAAAAAAAAAAATTCTGGTTCTGGTTGAGAGGATGATGTGCTCATAAGTGCTAATTAACTGTGAGTGGTCGGTCCTTGACCTTAACCCCTCATTTTTTCCATTGTATCCTCCGTCTTTTTTTTACCAAAAATAAACCGATTCATGCCTTTGTTATTTTTCTTTCCCTCTACTTCTAGTATAGTGTAGTACTCTCTCCGTCTAAAAGAAGAGTGTCGTTTTTAGGTTTTTTAGACATCTTGTTGACCGTTCGTTATATTTAAAAAGATTATATAAATTATAAAATAAATAAATTATTATTAAAATATTTTTAATGATAACATAAGTCATGAGAAAATAAATAATATTTATATAAATAATTTGAATAAGACGGATAGTCAAACAATAAGTCAATAAAACCTAAAACGATTTTTTTGAACGGAGAGAGCAGTAGATGATACAAACTGTGGTTAGTATTATGCAACTCTATATGCCACTTGGTGGCGCCTCTCTCCCGGTCGGTCTTGCTCTCGGTCCAAAGCCAGCGGTCCACAAGAAGTCCGGCGGCGGCGGCTTCAGGTCTGGCTGCCGGCAGCTTCGTGGAAGCTGCCTTGAGCGCCGAAGCTCGCAGGCATACTGTATCTATAAATAAAAGGAAGGTAGGGTGTAGGCCTCTAAAGGCCGCGACGAGCACCATCCGAGCCATGTCGCCCACCCCTGCTACGCCGAGCGCCGCCGTCGACGGCGAGGAGTTGTCCACGGAGGTGGTAGTGATCCGGCACGGGGAGACCGCGTGGAACGCCTCCCGCATCGTCCAGGTCCGTCCGTCGCCACCCTTCCCTCCTCCTGAGTCCGGCTGATTCGTCGCCGTCGCTCTGTGCTAGAGCTAAGTTATGTACTAGTATCTCCCAAGTCACAAACAAGATGAGATGTGTTTTTTTTGATTGATTGATAGGAAGACTTGATTTGATCGAGGTGTTTGTTTAGAGGAATTGAAATGGCTCTGCATCTGTATTGAAAAAATTGGTCCTATGTCGTCAGTCAGTTAGTCCAAAACATACTACAAATCTGCAATTAAACTGCAATCCTCTCTGATATGTAGAACCACTGCTAGTAGAAAAAGTATGGTACAGCATGCCTGTACTTATGCGGTTAAAGTCTGTTAGATGCAGGAGGTCAACCATCAATTGCTATTGCCATTCGTCCATTTCAGTAACAGTCATATTTCCCAGAAACTGGGATTCTTACAGAACTCGTATATGTTATCATTAAAATAAAACTCGTATATGTTAATTAATGACCAGGGGCAAATGGACCCGGAGCTAAATGAGGCTGGCAGGCAGCAAGCCGTCGTGGTAATATCTGTTTGCTCAAACCGAGATACAGAATGTGCTGAAAATTCCCAATCCCACTGTTCTAGCACTGAACCTGATGATGAATTTGCTTGTAATTGTAACCAAGGTGGCCCGACGGCTGTCGAGAGAAGCCAAGCCTGCCGCGGTATACTCTTCTGATCTGAAACGAGCTGCTGAGACTGCTGAGATCATAGCTAAAGCTTGTGGTGTATCAAATGTAAGTGCCCTCTGATGTTGTTGTTTTATTTTTTGAAGGAAAGAACAGAGTACGTACAGTACATTCTGTACAGTATGTGTTTCCCCCTCGCAAGTGTCAAGTGTCATCAATAATTTGTCTCTCAGGTGGTGCTGAATGAGGCGGTGAGAGAGAGGCACATGGGGAATCTCCAAGGCCTCAAGTGGGACGATGCTGTGGCTAAGAGTCCAGATTCTTTCAGAGGCTTTGATATATTCAAGCTTACAGAGGGTTCTGATCCTGACAGCAGAAATCAGGAACTGCCTGTAAGTATATGCAGCTTTGTCTGTCCACATTGAAATGGTAACTGTCGAGAGTGATACAATTGCATGGAGTCGCAGCATTTATTTATTTTTTTCGAGATAAATCGCTGCAAAATATGTCATTGTGCTCTTTCAGCCTTGCCAAAGATCTAGCGTTTGGGTCTATAATAGAAGCTTTGTTCATCCTCTCATTAACAAGTCACAATGGCCTCTTTTTAATTCAGATCTTGAATTGACTGAAGACCATATCTGAATAGAATGCTTCCAACCTGCTGTAGCTAGTTAAAACTGAATAGAATGTTCAGAACAACACAAGTTTTCACTTAGCCGCACCTGCAGCGATTTTATGCTAAACCCATATCTGTAGTTCTGTACTTCATCTGAAGGTCTTATCAAAACTTACACTGATGTTCAGGGTGGTGGAGAGAGCATGAATCAGCTGACTGAGCGCTGCGTCTCCTTCTTGAATAAGATTGCCCAACAACACATTGGTAATCATCAACAAATGACCTCATCTCCTTATGTCCAGTATGGGAAACACTAAACTGAAACTTCAAATAGTCTTAACAAATCAGAACAATCCCTCTGAATACCTACCTGTTCACTACAAGTCCTGAACTCTCAATTGTTTGAGAATCTCTGCTAATGCTGCTATGATACTACATTGACAGGGGAGCGAGTTGTGGTGGTCTCCCACGGCGCAGTCATAATGGAGCTCTGCCGGCACACTGACCCGCCCAACAGCTCGATCCGCAGGCACATTCCCAACACTTCGCTCAACGTTTTCCTCATCTCCGGCGTCACCGGGCAGTGGACTCTCGAGAGCTGTGGAGACGTCAGCCATCTCAAGGGAAGTGAATTTCTGGAGAACTCGTTTGGGGGCGACGGGGCCTCGGCCTAACAAGTTCAGTTCTGTTGCTCATGCAGTCATACGGTTCAGAAGGAACAATTGTAGACTGAATAATCATATTCGAAATGTGATTCTGTTATTGGAGCTTTATTCATGGGACCAACAATTACTAAAGAAATAGTTAATGCATACTTTTTTGCCACCAACTGGAATCTCAGTTGCATTCTATTTACATTTCCAGCATACTTTGGTACCAAATGTGTTAATACTCTGCAATCATGAGCTACCTATACAAATATGGCTGTGAGCTTACAGAGACAAGTGTGATATAGGATTCAATTAAGCTCAATTTTGTCATTGATGTTAAAGCTCACAGAGATAACACCTACTTATGGCCATATAGTACTAACTTATAGGAACCAGTGGAACATATGATTCATGTCAGTCCCAACATGTCATATATTTTTTCTGCAAAAAAGTCCTGACATGTCATTGATGTTAACTTTTACAGTAATAAATAAATAGGAAGAACTCTCATAACAACTTACTAGATGTGCCATGTTGATGTCGTGTGCCATCAAGTTGATTTCAAGCTTTTCCAGTGATTTCCACCCAGTCCAGTAACCCCATGCTAGCATATATGCAGTTGTAAACTCCAGAGAACTAGCCATACTTTATCTTCCTTTGATAAGAAACAGCAACACTTTGTTAGCACACAAAGGAATGCATGTTAATGGAAAGCAAATTAATAGGCACAAACAAAGAAAATATAACAAGCAAGATAGTCCAATTTAGGATCACCAACGGCACAGGACAAGGCCAATAAAATTACATGTCAAACTAAATAGAGTCTTAGTCACTTGTACAAAACAATAAAGTTTCTCCTTAGCCACTTGTAGTTGCAGCAATGCTAAACCCATATCTGTACTTCATTTGAAGGTAATTATCAAAACTTGCAACTGTATCCAGGGTGATGGAGAGAGCCTGAATCAGTTCAATGAGTGTTGTCTCTCCTACTTGAATAAGATTGCCCAAAGACATATATTGGTAAAATCTGCAGGAAAACACTAAATTGAATCTTAGTAGGCTAAACAATTATAATCATATCGATGTTACGTTGCTCTGCTCGATGTTATTATCTGCTCAATAGCACTTCTGAACTCTGAAAGTCTGAATTGAGTTTTCTGCTAATGCCTAATTGCTGGTACTACACTGACAGGAGAGCGGGTCGTGGTTGTCTCTACTCTCAATGCCTAATCCGCAGAAACTTTTCAAACCAGGTTAAGGTAAATTAAAATATTGATTAAATAATATATAAATAAATATGAATAAATAAATAAGGTTTAATAAAGTAGAAAACAAGTCGGCTCCTGGACACAGCGAGCAACTGCGGACGCGAGGACTTCCCGTCGGCCACGTCCCCGCCGCCGCCACCGCCACCTCCACCGACAAACTAACCGCGCACGCCACCTCCCACAAGTCCAGCTCCTATCCTCACACGCTCCACGGCGCAACACGCGCGGCTCTGGCCACCTCACTGGGGCTGCCGCTGCTCTGCTTCCTCGACCGGAGGAGACTGACGCGGCGTCGTCCGTGCCTCTCGTCGCCGGGACCCATAGCCGCGTGCCGTTGGCCATCAGCATGTCACGCTGCGTAAGCGTCGTCCGCGACCGCCACCGGTGCTGGGAGCTGGAGCGCGTCATCAGCGCCCGCGTTCGCTCGAGAAGCCTCGGCCTCGACGACGCACTCAAGCTGTTCGACGAATTTCTCCACTACGCTAGGCCTGCCTCGATTATCGCCTTCAACCATCTATTCACCGCCATCTCTGGTTCCTCGCGCCAGGGATCCTCCGCCGCAGAGCTCGTCGTCTCCTGCTTCAACCGGATGGTTCATGAATGCTGCAGCAAGGTGACTCCCGATGTTTTCACCTACAGCATCCTCGTCAGCTCCTTCTTACACCTGGGTAGTCTGGAGCATGGCTTTGCCGCCTTTGGCCTCATCCTTAAGACGGGTTGGAGAGTGCATGACATAGTAGTCATTAACCGACTGCTCAAAGGTCTCTGTGACGCGAAGAGGGTGGGTGAGGCCATGGACGTTTTGTTCCAACGAATGCCTGAGCTTGGTTGCACGCCGGATGTAGTCTCATACAATACACTTCTTAAGGGTTTATGCAATGAAAATAGATCTGAGGAGGCACTTGAGCTGCTCCACATGATGGCTGATGGTCAAGGTAGAAGCTGTCCACCAAATGTGGTGTCCTACAACACCGTCATCAACGGTTTCTTTATTGAGGGTCAAGTGGACAAAGCTTACAACCTGTTTGTTGACATGATGGATCAGGGGATTCCACCGAATGTTCCGACATACAGCGCAGTAATTGATGGCCTATGCAAAGCTCAAGTGGTCGACAGGGCCAAGGGTGTATTTCAGCAGATGATTGATGAAGGTGTAAAGCCCAACATTGTGACGTACACATGTATGATCCGTGGATATCTTTCTATAGGACAGTGGAATGAGGTGGTTGAATGCTCAAAGAAATTTCTGCACGCGGTCTTAAGCCAGATTGTTTTACTTGTAGTTTGCTGCTGGATTATCTATGGAAGAATGGGAAATGCAGAGAAGCTAGAATCTTTTTTGATTCTATGATTAGGAAGGGCATAAAACCTGATGTAAGTATCTATGGCATTATGCTTCATGGATATGCTACCAAAGGTTCTCTTTCTGAGATGCATAGTTTCCTAGATTTGATGGTAGGAAATGGTATTTCACCAAATCATTACATCTTCAACATAGTGTTATGTGCATTTGCTAGAAAGGCAATGATAGATGAGGCAATGGATATATTTAACAAAATGAGGCAGCAAGGGTTGAGTCCTAATGTAGTCAATTATGCAACGCTAATAGATGCACTATGCAAGTTAGGCAGGGTGGATGACGCTCAGCTCAAATTCAATCAGATGATCAATGAAGGAGTGGCTCCTAACATTGTTGTTTTCACTTCCTAGTCTATGGACTCTGAAGCATTGACAAATGGGAGAAAGCTGAGGAATTATATGTTGAAATGTTGAATCAAGGAATTCGTCCCTAATGTCGTGTTCTTCAACACAATAATGTGTAACTTATGCACAGAAGGACGGGTTATGAAAGCCCAGAGGCTCATCGACTTCATGGAACGTGTCGGCACGATGCCTGATATTATCTCATATCATGCATTGATACGTGGCTACTGCTTAGTTGGTAGAATTGATGAAGCAGCAAAGTCACTTAAGGTTATGCTCTCAGTTGGCTTGAAACCTAAGGAATGCACTTATAATATTTTGCTTCATGGCTACTGCAGAGATGGCAGCATAGATGATGCATATGGTGTTTTTCAAAAAATGTTGCGCAATGGCATTACTCCTGGAGTTGTGACTTATAATACTATACTGCATGGATTGTTTAAAACCGGGAGGTTTTCTGGAAGCAAAGGAACTCGGTCTCAATATGATTGCAAGTGGAAAACAGTGGAGTATTTGCACATACAACATAATTCTAAATGGTCTCTCCAAGAATAATTGTGTTGATGAAGCATTCAAAATGTTTCAGAGCCTGTGTTCTAAGAATCTTCAAGTTGACATTTTTAGTTTCAACATCATGATTGGTGCTTTGCTCAAAGGTGGCAGAAAGGATGATGCCATGGATTTGTTTGCTAGTATATCAGCTAATGGTTTGGTTCGGATGTTGTGACCTACGGCTTGATAGCAGGAAATCTTATAGAAGAAGGGTCGCTTGAGGAATTTGACGGTATGTTTTCTGCAATGGAAAGAGTGGCTGTGCTCCAGACTCACTTATGCTAAATGCTCTCGTTAGAAGGCTGTTGCTTAGAGGTGACATAAGCAGGGCTGGGGCTTACCTCTCCAAACTTGATGAGAAGAACTTCTCACTCGAAGCTTCCACTACTTCCATGCTTATATCACTTTTTCTCGACAGAGGAATCCAAGCACCATGCAAAGTCCCTGCCTGAAAAATACCATTTCCTCAGTGAAGCTAAGAAATGAGTTTCTTCAATGGAGAGTACCATTTCCTGCAGTCGGTGAGAACAATTATCTGACCCTCATGCTCCTGGTCCTTGATAAAATTTGTATATTTTCAGGTTTGTATTGTTCCCTCACTGTTAGCAACGTTTACTCTTTGTAATTCCATGGGTTATGAGAATAAGAACAAGCTCTAACAGTAACATTTGTGTTTCATGTCTACCCCATCTTGCTAGTCGAAACATACTAGTGCTCCCAAATGTTTTCATGTCTGAAACTCATATCTGCTGTTCCTGTACTACCTAGAAAATCATAGTAAACCTCTATTCTGAGCCACTACTAGTATAAAACAGTGGTACAATGTATCTCTGTACTTGAGCCTGTAGCCTGTAGGGCTGTAGGCCAGCATTCATGACAATTAGATGTATACTCTTGTAGGAGCTCAACCATCTAATGTCATTCATCCCTTTCAGCAATTGTCATGTGTTTCCCAGATAGCGGAATTCTTACAGGATTCATCATTGACCAGTGACCAGGAACAAATGGATCCTGAGGTAAATGAGGCTGGCAGACAGAGTGACAGATGTTGTGATAACATCAGTGTGCTCAAACCATGATGCATAATGTGATGAACATTCCCAGTCCCTGCTCTGCACTGACACTATATTTCTGGCCAAAGCCTGATGATGAACCTTGTAAGGTGACCCGGCTGGCTGTCAAGAGAAGCCAAGCCTGCTGCTGTCTACTCTTCTGGTTTGTTGCGAGCTTCTGAGACTGCATAGATCGTAGAAAACGCTTGTGGTGTATCAAATGTAAGTGCTCCCTGTAATATTTTTTCAAAAAAAGGAAACTCAAAATATAATGTATCTGTTACCCCTCTCAAGTGTCAACAACAATTTGTCTGTCTCAGGTGGTTCTCAATTAGGCGCTGAGAGAGAGGCACATGGGGTATCTCAAAGGCCTCAAGTGGGACGATGCTGTGGCTAAGAGTACAGATTCTTTCAGAGGCTTTGATATCCAATCACCGAGGATTCTGATTCTGACTGCAGAAATCAAGAACTGCCCGTAAGTTTGCTGCTTTCTGTCCATATTGGAATGGTAACTGCCGAGTTGTAGAACTACTGTACCGTACCATATTTCAGTAGTAGAATTGCATGGAGCCACAGCACTTGTCATTGTGCGTTTTCAGCTTTTTTTTTTCTTTTGAAGAAACCGTTTTCAGCCTTGTTCATCTTCTGTTTTACAAGTCACAATGCCTCTGTTTAATTCACATCTTGAATTGACTGAAGAGCGCTGCTTTCAACCTGCTGTTGCTAGTTAAAACTGAACAGGATGTGTTCAAAACAACACGAAATTTCCCTTATCCACTTGCAACAATGCTATATCCATATCTATAGTTCTGTACCTCATTTAAAGATCTTATCAAAATCTATAATTGTGTCCTAACTGCTACTTGAATAAGATTGTGCAAGAACACATACGTAATCTGCAAATCTCATTCTTAGCCTTCATCCCAAAAAAAAACACATTGGTAATCAGTTAATGTCCACATCTCCTCATGTCAAATATGGAAGACACTAAACTGAAGCTTCAAATAGGCTTAACTGTCAGAAAAAATCTATGTTACATTTCACTGCTCACTACAAGTTTTAAACTCTGCAAGTGTTTTGGTTCTCTCCAAATGCTGTTACCACATTGACAGGGAAATGGGTTGTGGTGGTCTCCCACGGTGCAGCCGTGCAGCCATATTGGAGCTCTGCCACTGATCCACCAACAGCTCCATTCGTAGGCATATTCCCAACACATTGCAGAACATTTTTCATGTATCTGGCGTCACCAGGCAGTGGCCCTCAAGAGGTGTGGAGACATCAACCATCTCAAGGGAAATGGCTTCCTGGAGGACTCATTTGGGGCGACGTGGCCTCAGCGTACAACAAGTGCAGCTGCTCATTAGCTCATGTAGTCACATGGTTCAGAACAAACAATTGCAGATGGAATCATCTTAAAAAATGATTCTGATAATGGAACTTTATTTGTTCCATTGTTTAGAAAAAGAAACAACAGATTTTGAAAATTGAAATAGCATTGAGCTTTGTTTGGCACCTGTCAGTGAATATGGAGGATCAGAGAACAGGTGACTAGGAAGGTGAACTAAGGAGCCTACCAATGAGCATTACGTTTAAATGACTTGAATCCTCAACTGTCCTGATACATCTTCAAGTGCCATGTAAATTATATCTGTCTCCTGCTCTAATTTACTGACCATGATCTATGGCCTCCATTGTTTGTAGAAACTATCGAGAGAAATGGTGTCCTGTGACTCCTGTCAGTGCGCTTCAGTGTCAAGTTCACCAGGTGAAATTTATCTTTTGTTCAGCCCCGTTATGTGTAAGTCAACTTAAAAACTGATGGGTATTACAACATTCTCTACTTATTGTTGCATTATTTTTGTATATATATAAGAGATCCTGCAGTCCCGGTGAGGTCAATGATCTGAACCTCTTGATCCATGATGAATTCTGTATATTTTTCAGGTTTATATTGTTCCCTCACTGTTAACGGCGTGTTACTCTTTGTGATTCCATGGGTTAAGAGAATAAGAACAAGCTCTAACAGTAACTGTACTGTTTGTCTTTCATATAATGCATTGCTTTAGAAGGTATTTTACCTCTTTCTGGACGGTCTGCAGAACTTAAATGTTTTGATGTTTCTTATTAATTATTATTATGCATGCAATGCGGGCGTTGCCTATTATGAGTATGCTGATCATTTGTTTTATGTGCAGTTCTAAATCAAACATTGTCTGGTATAGCATGGTTATTGATCAAAACATATTTCCAAATCCGGGAAAGAAGAATCCTCTGCTGATCTTCCTCTGGTGCTGCATCTAGAAACTGCGGCATTGTGAAGCAGCAGCCATGGAGGACTAGCGAGGAGGGAGAACAGCCATCCAAGATGGCCCATCCTCGGCACGTCAACGAAGATGGCTTCCTTTCTGCAGGATGCATTTGACGGCGATGGCCGATTGCAACTCTGTCCTTATCTATTGTCTGCTTCTGTTCTCAACAACAAAAGCTGCTCTCTTTCTCGTACGATTGAAGTTGGAGGAAGCACGCCTCTGTTCTTCCAAGGCTCACACTTGTTATCAGTGCAGATAATGAACAGCTTGTGCATGTTAACTGAAAGACTGAATCGCACTTCAGTTTTTTGCATTGCAAGGTTTCGTTAAGTTGCAAGTCATTTTGACTTTTCGAAATGTGACTTGCTGAATTTTAGCTGCCTGAATTTTTACAAACTTTGAGGTCATGAGGTGGACAATTTACACAATCAACTATTATATACAATTGAAAAGAACATCTCACAAGAGACAATTTAATATATATTTTCTATAGTTAAACATTGACAAAATCGTACTATGTTGGGAAGTGTTTTTTAAATACATGGCATAATATATATCTAGGTGTATTCTGCAATTGCAATGTACTGTAAGAACTAGTAAAATAAAAAAAGAGCTGAAATGGCAATCCGATTCAAAAGGCCAGCAATGGGAGCGCGTCGGCTGATCAGAAGTGGACAGGCCACGCAGCTCAGTCGGCTTCCCAGACGCCGATAGGCCTGTGATGATGCCGGCGTTCCGTGGATGGTTGGATGCGGCTCGAGGGCTTCCAGCCTCGCCATCCAACGGCCGCGATGCAGCACAAACACAAAAGCGTGCGGCTCGCCTCGTCTGGCCATCGATTCGCGCCGCGGCCGGCCGCCGTCTCCACTCCACCTCGCCCGCGCTCGCAGACCGCGGCCGCCGCCGCCGCCGCTCCGCTGCGGCGTTTGATGTCAGCGAGGCTCCTGCCCCGCGTCACCCCGCACCGCCCGAGACCGAGCCCTAGCTCGGCGGCCATCTCCGCCGCCCTCGCGGCCTCGCTCGCGCGCGTGCTCGCCGCGCGCGACACCGACCCCACCTGGTCCCGCTCCCTCGCGGCGCTCCTCCCTTCCCCGCTCCCCGACGCGCGCCTCGCCGCCGCCGTCTCCGCGCTCGGGGACGCCGACCCGGACCTCGCGGTCGCGCTTCTCTCCTGGCACCGTGCCCACCACCACGGCCATGGCGGCGACGGCGGGCCCACCACCCCGCTCGCGCACTCGGCGCTGCTCCGCCTCCTCGCCCGCGCCCGCCGCTTCGACGCCGCGGACGCCGCGCTCCGCTCCATGTCCCTCGAGGGTTCCGCGCCCTCGCGCGGGAGCCTCGGCGCGCTGGCCGCCGCCTACGCGGACGCCGGGATGGAAGCAAAGGCCGCCGAGGCGTGCGCGCGCGCCAGGGACCTGCACAGCGCGCTCCCCGACGCGCCGCACTGCAACCGCGTGCTCAGGCTCCTCGTGGAGCGCCGACGGTGGGAGGACGCCCGGAGGCTGTACGACGAGATGCTCGCCCGGGACCGGGAGGGCGGCGCGGATGACTACAGCACCTTCGTCATGGTCCGTGGGCTGTGTCTGGAAGGACGGGTGGAGGAGGGGAGGCGCCTCATTGAGGCCAGGTGGGGAGAAGGGTGCGTCCCGGACGCCGTGTTCTACAACGCGTTGATCGATGGATACTGCCGGCGCGGCGACGTCGGGAGGGGCTTGCTGCTGTTGGGAGAGATGGAGACGAAGGGGATCATGCCAACCGTGGTGACCTATGGTGCTATCATTCGCTGGCTTGGGAGGAAAGGTGATTTGGCGAAGATTGAGAGCTTAATTGGGGAGATGAAGGAGAGAGGGCTGTCCCCTAACGTGCAGATTTACAACCATGTGATTTATGCATTGTGCAAATGCCGATCGGCGTCACAGGCATTGGTTGTTCTGAACCAAATGGTTGCAAGCAGGTTTGACCCGGATATCGTCACCTTTAATACTTTGATAGCAGCGTTTTGCCAGGAAGGGGATGTTCAGGAGGCTCTGAAACTTTTGAGGGAGGCCATTAGGAGGGAGTTGGAACCGAATCAGTTAAGCTATACTCCTTTGATTCATGACCTCTGCGTCAAAGGAGAGGCGACGGTTGCATCGGATTTGCTTGTGGAAATGATTGGAAGAGGGCATACTCCGGATGTGGTTACATTTGGAGCATTAATTCATGGCCTCGTTGTTTCTGGTCAGGTTAATGAGGCTTTGATTGTCCGGGAGAAGATGAAAGAGAGACAGGTGATGCCTGATGCTAACATATATAATGTGCTGATTAGTGGTCTATGCAAGAAATGGATGCTTTCTGCAGCTAAGAACCTTCTCGAAGAGATGCTTGAGCAAAAAGTCCAGCCTGATAAATTTGTATATACTACTCTGATTGATGGATTCATTAGGAGTGACAAACTTAGTGATGCGAGGAGAATATTCGAGTTCATGGAAGAAAAGGTTGGTTGTCCTGATATTGTTGCCTACAATACTATGATAAAAGGGTATTGTAAGTCTGGAATGATGAATGAGGCGGTTATGTGCATGAGAAGCATGAGAAAGGTTGGGTGTTTCCCAGATGAGTTTACATATACTACACTTATCGATGGCTACGCTAAGAAAGGCGACATAAAAGCAGCTCTGAGAGTTTTATGTGATATGATGAAGCGAAGATGCAAGCCGAATGTTTTTACATATGCATCACTAATATGTGGATACTGCAACATCGGTGACACAGACAGTGCAGAAGATTTATTTGCAAGTATGCAGTCTGAGGGTCTATTTCCCAATGTTGTACACTACACAGTTCTAATTGGTAGTCTCTTTAAGAAAGATAAAGTAATCCAAGCTGCAGCGTACTATGAACATATGCTTAACCATTGCTCTCCTAATGATGCTACAATGCATTATTTAGTTAATGGGCTCACAAACTGTAGGTATGGTATGATCAACTCAAACTGCACTGATACTGATCAGGCTCACAAGAAGAGTGCCCTTTTAGATGTATTCAAGGGATTGATTTCTGATGGATTGGACCCAAGGATTTCAGCATACAATGCTATAATCTTTAGCTTGTGTAGACATAATATGCTTGGGAAGGCAATGGAGCTGAAAGATAAGATGTCTAACAAAGGCTGCTTGCCAGACCCTATAACCTTCCTTTCACTTCTTTATGGATTTTGTTCTGTTGGAAAATCAGGGAAATGGAGGAGTGCCTTAACTGATGATTTTTCAGCAGGATGAATTTGACATAATCTGCAAGCGCATGACATTATTCAATCAGCATGTAATTAGTCCAGTTAGAGATGAAGTCTCTATGGTTTTAGAGCTATATGCTGAGGAGTTTCAGTTCCTACAACAACCAGAGCAGAGGTTTGCTGGTTCTTGACTCAGTGTTGTGGTTTACCTGTCTCTTGGGATCAGGGTGTAACTATAATATGAATTTTGGCTTGAGCAACTGGATACCAGGCAGAATAGCATGATTTAAAATGCCAAGCAAAGTTGCTGACAGTGTTGAATTTTTGTCAAGCACTCAATTTCAAGACTGACAGTGCAATTTGCTACACAAAATTTTCAGTGCAGATCATCCTTGAAGGTAGTGATCACAGTGTGCATACTCATAGTTTATCTTTTTGAGAAGTTTTACAGTGCATTTTACAACTTCTTTGTCTATTGCCGAAATGCTGTGACAACTGAACTCTAGTAATATTTGCCAAACATTTTGTGACAAATGAACCATAGTAAATTTGCTTTGTAAGTGTGTTGAAATTTTCTTTTAACAATAAGTCAATAACCTGTTCATTTTCTGAAAAGAAATAACTTTCCAATCTTAGAGCCTCTTACCATATATTAACATTGGCTTTATTGGCTAATGTCATTGCAGCATTTTTTTCATCATCTATGAGACTGACTATAATTCATCATTTCAGCTTCTCTGTGCATAGCACTATATTTTGATTGCTTATAATCCACCAACCCATCAGCATTGTTGCAGTACAGTGTAAGCAGCAGCAGAGCATCATTGGGGTCAAACACGGGCCATGGCCACCCCTGCATATGAGTAATTTGGTGAGGAAACTAGCAACTTTAAGATTTTTGTTGGCTACTGCATCATTGGCCCCTCGCCTTGTCTGAGATTTAAAGCAGGCTCTGCCACTGGATGCAAGTAGAGGAATGCCACATATATCATACAGTAGTACCTACAAGATTTAGAGGTGTCTGAGGAAGGAGACTGTAACACTATTCTTTTTACCCCAACCCAATGCTACTAAATTTGGATTTCTTTAGCTTGCCATAATTTGTCGATTTTTTTTTTTTTTCTAATTGATTAAAATGTTATATATTTTTTTCTCTTGTATCTGGTTGTTGCCTTGTTGCTGATTCATTTGTCAAGGGAAACAAAACATCCTTTCAATGACTAACACATGCATTGAGATGCAAAGTCACATAAGGATCTGTCATGAGGGAATCATGGCTGCGACTGTTAAAGCTCAACAACAGTGAAATGCCTGGATAAACAAAAACTGAGCAACTACATGCTGCCCTGCATTTGATTCCTGCTTATTTTTCCTCTTTATATATAGAAGGTACACTAACTCTTGGATTCTTTTTTCAGGTAAGCAAGTTAAATCAGCCGCTCCCTCATGACAATGCAGTCTTCTCTGCACCTGTAATGTAGGACAATAGCCAAAATACAAGTTATCTGCATCTGCATATACTTCTGTACATAGTTCCTGACCATACCATACTGAGCTACTGACCTGACCGGTGTTAGCACAAGAGGCCGCATGACAAAAACTGTCCCACGTCACTAGTTGTAGGAGCGAGGTATCCCAAATATTCTGTTCGTTTGGTACAAACCTGACGTATTGGAGGCAAAAGGAAGAAACTGGTAAAAATAAGGCGATTTAAATTAAATGCAATCCTAATCTTTTCTTCATTGTTGTTGCTGGTAACTTGGATGTTTATCGCTGATGTAAGCACGCGCAATGCAATATTTGATGTCTATTTGTCTACATGCTATGCAGTGTAATTTTTTCTCGGGATTACTCGTGTGTGCAGATGTGTGTATCATCAATTTATTATTGTTTGCAGCAAGATATAAACATTTCCATTATTTTTTCTCTTGAGAATAAGGTAGAGACATCCATTTCTATTAATTGGTTGTGTACCCTGACCCGAAGATAATGTGAGAAGTAGCTAAAATGTTCTGAACAGTGTGGCTTCCATGGCAAATGGATAGGCACAGTATTGTTTTGAGTATCTGTGCGCGCTTGTTGTTGTTGTTGATTGACCAAAGATACGTCATACGATACTGAGTATATATACGGCGACCTTGCACTAGAGCTACAGGATGAGGATTGAGGAGGCTCCCCGCGGTGACTTTGGCGTCTGATCTTATTGGGCCGTGCCGTGGAAATGGACTCTGCTGCTGCAGCCTCTCACGATAAAGAATGCAATGCAAATGACACTGTGCCCGCGGCCCACGACGAATGATCCTCGTCGCAAGACGACGCCATCTCGTAGATTGACCTGCACTACTCTGTTGCATGCATCTGCTCAAAAAAAAAAAAAAAAAAATTGTTGCATGCAATGCAGCCACGTAGGGGTTGCTGACTTGGTCGTGCCGTTGTCCCCCCGTACAAGTGAGGCTGCTGAGGATGATGCCTTTGCCTTTGCCTGCAGGGCCTCTGCACTGCGTACACCAGTTCAGGCCAGTAGACGAGAGACTGTGGACCGAGGCACGTAGGGCCAAAACAACATGAGTCACGTCGTCCTCATCCACATCCGACTACTATTCCTCCCTCTCTCGCACCGTTTGGATCGGATCGGCCAAGTACGTCAACCATTGCATGCATGCAGTGCACGTACCTCTCCATCTGTATACCTGCACGCATTTACGAGCTAGGACGCATGGCTCTATGCATGGCGAGCCAGCTTACCACCTCGTGCACTCTCCAAACCGGCCGGTTGTTTCAGTTTTACAAGTGTGCGAACATGCATGCAACTTGCAATTAAGTTCAGTTCAGGCCTCCAGGCCGGCCCAGGCACGACGACGTTTCCACGGCACACGATCAAGAGCGCTCTATATATAGACTGCCATTGCCCACACACTGCCAGCACGCACCACAGCACAGCAGCTATACCTAGCTTAATTTGCACACTCACACAAGTCACAAGAAGTCAATCTCTTTCCTTTTCAGAAAAGCAAAAACAAAAAACAAGTCGATCGATCTTTCGATCACAAAGCTCCGCTAGCAATGGACGTGCAGGTGCAGCGGGCTTCGTGATACCCGCGCCGGCGTCACAGCCATCGACGGAGGTGCCGCTGACGGTGTTCGACCTCGTCGCGCCAACCTACCACGTCACCGTGCTGTTCGCGTACACCGCGCCCAACCCGACCAACGCCGTCCTCCTCGACGCGCTCGCCGCCACGCTCCCGCGTTTCCCGCTCCTCACCGCGCGCCTCGTCGCCGATGACCGAAGACGCCGCCCGTTCTTCGTCACGGGGAGGGACGTCGACGGTGGTGGTGGCGCCGGCGCGGGCGCGCTCGTGGTCGAGGCCACCGTGGCGGCCGCGCTCAACGACTACCTCCCCTCTCACGCCCGCGCCGGAGCTCGCGAGCCTTCAGGTGGCGTCGGTCGGTGGCGACGTGACGCCGCCGTACCTGTTTGTGGTCCAGATCAACCGGTTCGCGTGCGGGGACTTGTAATTGCTGCGTCCTCGCATCATCAGGCCGCTGATGGATACTCCATGTCCACCTTCTTCCACGAGTGGGCTGACACCGTCCGCCGCGCCAACAACAACGGCGGCGCTAGGAAGCCACCACTTGCCGACGACGTCGGCGGCGGCGGTCTACTACTACCCCCGGCGCCGTATGGCCCGAGCGCCATTGTGCCACGCCGCCTGCCGCGGTGCGAGTTCGAGCATCGCGGCACCGAGTTCCTGCGCGCCGAGGACGCCACCACCGGCAGGCCAGCGCCAGTTCGGGTGGACGCTTCCGAGATTGCCAACGTGCTACTGCACCTCCCGAGCGAGTTCGTGTCAGGGGGCTCAAGCAGCAGGCCGCCGCCACCGCGCCGCATATCAGCCGGCCGTACACGACCTTCGAGGCCGTCTCGGCGCACCTGTGGCGGAAGATCACCGTTGCGCGAGGCCGCTCCGACGACGCGTCGCGGACAACGTTCTACGCACCGGTGAACGGCCGTGCGCGCCTCGACGGCGCCGGCGTGGCGCGGGGATTCTTCGGGAACGTGGTCCTCGCGGCGAGCGCGGCCACCAGCGCTGCGGACCTGGCCGGGGGCACGCTCGCCGACGCGGCGGCGCTGGTCCGCTCCGCCGTGCGCGCGCGTGACCGCCAGTACTTCCTGTCGTTCATCGACTTCGGGGAGCTGCACGGCGGCGAGGAGGTGCTGGAGCCCACGGTCGGGGACGACATCAACGTGCTGCTCCCGGACGTGACGTCTAACAGCTGGCTGCACATGGAGCTTCAGCGCCTGGACCAGGGCCGTCCCGACAAAAACCGAGGCCCTGTACGAAACTTCAAAATAGGCCTACTAGTCTAACAAATTGGAACAATAAAATAACCAATATAGTATAATATATTATATAGCAATGTAATACATTAAGAATCGTACCTATTTACTTGAATAACATCATTCTTTTTCGTATTTCTGGGCTAGAAACTAAACTAAATTGGGCTGGAAACTGGACTGATGTCTTGTGGAGTAATCTTTGATGCATACTCCTCCGTCCCTTTATGTGTGTCGCAGGGAAGCGTGTTTGTGAGGAAACACGGTTTCTTAGAGACAAACATTTAGGCACGAGAGGGAGTAAGCCCTAATGAAGATGTTGCTTCACTAATTGCTGGTGGTGATGGACTAATCACAGCTTGATCGTGGGTGCTGCCATGCAAGCGTGGTGTGTTGCCGACATGCGTGTCTGTTGTCTGGCTGCCTCCGAGGGCCAAACGGCGTCTTCAAAGCCAGACCGCAAGGCACGACCATGGTGCTGATAGAGGACGAGAGAGAAATACAAACAGACCACCCAGACCACCCACCGGAGAGATTAACAAAAGGATACAGCAATTGGAAGCGATGACTGACTACCTCAGGGCTAAAACTTACTTGGCTGCAGTAGTTAATAAAAACAAAAGGCCAAAATATATATTGGAAACATCCTAATTTGGAGGCCCTTGGCAGGTGGAGGCCCTGCGCCGTCGCACACTCCGCACATGCCCAGGGACGGGCCTGCCTGGACTTTGGGTGCGGCGGCCGGCTCGCCGGGATCCTGCCGGCGAAGGTCCTGCTCGACGGGGAGCTGGTGCTGATACCCAGCTTGCGGAAAGGTGGTGGGGTCGACGTGTTCGTGGCGCTCTGGGAGAAGCATGCACAGGAGCTTAGGAATATTGTGTACACCATGGACTAGAAAACAAGTGACAGCAAACAGCGTGACGGATACATACAAGGGTCCAAGGTCCAAACACACGTGGCGTGGTGACCAAAAGTATTACTACTGCGAATGCACCGTCAGGCCCGTCCCTGGGCATGTGCGGAGTGTGCGACGGCGCAGGGCCTCCACCTGCCAAGGGCCTCCAAATTAGGATGTTTCCAATATATATTTTGGCCTTTTGTTTTTATTAACTACTGCAGCCAAGTAAGTTTTAGCCCTGAGGTAGTCAGTCATCGCTTCCAATTGCTGTATCCTTTTGTTAATCTCTCCGGTGGGTGGTCTGGGTGGTCTGTTTGTATTTCTCTCTCGTCCTCTATCAGCACCATGGTCGTGCCTTGCGGTCTGGCTTTGAAGACGCCGTTTGGCCCCTCGGAGGCAGCCAGACAACAGACACGCATGTCGGCAACACACCACGCTTGCATGGCAGCACCCACGATCAAGCTGTGATTAGTCCATCACCACCAGCAATTAGTGAAGCAACATCTTCATTAGGGCTTACTCCCTCTCGTGCCTAAATGTTTGTCTCTAGTAAACCGTGTTTCCCTCACAAACACGCTTCCCGGCGACACACATAAAGGGACGGAGGGAGTATGCATCAAAGATTACTCCACAAGACATCAGTCCAGTTTCCAGCCCAATTTAGTTTAGTTTCTAGCCCAGAAATACTTAAAAGAATGATGTTATTCAAGTAAATAGGTACGATTCTTAATGTATTACATTGCTATATAATATATTATACTATATTGGTTATTTTATTGTTCCAATTTGTTAGACTAGTAGGCCTATTTTGAAGTTTCGCACAGGGCCTCGGTTTTTTGTCGGGACGGCCCTGGCACCGTGGAAGGAATAAAAGTGTTAAAAGTTAATAAAGTTTCTTTTTTTCATTATAGCAATTAAAGTTTTCTTTTTGAGAAATTCATGCTCCCTTCCCTACGTGTTGCAAAGTAGTTCATTTTAGGTTCTTATATGTGTCATTAAGTCAAACTTCTTTCTCTACGTTTAACCGCATTTATAGAAGAATGAAAGAAGATCAGGTTAGTGTCACTGAAATTTCTTGATAAAATATATTTTTGATGGAGCATTTATTTGAACGTTGTAATGTCAATGTATTTTCCCCTGGAAACATGATTAAAAGTAGATAATTTGACTTACAATCATAAAACTAAAATAAACATAGTTTGAAAAAAGGAGTGGAACATAAATCCTCTATGATTAAGAACCTAATGCAAATTAGTTAATTTTAGGTTTGTGTGTTAAGTCAAACTTTGTTCTCTATGTTTAACCAAATTTATGTAGAAGAATGGAAGAAGATCAAATTAGTGTCATTGAAAATTCAATAAAATATATTTTTATGGAGTATTTTTTTGAACTTTGTAATTTCAATGTATTTTCCCTAAATGGAGTTAATTTGACTTGTAATAAAACGAAAATAAATATAAGTTCAAACAAAGGGAGTGGAACATAAATCCTCTATGATTAAGCAAAGCACATCTTCTTCCCTTGCTCAACTTACATTCAACAGATGAACAAGACTCATTAAGGCAATGCGATCACAATTCTTGGCTCAATCCCGACGAATTAAACAAGCTTTTTTTTTTTTTTTATGCACGGGTATCTATATCAATCCACATGTATTGGGTGGATTAAAATAAAAGCTAAACTACCTCATATCTTACTTTACTCTAACACATACTAGTACGTGGGTTAAGGTGAATACAGGTGTAGCCAAACAAGCCAACAATGCACTCTGGATTGCTTCGTTTCAAAAAAACAAGCCAACAATGTACTAGAGCTACTGCATGGGCCAAGACCATTCAGGTCCAGCAACTCGGACATTGGGCTTCCTGGGACGTAGACTCTTCCGTGGCCCACTCCTGTCGTTTGCCGTAGCGTCGTGTTCATAGCGACTCAGGTGGGAGCGCTGCCCGCCCGAGTTCGATCCCTGGGATCGTAACTCGGGTGTCTCACCGGGGGCTTGCCCCCAAATAAATTTCATCGCTTCCTCACGTGGTGCCATTAATGGTCGAACGACGTGCCCGTCGTCTACGGAGCCCCGGTGACTCTGCCGATCTCACAAAGGACGTGATCTTCAAGCCGTGTGTGTGTAGTTGTAGGTCTTAATATGTGTGTAGGGTGTGAGTGTGTGCGTGTGTGGGGATTGTGTGTGTGTGTTCGCACATGTTCGGATACTACAAATTGCATTACAAAGAAGCGTAAAAAAAAAAAAAAAAAAAAAAAACAAAGGATTAGACATATTCACATAGATCTGTTCTTTTTCTTCTTTCTTTATTTAATTCGAAGGACCATATAATGAGCTATAGTTTGAAACCACTGGAAGAAAATACTTCCAGTTTTAGTGTCCGTCACATGTGAAGGTAAGAGCAACTTCAACAAGACCCTATATAACCTCTCAATCCTAATTTTTGAGAAAATAATGAAAACGCCGCTGCCCAACAAGATGACCTCCAATCTTTTGGGCACGCGGAAAACTCCTCCGCCACGCAGCGTATATTTCCGCGACGCGAGCCACATGGGTATCGACGGTCCTTTTCGCCGCGCAAGGCGCAGTGAAGTTTCACCGGTGGGCAGAAGCTTGTAATCAGCGTTTCGCCGTGGCGCGCTTGACGCCCCTCCTTCCCGCCCCACGCCGTCGAGCGCCGTCGAGCTATCGTGGCGTCCTCCCCGCATGCGGCCCGGCACTCGAGGGCAACGGCAGCTTCCCGCCCCCCGCCTCCCGAACGCCCGGCGCCGACCGCCAGCAACCGCACCGCCTTGCCATCTTCCCACGCTGCGACGCAAACTTCCAATCGGGCAGATGCGTGGCAAATGTGGCGAGGCAAAATACCCCCACTGAGACTTCTTCGCGGCGTGGTCCCAGCCGCGGTGCGCGCGTGGCGAGATGCGGCAATGTGGCCGCCAAGCCGCGGCAATCTACGTTAAAAAGCCGGATAACGAGCCGAAGTTAGCCTCGGCTCGCTCGCTCGCCCATAGCTCGTTAGGATAACGAGCTAGCTTGCCTCGTTATCTTAACGAGCCAGAATTCGGCTCGGCTCGGCCTCCTATTAAGTCAGCGGCGAGCTACCAAGCTCGCGAGCCGGTATAAAAAATACACAAAATATAATATTTGCACTTATATAAAGCTTGAAAATGATAATAATATAAAATAATACATCTAACAACTTTAAACTGAACAAAATACTTATATGTGCTAACATATCAACCATTTATAGAGTGCAAAATGTGAAGTAACATAGATCTAATATATGTTACGATATTTTTCACCGAAAATGTGGCTCATTTAGCTTCATGGCGGCTCACGAAGCTGACTTCGAAGTTGGCTCGTTATCGCTAACGAGCTAAAATCTTGGCTCGCTTGGCTCGTTATCGTAACGAGCCGAAGTCGAGCCAAGCCGAAGCTTGTGACGAGCCGAAGCGAGCTAACGAGCTTCGAAGTTTTCCGGCCCAGCTTTAGGCGCCGGGTCCGTTCGCGCACAAATCGCAGCGGCGCAGCCAGCTATGGATCCGCTCGTCGTTGGTGGTTCTGGTGTCCTGAACACGGGCTCGAGATTGCACTATTGCAGGAGGCGGACAAGCTCATCATCGGGCTTCCCGTGTCCGCTGACGGGAGGGAGACACCGGAGTCCAACAAAAGTGCAGAGCGCCGCCGGGCTCGCCGGGTCTGTTCAGGTTTTTCTTTTTTTTTATTTTTTTGAAAACATGTACCGTGACGGGCATTGTAATACGCCCGCCACGGTTAATCCATTAACCGTGGCGGACACGTAGCCCGCCACGGAAATCCAATGATTTATTGTGGCCTTTCATAGGTGACGGGCTCTTATGCCCGCCACGCCAAAATGAAAATCGACCGCCACGCAAAATGTTTTCGGTAGTAGTGAAAGTGCGGAGCGTCGTCGGGAGACTCGCCGTCCAAGCGGCCTAAAGGTGTGTCGCATGCCTGTACTTGGATCGCTTTGGTGAGCTAGGCTGGAGCCGGGTGCTCACCAGACTCATCGAGACCTCTGAACTGCGTTGCTTCAATGTGCGGTGTGAATGTGTGATGATTGTTGCGCGAGGAAGAACAACGGCGTGCCGGCCCTAGCTGCTCTGCCGCGACAGGAGAAGAGGACCCTGTGTCGCCTCTGATCACGCGCTAGGAGAGAAAGAGTGCGACTACGCCAACGACCGGGCCAACTAATTGTTTCAGGTGGGACCAAATTTAGTTATTGGGAGACAGTTATTGCAGAATCTGTTGGACCCTAATTTGGTTTGGGAGTTCCTAAACTCATGGATATTGGGAGAAAATTATAGGGTAGTGTTGGAGTTGCTCTAAAGAGGCTCATAGAGAGTACTCCCTCCGTCCCATAAAACTGTTCATTTAGAAAAATCTAAGACATACTAGTAGTTGTGACAATTGTCCATACTATCCCTAATTACTCTGCTTGGTTTTCTGATTCTGAATAAATGCAGTGCATTAGAACCAGAGAAAAACATCGACTGATCATTTCATTGGCTCAATGCACTTCTCAACGTATTTTTTTCATTGGGATAAGTATTGCTTTTAATTACTCCCTCGGGATGGTATTAGAAGTCGTTTTGGACAAGGTTTGGGTCAAACATCGAATATAAATCATCAATAACTTTTAAGTTGTTGAGTTTCTAAATGTAAAAATTATATGAGTAGATTTATCTTAAAAAATACTTTGATAAAAGTATACATATATCACATCTCCATTAACATTTTTATAATAATAAGAGGTCAAAGTTGTGTTTTGGAGATCGTGTCGTTGTCCTAAATAACTTCTAATACCCTCCCGGAGGGAGTAGATTAGTTTCGCTTACAAGTTAAATGAACACTCTTTTATGGAACAAAATTTGAAAGCTAAACGAACACTCTTTGTGAGATGGAAGGAGTAGTACAAACTATGATACATTTTGCTAGTTGCCGTGAAATCATGGGGAAAGGAGTAGTATAAAAGGAAATTATAGAGAAGTTAAAATATAAGTTTGGGCCTCTTCCTCGAGAAAATCCCGTCGCGTGGATTCTTTTCTGTTCTCTATTGGCCTCTCGTACGCAGGTTCTTCCGGAACCCTTAACCCCCCCGCCGCCGCCTCCACCTAGATCCCAGCGCCTCGCTTCCGGCGCCGGCAGTCTCGTATCATGCAGGCGGTGCTGGACACCGTATACCAATGCCTACCTCGACCTACCTTCCGGGATCCGACCTCCCCCTGTGGCGGTGGCAAGCTGCCGAAGTCTGAGGAGGCACTTCAAGGTGGCTGCAGCAAGCCACCGCCGCCGCTGCCTGGGCAGGATAGAATCAGTTTCCTCCCGGACCGCCTGCGCCGTGACATCGTCTCTCGACTCCCGATCAGGGACGCCGTCAGAACCCAGCTACTGTCCCGCAAGTGGTCCCATGATTGACCTGTACTCCGCTCCATCTTGATGATGCTCACCTCCTCCGCAGCAGTGAAAATCAGCGCGTACAGCGAGTGTCGAGGATTCTTCTGGCGCACCCAGGACCGTTTCGGTCTGTTCGGATCGTCTTCACATGCTTCGATCATCATCCCGCCGCGCTCCGGTTGTGGGTATCTCTTCTTGCTACTAAGTGCGTGGAGGAGCTCGTCTTGCTCAACCGGCCGTTGCCGGTGGATATGGCCTTACCCATTGATATCATGCACTGCACATCTTTGAGGCGACTGTACCTTGGCTTTTTCTCCTTCCCCAACGTCACCACCGGGCATCACTCCGTCTTCAGAATGCTCACCGAGCTTGGGCTCTACTGTATGGTAATCACCTCCTGCGACCTCACCCGTATGCTGCACCTCTCTCCTCTGCTCGAGAAGCTGTCCGTAGTTGCCAGTTATGGGTCCACAGAACGTGTTAATGTCCATGGCCACAAGAAGCTTCGCAGCATTGTCATCTGTTCATCGGTGGTCAAGGAAATCTGCCTCCAGAATACAGATCGTCTAGATCGCCTCATTCTGTGGAACAATACAAGTGGTGATTCTCGGATGAATGTCAGGATAGACAATGCTCCAACATTGCGGGTGTTGGGATACTTGGATCCGGGAGCACACAGCTTATCGATTGGTGATAGCTTCATACAGGTACTTTTGTTTCCATCGACTATGCTTGACATGATGCATGTGTGATTGTACATTGTGCTAATTCTGTGCCTCTGTTCCAATTTGATGCAATCAAAGTTCGGGACAAAGACAAGCCCAAACACCATGGTTCCGACTGTTCAGGTTTTGGGCTTGAGAGTCCCATTTGGAGATAAGCGACGGTCAAGGATGCTCCCTGCTTTTCTCAGATGTTTCCCTAATACTGATACCCTACATATTGAGGTAAAGATTGCCATTGCCAACCTAGTTTTATTTTGCATATGCTAGTTTAGAGCATTGCTAGTTTGACACATTGCTATTGCATTTGCTATGTAACCAGTTTAAGAAACTGCTAGTGAATCATGCCACCACCTGCATTTCTTTTTTTGCAGTCTACTGAAACCAATGAGCCCAATGGCAAGCTAAGTTTGGCATCTTGGCGGAACATGTGTGGTGACATCCCATGTGTGGATGAACACATTAAAAAAGTATTCGTTCACAACTTCCAAGGAGGAAAGAATGAACTTGCATTCCTCAAGCTCCTTTTTGAGAGAGCAAGCCTTCTTGAAGCGATGGTCATTATTCTGTCTGAAGAATGCCTGACCCAGATCGATGATGTATGGGGGAAACTGAGTGATCTTGGTAGCTCAAACAGGGCCAGCGAGAACCCACGTCTATTGGTCACGGACTGCAGTAGTCCATTAAGCTTTGAGATGGCCTTGGATTTGTGTGTGAGGGACCCCTTCTGTAGCACAGATGTGAGTGAACAGCTGCAGCAGCAGGTGGGGTCGGCGGCGAAGGATGTGGAGCCGACAGTGATGCTGAGCAGCGGGCACAGGATGCCGGTGATGGGGCTTAGTGTGCGGCAGATGATGGGCGAGTCAAAGCAACATGACATCTGTGACCTCATGAGCACAGTCCTTGCCATGGGTTACCGCCACTTTGACTGTACATGTAAGCCTCCCTAAACCCTATACGCTCACATACCTGCCTACAACATGTCCTGGCCTTTTGAAACTATTGCTTCTTTGCACATCATAACAAACATAATTACTTGTTGTATTGACCATATCATTTAGCTCAATAACTGCAGCATAGTTGCTGGCGTTCTGCCCTTCGTCATGCCTCTCCTAGTGGTTGTGATCAGAAATTTAACGAATGTGTTGTTTTATGTTGTTTAGTCTTTGGTCCTTATGTCCATTGTCATGTTTGCCAGATGTGTTATATTCCTCTGCCACTGAACTTGATGATTTGCTACTTGTGCTTATTTCTTTTGCTTGTAGCTGATTTTGACACTGAAATGAAGATTGGTAAGGCACTCGCAGAAGCCTGCCATTGCCAGCCACAACTTGTCAAGAGGGAGGATCTGTTTATAACAACCAAGGTTACTATTTCTCATTTTCTTTTGTACTCTGGAAAGGAAAATTACTCTTTGAAGGTCATAATTGATTTTACGGGGTCAACCTTTTAGAGAAGGCAAAATGCAATATAAGCAATGTAACATGTACATCTTTATTGTCTATCTTCCATTACTATCATGTGACTCAAAGTTCCTTGTCTCTTTGTGATTGTAGCTATCCTACAAAAGTCCTGTCAATGTGATTGAAACTTGCAAGCGCACATTGAAGAATTTGCAGCTGAATTATGTGGATCTCTACCTTGTTTCCTTCCCACATTTGGGTAATTTATTTATCCTTATTTTTACATAATATTTAGGAAGGTGTGTACGTACCTAACAAAATGTGAGAGTATTTCTTCAAATGACTGCGCAGATGCTGGTGACACTGATACTACAATCCTACTTGAAAGGACATGGGATGCAATGGAAAAGCTAGTCTCAATGGGTCTTGTTAACAGTGTTGGGATTAGGTACATTTATATATGATTCTGTTTTGCTGTCTTCATCTAAAATTGAGAATGTTGGGCATGCGAAACTTGCTCGATGTACATAACATCTAACTAGAATCATTTATGCAGTGATTGCAACCTCATCCTCATCAGGGACTTGTTGGCCTGTGCTGAGATAAATCCTGCTGTTAGCCAAATCAAGATACACCCTTACTTGCAGCGGGATCCTCTTGTCGAGTTCTGCCAGACGCATGAGATATGTGTCATGGCTGTAATCCCAGATTGTGACGGCCTGGAGCCATTCCTCAAAGATTCTGTTATCAAGGTAATTAACGACACAAACACGCAACGTGACTTCATGAGTGCAGTTTCGTATTTGAGTTATGCTATTCTTGTGACACGTTCTTAACTTGGTGTCATTGATTTGCAGCAATTGGCTAAGAAGTACAGCAAGATTCCTGCACAGGTGGTGCTCAGGTGGGGTCTCCAGAGGAGCATGGTGGTCGTCCCCGAGACCTCCAGGGTGGAAGTGCTCAAGGATCTCATGGACTTCAACATATCTCACGAGGACATGGAGTCCATAGCATCTCTTGACAGGAGTGACAGGACCTAGGTCTACGTTTGTGTCTGCTTAAGCTCTGTAATAGCTGTACTTCTAAGTTAAAAATTGTACTTCTAAGTTTGAGATAGGAGAAGCAAAAATATAAGTGAATCTGTTGGGCTTGATGCGCTGTCACATGGCATCTCATCTTCCCAGCTTCCTTGAGAAAATCCCGTCGCGTGGATTCTTTTCTATTTTCTATTGGCCTCTCGTTCTCCACGAGATCCCCACGCCTCGCTTCCGGCGCCGGCACTCGCGTAATCGTATCATGCAGGCGGTGCTGGACACCGTATTCCAATGCCTACCTCGACCTACCTTCCCGAGACCCCTGCGGTGGTGGCAAGCTGCCGAAGTCTGAGGAGGCTTCTGTCGTCGATAGGATCGCTTTCCTTCCCGATCACCTGCGCAGTAACATCGTCTCTCAACTCCCAATCAAGGATGCTGCCAGAACCAGGGTCAGTGGTGCCAGCATTGGAGCTCCACCCCACTTAAGGTGGCTGCAGCAAGCCGACGCCGCTGCCTGGGCACACCAAGGTGGATAGAATCAATTTCCTCCCGGACCGCCTGCGCCGTGACATCGTCTCGACTCCCGGGGAAGCAGTCAGAACCTAGCTAGGTTCATTTGACATAGGTTAAACTTGAGAAGCTCGACTCTCTAAGATTCTTTGAATGACTTATAATTTGGAATGATTCTTTGAATGACTTACTCAAGGACCCAAACGGCGACCGAGGAGAGGGGGTGAATGGGAGCCTCAATTTTCCTTTTTAATTTCGGGTCATCGGCTTAACCCCCAACCTCAAAAGCAAACTCAAACGAGAGACGAGTAACACACGTGCTAACTGGTAGCAAGGTGTCACGAGCAAATAGAGCACCGAGATGTCCACGACCCAAATGGTTGGGTGGATGTTCTCTAGGAACACAGCGGGACATCTCAAACGACCACACACGACCGGCGAAAAGAATCTCCGAGTCGATGGACGAAAAGAGTTACCCAACTCCTATTGAGAAGAAGTGGGTTCTCTAAACTAAAATACCCAAGTCAACTTGTGACAGGGGCACTCAGATAAAATCCTCGAAACGATAGAAATTCATTGCAAAAGTCGGATCTCAATTCGGAGCTCAAATACGCAAGTTGCAGTCAGAATAATACGGCTGAAAAATCAAGCACAAAGCACACGAGCACTGGACTGCTATTCTCTTCTGACGAACTGAAGAAACAAAAGCTGCTGCAGGAACCACTCAAACTCAAACACTGTTAGTACTCAGCTAACTGAAGAAGCAGGCAAGCTGAAAGGCCTTGCCGGTCAACATGCACATGATCAACGAGCTCTGAACCTGCAGACAAGAGGCACACACAGCAAAGCACAGCTCCTTGCACATCGTGAATAATAATCTACCCAAGGTGATAATCTACCCAAGGTGATATAAAGTAATGATCCAATGATAAGCTAATGATTACTAGGAGAACTAGTTCACGTATGCACCAAAGTAATGAAATTGTATACTGAACTTGAATCGATTTACTTCCCAAGCAAAGAAACTGCAGCTGTGCAAACCGAGTAATGCTCCAAGCTAAATAAAACAAGACAAAGCTCAAGCACCGAGGACCTGCTGCAGCACGAAATTGATTTCTAAAAGTACTAGTTCAAGGTTGCAAATTACGTGCTGAACTAGACTTGTTTTACCTTGCCGATCAACCAAGCTATTTGTTGTTACCTTGAAAAAAATGCAGAGTGAACAGCAGGGCTGCTAGCTGTTGCTGCCTGACGAAAAGCTGTTGCAGGCTGCTTGAGGGACTCGGCTGTGAAAGCAGCAGTCCTGGTGTCAGGATCCCCACGACCAAGCGTCGGCTCGATGAAGGTGAACGCTGGGCGCTGATCTGCACAGGACTGAAGAAGAACGACGAATCGATTGCATCCAGACAGATCGAGCGAGAACCAAGAACTACAGCACAACTGCCGGTCTAAACGGACAGCAAGAAAGGCGAACGGAATTGACTGCTGGATTGAGAACGCGAATCAAGAAAATCAGCAGAGAGCTGAACGCAGACTGCAGCTTGATCCTAGTCGAAGGGCGAGTACCGAAGATACTGGGCACTCGACGCTAGGAACCCAGAGCGCAACATCTCCTGTTCGGAAGAACAAGAAACAAAAACGCCCGAACCGAGATTCTATCAAATCCAATCAAATACTCCGTGAATCGAGCCCAAATTTCGCACAGGAGAAATTGACCTTGGCACAAAACCAATCCCCAAAAATTACTGCCTGATATCAACTAAAACCCATGAATCTCGGATCGAAAATATGCACGAAAAATAGGAGAAAGCTGAGAACGAAAATCACATCACAAAAGTGATGAAGCCGGAATGGGCAATGCGCAGGATTGGGGCTGCCCTTCCCTCAAAAATCACAGAGATACATGCACGAATTTGTTCAACTCGTGGACCTCTCTCACGTGTGCTAGGAAGATGAAAACCTAAGGGAAAAACGAAAATGAAAAGAAAGAGGAAAGAGGGGGAGGATGGCTGCCATCCTCTATATATGGTCCTTATTTTTCATCCCTATTTTTGCCTCTTCGATACATATGAGCCAAACCATTAACCCTAGGGCTATTTTGGTCGACTCCGTTTAATTTTTGATCCGACGGCCACCGCGCTCCTCATCTCGCAGCCTTGCTCCACGCAATCTCCCAGATGCCGCCACGCCGCCCTTCCGTCCACCGAACGTCCCGGTTTTGAGGCTCAAAACCCGTGAAACCCGCCGATGGTTTTGAGGCTCAAACCACCAAACCCGCACCCGTGGGTTTTGAGGCCCAAACCGGGGTAAAACCCGCGCCGATGGTTTTTGAGGACAAACCACCAAACCTCCTCGACACGTGTCATCGCCGCCTTGACCGCCCCGAAGTCGCCAAGTCATCCGAAGCTCCCCCGCTTCGTCCGACACGCTGCCTTGACCCGATCGACACGGTCCCCGCCACGCCCTCTTGCATCCGCCGATGTCCCGTGATGTCACCCACCATGGCTAGCCACCCGGCGCGATCCGTCCCTCGGTCCAAGCCTCACGCCCCGTCCCTTCACACCTCCGGGGTCCGTCGGCCCCAAGACGCCCTCCTTGGCCCCTTCACCTCGCCGCCGCCTACCATCTCCGAAGCTCCACACCCTGCATAACACGAACCAAGAGATACGCCTTCGACACACTCCACGTATGCCGGTGAACATAGCCGAAGCATAAAAGATAAAATGAAAATAGAAGAAGAATGTTGACGCTGACAATCACTACATCACAAAACTAAACACATGCACCTAAATCAACCATGTGTTCGCATCTCCCCCTTGATGAGTGCATTGTCAACATTCAACACAAAGACAGTAATAAGATAGGAGAAAAGCACATCCAGTGAACAAAAGCTAAGACAACCTCACCGGATAGCAAACATGGAGCAAAAAACTTGGTTCCCAAAGACATGGGCAAAAGGCTCGACGACACAACCAAGCTAAGACACGCTAGTCCTCAAGAAGAGGTAAAACAAAGCTCAACACCACTAGCACAGCTCCAAACCAATTACTTTTACACACAAGCGGCTAGACCCTCAAGACAGAGGCAAAGGCTCTACACATCTAGCTCAAAGTGCTACTCCCCCGGACAAATGCAAGCTATCGTTTTTGTTTCTTTTCTCCCCTTGTTGGCACATGCACTAATCAAGCTATGAAATGCAATATGTCACAATGCAAAGGTTCAAGATTATATTCAATCGAGTGAGAGAGTGCTCAAAGTGATACCATAGCAACAAACTACAAGTGCTAGCCGAGCTCAAGCTAATCGATGATATGAAATATGGCACAAAGCATTTTGAGCAAGTTTCGTAGTTTTGCAAAAAGGAGGTTCACCATCAAACATAGCACCTAGCACAAGTAGAGAGGAGATCAACTAAGTGCTCAAACATGTAAACCGGGTGAACTATCCCAAGCAAAATGCTCGGACATCATGCTAGACATTTTGGCAAAAACTTGTGTTCATTTTAGTTCAGAGTTGCAAATGGTTCACAAGTTACAAGAGAGCATGCGAGTGGTTATCCACATTTGCCTTGCCTTACTAATCAACCATGTCAAGCCTATGCGTGAGCAATGATTAGCTTAAGACAATGGTCTAGGTCAAACACAATGAAGTCCAAGTTCATTCAAGAGTGCAAGTGAAAGCAAGCCTCAAACTTCAAAGTGTGGCAAAATGGACCCACTCGATCTTTTCATCACTTTAGCTTTAGACTTCATGTTTTAGCATGGTATTATCATGAAAATCTAAGCAAGTGCATGAATCAAAGCATGAGACATAGCTACCAAGGATACACATAAAAGCTCAAAGGATCTCAACATCCTACTCATGATAGAAGCTAGCCCAAGGGTGAACCAAGGTTTAATTTCATCATACATTAATCAAGTTCACATTTAGAAAAGAGTTGCTCAGCTCATAACATACATCACATGATTAAAAAGAGCTCAAGCTAGAAGCACTTATCATATTCATACTACTAAAAAGCACAACCTCATTCGGATCAATATAAAGATGAAGCTCATGATATGCAAGTATGATACAAAAGCAAAAACAAACCTAAAACTACATCTATACATCAACTACAAAGCTACCCCCTCAAAAAGGATAGCAAACTCCCAACTCCCTCAACCAAAGACACCTAGCAAAAGAAAACTAGGAAACAAAAGGGCACAAAAGCAAGCATGGCATATAATACACAAGATAACACAAAGCTATCATGAATAAGATGGCTAGCCTACCATGGTATATACACAAGCAAGACATAGAACCAAAATATGCCAAAAATATACAAGTGAGCAAGTGAACAAATATCTCATACCACAAGTAGGAAAATCATGAATGTACAAGGCATGAGTGTATATGATAGCTCACGAGACCGTGTGTAGGTGTCACAATAAAGCACATGCCTCTTGGAGGCCATCAAAGTGGTGTAGACAACCATCAAACCTTGATCACACCACGACAAAGAATCAAGTTACACCAGGCACATGTTCTCTCCACCCCATGTCCTCATACCTACACATGAGAGGACAAAGAAACCCAAGTCTTGGATCCCAAAGGGTTAACAAGCATAAACTTGGGAACCCAAGACTTAGTCACCTACATCATTGAAAAACATGGGATGAGCAAATGAGACAACACTGGGGTTAGTAAACTTAGAAGAATACCAGTGTTGACCATCTTGCCCAAGATAGATGTTAGGCACAGAAAACATCCCATGACCCTTCTTCCCAAAGTGCTCACCACGCACAACAAAGCGTGGTGCACTCCTCCTATCAACCTCAAAACTCCCAAAGCGAGGATCTACATCCACTCGCTGAGCACGACCACCAAAGGGTCTCACAAAAACGTGGCCTAAACCCTCTCGAGGCCTCCTACCTTCGAGCCTAGCAAACCCGCCTCTCCGAACCGATCGCACACCCCTCTCATACATGCCAAGTGGTGGGTGATACATGTCACGGTTCTCAAACTCCACTCGACGCCCTAGCATCCCTCTTCCTCCTAAAACAAAACTCAACCAAGTGACCATCTCTCGGCAATACTCACAAAGGATACCTCACCTCTCTCTTAGGTGGTGGTTGGTTCACTCTCTTGGGTGGATGGTTCACTCTTGTTGTGGTCTTGGCCTTAGGAAGGGTTTCCTCAGGGATCCTGGGCAAAGTGTCAAGTGGGTTCTTGAGGTGGTTCGGTTTGGGAAGCCACACTTGTTTGGGAGGTGGAGTCTTAGTTGGCTCTTGGAGAATGCCATCTTGCACAATAGGCTTGGTAGGCTCGGGTGGAGTGATCTTGGTCAATTTGGGAGTGTTCGTTGGTTTCTCACTCGAGCTCAAACCACTACCTTGACCAACCTTGCCATAAATGACTTCTCCCTTCCCACCTATAGCAAAGCCTAAACCCGATGTGTCGGTCCCCCTCTTGAACCGACTCATCATCATGCCTAGCCGCGGCTCTCCACAAGACACCCAACTCAAGACAGTTTTAAGATACTTGATCTCCTCTTCGACTCTCCCCTTGTCATGCCTACAAGACATGAGCTCCAACTCTAAAGCTTCACACTTAGCACATCCCAAAGACGGTGCTACCCGAGTTGGCCTTCTCAAGAACGGCAAGCTTGGCAGCCTTCTTCGCCAACTCGGATCGCAAGTCGGGACAAGACTTGCACGCACTCAACAACGGCGTCGGCCTAGACTTCAAATCAACGTGCTCATCTAGCAAGGCCGAATACTTGGATCGCAAAGACATGATGCTAGACATATGCACAGCGCAAGCATCACACTGCCTCATCATGAGACATCGACAAAGCTTCCTAAGCAGCTCTATCTCCGTCACAGCCCATCTCCCACTTCTCCTTGTACTCCTTTTTCTCTCCCTAGCGGCACGCTTTAAGCAACTTCTCTTGACACACAAGCGCATCGCCCAAAGATTCAACCTCATCGGAGAGAGATTCGATTGTAGGAGGTACCTCGGAGGAGGAAGAGTCGTTGTCGTGTGGCTTTGGCGCCTGTCTGGTCACCGCTCCATCGAGGGCCATGGTGCAAAAGCCCCCGGGCTTAGAGTCGGTGAAGAAGCAAAGTCCATTTAGCTTGTCCTCAACCTTTCGCCGACTCCTCATCGCTTGAGGAAGATTGCCCGTCCGAAGAGTCGATTTGTCGAGGTCGCCGAGGGAGGCAAGGAAGGCGTGCTTGTGCTCCTTGGCACACTTGAGGTACTTCTTCTTGATCGCCTCCTTGTCGAATCCCTTCTTGGACTTGTACTTGCTTGGGAGGTGTGCTCAGCGCTTGTCCTTTGCGCTTTGTCGGAGTCGCATTTGGAGTAGTACTTTCGCCCGGAGTACTTGTCCTTGTTCTTCTTGGGGCATGCGGCGACGAAGTGATCCGGATCTCCGCACTCAAGCATCCGCCCTTGGATGGGCCGCCACGCCGACGGTTCAAGCGGTTGTTGTGGAACCGCAAGAATCGGGCCGATGACTAGTGCAAGCTCATCATCCCCAAGGCTCTCCATCCGCTCCTCGTCCACGCACACCAAGGAAGACAAGGCGAAAGAAATCGTGATGGGTTAGCGTAAAAACCGGAACCACCCTTACCGTGAGACAAGTGCAACGTTTGGCTCAGAAAGGGTTCTTGAGCTTCGCCGATCCGGGCCTCGATCTCGGAAGACTTGAGCTTCTTTGTAGAGCTCGTCGGGTGTGAGGGTGTCGTAGTTGGCGACTCCATGATCGCGGACACCTTCACATCCCACACCTTCCGATCCGTAGCGCATAAGAGCCGAGAGATCGCCTTCTCATGCTCGTCAAGCCTCTCCGACGGCTTGTTCGCTCGAAGCTTGTTGCGCATCGCCCGAAACCTAGCAAAGAGAGAATCGATGGACTCGCCATCAAGTGGATGAGGTTGTTGTACTCTCTCTTGTAGGTCTCATAAAGGCGGCCTTGACTTGTGGGGTTCCCTCGTGGTAGCTCTCAAGTGTCTTCCACACCTCACGAGCGGTCTCACAAGTGGCAACTCTCTCAAACTCACTATCCTTGAGGCTAGAGAACAAGACGCTCCTCGCTCGGTTGTTGGCGTTGTGTTGGGCAATTTGATCCTCACCCACTCGGCGGCTAGCACTTGGTAGTTCTCATCCTCGACAATCTCCCACACTCTCCAATCTATCCCCATGAGATGCGCTTGCATCTTGATCTTCCAATAGGGATAGTTGGTGCCATCGAACTCCCGGAGGCTTGCCACCAAAGTGACCGAACCTCTCCATGTCGCTTCCTCGCGGATCACGGACCGATTAAGGTGGATATGATCCTTAACCCAGCTCGATACCAATTGAAGGACCGAAACGGCGACGTGAGAGGGGGGTGAATGGGAGCCTCAATTTTCCTTTTTAATTTTGGGTCATCGGCTTAACCCCCAACCTCAAAAGCAAACTCAAACGAGAGACGAGTAACACACGTGCTAACCGGTAGCAAGGTGTCACGAGCAAATAGAGCACCGAGATGTCCACGACCCAAATGGTTGGGTGGATGTTCTCTAGAACACAACGGGACATCTCAACGACCACACACGACCGCTTAAAAGAATCTCCGAAGTCGATGGATCTAAAAAGAGTTACCCAACTCCTATTGAGAAGAAGTGGGTTCTCTAAACTAAAAATACCCAAGTCAACTTGTGAGAGGGGCACTTTCGAGATAAAATCCTCGAAACGATAGAAATTCATTGCAAAAGTCGGATCTCAATTGAGCTCAAATACGCAAGTTGCGGTCGAATAATACGTTTGAAAAAATCAAGCACAAAGCACACGAGCATCGGATCGCTATTCTCTTCGTGGAACCGAAGAAACAAAAGCTGCTGCGGGAACCACTCAAACTCAAACACTGTTAGTACTCAGCTAATCGAAGAAGCGGGCAATTCGAAAGGCCTTGCCGGTCAACATGCACATGATCAACGAGCTCGAACCCGCGGACAAAGAGGCACACACAGCAAAGCACGACTCCTTGCACATCGTGAATAATAATCTACCCAAGGTGATAATCTACCCAAGGTGATATAAAGTAATGATCCAATGATAAGCTAATGATTACTAGGAGAACTAGTTCGGATTTGGCGTATGCACCAAAGTAATGAAATTGTATACTGAACTTGAATCGATTTACTTCCCAAGCAAAGCGCGCGGTTTGTGCAAACCGAGTAATGCTCCAAGCTAAATAAAACAAGACAAAGCTCAAGCACCGAGGACCTGCTGCGGCACGAAATTGATTTCTAAAAGTACTAGTTCAAGGTTGCAAATTACGTGCTGAACTAGACTTGTTTTACCTTGCCGATCAACCAAGCTATTTGTTGTTACCTTGAAAAAAAAATGCAGAGTGAACAGCAGGGCTGCTAGCTGTTGCTGCCTGACGAAAAGCTGTTGCAGGCTGCTTGAGGGACTCGGCTGTGAAAGCAGCAGTCCTGGTGTCAGGATCCCCACGACCAAGCGTCGGCTCGATGAAGGTGAACGCTGGGCGCTGATCTGCACAGGACTGAAGAAGAACGACGAATCGATTGCATCCAGACAGATCGAGCGAGAACCAAGAACTACAGCACAACTGCCGGTCTAAACGGACAGCAAGAAAGGCGAACGGAATTGACTGCTGGATTGAGAACGCGAATCAAGAAAATCAGCAGAGCTGAACGCAGACTGCAGCTTGATCCTAGTCGAAGGGCGAGTACCGAAGATACTGGGCACTCGACGCTAGGAACCCAGAGCGCAACATCTCCTGTTCGGAAGAACAAGAAGAAAAAAAACGCCCGAACCGAGATTCTATCAAATCCAATCAAATACTCCGTGAATCGAGCCCAAATTTCGCACAGGAGAAATTGACCTTGGCACAAAACCAATCCCCAAAAATTACTGCCTGATATCAACTAAAACTCCATGAATCTCGATCGAAAATATGCACGAAAATAGGAGAAAGTCGAGAACGAAAATCACATCACAAAAGTGATGAAGCCCGGAGGGCACGAGGCGAGATTGGGGCTGCCCTTCCAAAAAAATCACAGAGATACATGCACGAATTTGTTCAACTCGTGGACCTCTCTCACGTGTCTTTAGGAAGATGAAAACCTAAGGGAAAAACGAAAATGAAAAGAGGCAAAAGGGGAGGATGGCTGCCATCCTCTATATATGGTCCTTATTTTTCATCCCTATTTTGCCCCTTCGATACATATGAGCCAAACCATTAACCCTAGGGCTATTTTGGTCGACTCTAGGTTAATTTTGATCCGACGGCCACCGCGCCTCCTCATCCGCAGCCTTGCTCCACGCAATCTCCCGGATGCCGCCACGCGCCGTCCTTCCGTCCACCGGAACGCCCCGGTTTTGAGGCTCAAACCCGTGAAACCCGCCGATGGTTTTGAGGCTCAAACCACCAAACCCGCACCCGTGGTTTTGAGGCCCAAACCACTCTAAAACCCGCGCCGATGGTTTTGAGGACAAACCACCAAACCTCCTCGACACGTGTCATCGCCGTCTTGACCGCCCGAAGTCGCCAAGTCATCCGAGCTCCCCGCTCCGCACGCACGCCGCCGTCTTGACCCGATCGACACGGTCCCGCCACGCCCTCTTGCATCCGTCGATGTCCCGGATGTCGCCACCATGGCTAGCCACCCGGCGATCCGGTCCCTCGGTCCAAGCCTCACGTCCGTCCTTCACCTCCGTCGGTCCGTCGGCCCGCACGTCCTCCTTGGCCCCTTCACCTCGCCGTCGGCCTACCATCTCCGAGCTCCACACCGCACAACACGAACCAAGAGATACGTCTTCGACACACTCCACGTATGCCGGTGAACATAGCCGAAGCATAAAAGATAAAATGAAAATAGAAGAAGAATGTTGATTGTTGACAATCACTACATCACAAAAACTAAACACATGCGACCTAAATCAACCATGTGTTCGCACTTACAATTTGGAATGGAGGGAGTAATTTTTATTTCAGTCCACCCAACACATGTGGATTGACATAGGTACTCATGCATCCAGAAAAACCTTCATTTGACTCATCGGGATTGAACCGAAGAATTGTAATCGCATTGCCTTAATGAGTCTGGTTCTGTTTTGGATGTAAGTTGATTATTTTTCATAATTTTCCATTAGAAGTGTCCGTTATATGAGCAAGATCGAGAAGAAGATGTGCTTTGCTTATTTTGGGTTCTTAAAAATCATAGAGGATTTGTTTCCACTACCTTTGTTTCAAAATTTGTTTATTTTAGTTTTATTATTTGTCAAATTATATCTTTTAATCAAGTTTTTAGGGGAAAATACATTGACATTACAAAGTTCAAATAAATGCTCCATCAAAATAATATTTAATTGAAATTTCAATGACACTAATTTGATCTTCTTTTTCATTCTTGTATTCAAACCTGGTTAAACATAGAGAACGAAGTTTGACTTAGTCACTTAACACACAAACCTAAAATTAACTAATTTTCATTGGGTTCTTAATCATAGAGGATTTATGCATGTTTCACTTCCTTTGTTTCAAATTATGTTTATTTTAGTTTTATTGTAAGTCAAATTCTCTACTTTAATCATGTTTTACGGGAAAATACATTGACACTACAAAGTTCAAATAAATGCTCCATCAAAATATATTTTATTGAAATTTCATTGACACTAATCATCTTCTTTTCATTCTTCTACAAATCTGATTAAACGTAGAGAAAGAAGTTTGACTTAACACATATGAACCTAAAATGAACTAGTTTCGTAGCGCAGGGAGCATGAATTGCCCAAAGAAAACTTTAATTGTTATAGAAAATAAAACTTTACTATCTTTAAAACTTCCACCGTGCGCATTCGCAGTAATAATTTTGGTCGCCACGGCACGTGTGTTTGCACTCTTGTATGTATATCCGTCACGCTGTTTGTTGTCATGGATTTTTTTTCGAAAAGCGTGCCCATTGACACGTATTGCATAAACGGAAAATAGTGTTTTACATGTCGCACACTTTAGCCAAAACAACCGGGCTGCAGCGCACATCAAAGCACAATGCACAAGAATCATCGCATATACACGGCGGTGCCGCACGGTTGCACTAAAAGGTAAACTATTGCGCATCTATTGTGTGTGTGTGTGTGGGGGGCGGGACGGCGGCTACAGCTGAAGACAAGCACCTCCTTCGGGGTCGCCCCGCCCGGCGCCACATCAAGTGGAAGAGCTTGGGCGCAGATCTTGTCGCTATCGGATGATCTCCTTCGCCGCCAAAGTGTTTGGAGCTTGCTCGCTAGCTCGGGGACCGGGCGTCGACGCCCGCCCGACCGGGGGCATCCATCAAGCTTACCGGAGCAGCACCAACAGCGCCGCCACTGCGGGTGTGGATCGCGGCTGCTCTTGCTTTGCAGCGCGTCTTATAGTCCATTCCTCATCGCTGATTTTGGACGAGCGGAGGGTGGGCGGCCGCCGAGGACGGGCTCGTCAAGCGGCGGGGTGATCGCCGACAGAAGTCTTGAACGTAAGTAGCCGGGGGGCCGGCGTCCTCCCCAAGTGACCCCGCCCCGGCAACGACGACCCAAGAGTTCGGGGGCGGGTGAGGAGAGGTCGCAGGAAGCACCGGTGTGGACACAATGTCCGAATCTCCCGACCCTCCCCGCGGCTTTAAGACCGAGTAGGGGAAGGAGCTTGCGCATGTTATCCTTCCTAGAGGATGGCTCAAGATCTCCGAACACATCATGGAACCTCACGGCGAACGGGGGGGGGCGGCGCACCACGTCCCCGGGCGCTTGGCCCACTTGTTCAACTAGACACGCCGGTCGGCTTCCGGGCGGCGAACGCGAAAGCGCATTTGTGGCCAACCGCATGGTTGCGACGCAGGACCCCGCCGTCGTCAACAACCCTTGACCTCGCTGCGATGTGGAATCTTGGCAAATGTTCCGCCCAACGGCATGTGTCGACGACCGGTCGAAGAAGGCCGGTACCGACACGCCAAGGCGAAGGGGACGAGGCCGACGGAACCACCACTAGGGAGCTGAAGGAGGAGTGCGAGGAGCCACGGGGTTCACACCTACTGCCCCCGACGCGTCGCGCTGCGAGGCTAAGATGAGCCAAGCTTAGTCGCCCCGGGCCTCGGACCCTCGGACACGGTTCGTGCCACAAGCAAGCCCCCACCCCGGACGGCGCAGAATTGGGCCGGGCGGCGTGATATGGTGGGAGTGGTTTTGGCAGCACCACGGGATCCTCGAAGCCTCTTTCCTTTGTGAAGTAGAGCGCGACCATCGCGCCAGAGGCGAAGGTGGCTCCAACGGCACGGCGGTGGACGTCCAAGCGACGAGGGGAGGCCACGAGCTCATCAAGCATCGAGTCCACCCGAGTAGGGGGGCATCGTAGCCACCCACCACACAAGCTCAAGCGGTCCGAAGAGGTGGCGGCATTGTCGCCTAAGCCACCGTACCACGGCGAACGCGTGTGCATTTAAAGGCTTGCAAGCCGAGTCACTAGCATCTGGTGGAGGCCATATGAAACCTCCACTAGAAGTTGCCAACGCAAGCCCAACAATAGAGGAAGGCGATCTAGGCGTAGTCGACGACGCCCCACGCTGCAGTAGAGGATCTTCCCGCGGTGGCGGCAGAGGTGGCCGTGAAGGGGTTGGTCGATGAACAACACCCCGCGTCGCCGTCGCTACGGTGGCGGGCCTAGTGGCCAGCACCCCACAGAGGAGACAAGATGACGGCACGTGGCGCATCGCAAAGAACGTGATCCTTCGCGAGACAAGCCAGCGCAGTGCCTACAAGATAGGCGGGACAGGCGGCGACGATGCGAGGCGAGGTTGGTCGTCGTAGACCGGGGTTGATGAGCAAGCATGCACGACATGCTCGGTGTGGTGAAGGAGGCGCCGCCGTACCGCAACATCGGGCATGGTTGCCCGGCGGCACGACCCCAACCGTTGAGGGCGACGCCAGCGCCACAGAGAAGGTGAGCAGACGCACCGTGCCCTCGGCCACGCCGGACCATCGCACGCCCCACCAAGGGACAAGGTGCGCCGCCTTGGACGGTGCCGCGCCCCGCAACGCCTGCTCGTGCGGGTGGGAGGCGGGATGTTGGTGCCGGTCACCAAGAGGACACCGGCCCGTGCCTACTCGACGCACCTGGCGGAGTCAACAGACACGCCGCCACCACGCCCGAGGTGAAGTTGGTGAGTTGGAGATGCCCCGATGAGCCACACGAAGGTAGGCGGTCCGCCGCCTCGCAAGGTTGACGTCGTCATCACCGTCCCCAATCGAAGACGACGCCCCTTAGCCAACCACATCTCCTTTGATTTGCCCAAGGAGGACGGGAAGAAGGAGCGACGTCGGAGAGAGCGACTGCGGGAGCGGTCGCTAGCTGCGGTGCTTGTGGGGCACCGGAGTAGCCAAAGCAGTAGGGGGCGACGGGTTGGAGGTGGCTGCGGCGTCGAGCGGGGAGGGGCGCACAAGCTCAAGATCCACGCCCACCACCAGCGACGCCGAACAGGTGGCCGCGGTGGAAGGCGACATAGTGAGGAAGTCGAGTCGTCGTCATCCTCAATCTCGCCTTCCTTGACGCCCGGCAAGGTGGTCGCGCGTCGGGGAGAGGGCCCTCCTTGTGGGAGATGGTGAAGAGCTCGGAGCGGATGGCCGCAAAGAGGCGACGTCAGTGCCCCAACCACCCCGACGAGCTAGGAGATGGGGAGCTCAAGTCTTCATCCACAAACTTGCCTCCTTCGACGTCCCCGACCACATCTACGGTCCTTCACGGGCGGGTGCACGGGCAGCGCCTCCCCTCCCTGACCACACCGGCGGCACCACCGCGGAAACAAAGCCCGTAGGCGGAGCATGCGGCGACAACGACCCGCGACCGCACTGCGACGAGGAGGGGCGGGTCCGGGTTGACACGCACCGTGTGCGGCCGATGCCGGACGGGGAGACGAGGCGCCGCGCCGGAGGTTCCTATGACGGCGCCGCCAGGACGGCTCACGGCGGCCGGCACCGGCGCTAAGGGGCCAAGAACGGCGAGCCCCGCACTGTGGCGGCGGCGGCTACCCGTCCCGAGCAGCGGCGTGGCGCCAGCGCAGCAAACCCCGTGGGGCGCGGGGGCAATGGGAGGCGTAGGCCACCGGGCGCCGCAAATGCGCCGCTAGAGGTGGAAGGGATTGAGAGAGGGCCGATCTTTGGCGCCGCGGATCTCGTGGCAAAAACGATGGGGAGGGAGGCGAGTAGGGAGGGAGAGGAGTGTGAGGTGGATCTACGCATGGGGGAGGCGGGTGGGTGCCGGCGGCGCTAGGGGGAGAGGGGCCGGGAGGCAACTAACACCTCGCCAGCGTAGTATCGCTCAAGGTAGTACGTTCCCCTTCTCCTCCCCGACACCAGCCCCCTCTTATAGCTCCCCCCCCCCCTTCCCCTTCTCCTCCTCCCCGACACCAGCCCTCTTATAGCCCCCCCACCCCCCCTCCGCCGCCCCGCCTCCATCTCGGCGAGGAGCGCCGGTGACGAGGCAGGGGGATCGATCTCCTTGTGTTCCCGTTTCCCCTCTTCCTTCAGCCTTGTAAAATCCCCAGCAAAAATAACACTTATGAGGACTATCATCCTCCTCATCTTCCTCCTCTTGTCGCTCCTCCTCCAAGACGACTAATTTTCATAGTCTTTAGTGGGCAATTCAATAATTGTTTATATTAAGTAGTACCTCAACATATGACCAAAAGCTCCCCGACATGCACCTCATAAGAACAAATTCGAACACCGCTGCAGTCCCCAAAATCTCCTCTTGAATTCCAAATCGATGTACACCTCTTGCTCGTGAAATCCTCAAAATCCCTACCTCTTGTTTCCAAGATTCTCCCGAATCTCATCCTCCTGATCACTAAATTCCCCCAGTTCATCTCATGGAACCCTAACCGGTCCGGAACACAAGCTCTCCATGGAGCAATCGAATTTGGATTAGCAAAGTGGAGAGATTCCAAGTGTGCACGCCGAGGGCCGCCGCCATTGGATCGCTCTGTTCCTCCAATCCACCCCTACCTCTCCAATGTGAGTAGGAGCACCACCGCAATGGAGCATCCCCGGCCGCCGTCGTCGACCTTCCGGCCGCCGCGGGCGCCGTCGAGCTCCGCATGTAGGCAGCCTTCTCAGGGCCATGGGCGTCGCCGCAACCTCCATCGGCGCTGGGCTTGGCATGTCCTTGATTCGGCCGGCTGGCGCGACCAGAGATTTTTTTTTCTCGATCGGGCCATTCACCCGTATTTCATTAAGAGGATGGAAAACCAAATGCGGATACAAAGGATACCCCGATGGCGAGAGGACATCGGAGTGAAACACGTAAAAAATGGGCACACACCTATCTACTGAACTGTTACTAACTGATTACATACTATGTAAATTTTGCGACCACACCGAGAGCACCGGCCTTAGCGTCGTAAATCCCGCGTTCACCCAGTCTTCCGCTTCCCGCACTAATCCGGGCGGCCGGGACCGGGATTGTGCTCGTCTCGCTCCCGAATACTCTTGCATTCCGCTCTTTCCATAGCGTCCAACCGATAAAGCAGATTGGTGAAGTCGAATACCGGCCTAGCTTCCTTGCTCGGCTTGCTCCCCGGTGTGCAACCACCAGTCCCGCGATGTCCGAACCCCGTCGGGGCCAAAGCAGCAAGGAGGGCAGCGACCACGGCGACATGGCCCTGCAAGAGTCAAGAGTGTGAGGCACGGGCATGAGACAGCGGGTGGACGGACTTTTTTAAACGAAGAAAACCATAGTCCTAAATGGACTCTCTATAGAGTCGTATGATAGATTTGAGTCCGAACAATATAGAAATTTTGGCCCGTGACCAATCTGGACTTGGAGAAGGAGGAGGTGAAAGAAAACGATGGTGAATAAAATTGGCAGAAATTTTTCGTCTTTATTAGTAGGCATAAAAGATAGATAAGCTGATGTTTGTAAAAAAAAAAAAAAAAAAAAAACCTGCACGACTCGTTTCTGCATCCGCAACTGCCCGAGCTCGCACGCACGCAAGGCGGGGAGAATATCGAACAACTCGGAAGGTCGACCCGCGATCCGAGGTGGAGGGCGCCTCTAGATCTCCGCCGTTGTCATGGATTTGTTTTCTAGTCCATGGTGTACACAATATTCCTAAGCTCCTCTGCATGCTTCTTCCAGAGCGTCACGAACACGTCAACCCCACCGCCTTTCCGCAGGCTGGGTATCAGCACCAGCTCCCCGTCGAGCGGGTCCTTCGCCGGCAGGATCCCGGCGAGGCGGCCGCCGCACCCAAAGTCCAGGCGGTCCAGCTCCAGGTGCAGCCAGCTGTTGGACGTCACGTCCGGGCGCAGCACGTTGAAGTGGTCCCCAACCGCGGGCTCCAGCAGCTCCTCGTCGTCGCCGCCATGCAGGTGCAACTCCCCGAAGTCGATGAACGACAGGAAGTACTGGCGGTCACGCGCGCGCACGCCCTTGCGGACCAGCGCCGCCGCGTCAGCGATCGTGCCCCGGGCTATGTCCGCAGCGCTGGTGGCCGCGCTCGCTGTGAGGACCACGTTCCCGAAGAAGCCTCGCGCCACGCCGGCGCCGTCGAGGCGCGCGCGGCCGTTCACCGGGGTGTAGAACGCCGTGTGCGACGCGTCGTCGGCGCGGCCGCGCGCCAGCGTGATCTTCCGCCACAGGTGCGCCGAGACGACCTCGAAGGTCGTGTACGGCCGGCTGATCTGCGGCGTGGTGGCGGCCGCCTGCTGCTTGAGCCCCAACACGAACTCGCTCGGGAGGTGCAGTAGCACGTGGTCGATCTCGGAAGCGTCCACCTGGACAGGCGCTGGCCTGTCTGCGGCGTCTTCTTCGGCGCGCAGGAATTCGGTGCCGCGATGCTCGAACTCGCACCGCGGCGGGCGGCGTGGCACAAATGGCGCTCGGCCCGTACGGCACCGGTGGTAGTAGTAGACCGCCGCCGCCGACGTGGTCGGCGAGTGGTGGCTTGGTACCGCCGCCGTTGTTGTTGGCGCGGACGGTGTCCGCCCACGCGTGGAAGAATGTCGACATGGAGTAGCCGTCGGCGGCCTGGTGGTGCTCGGACGCGGCGATTACGAGACCCCGCACGCGAACCGGTTGATCTGGATCATGAGCAGGTGCGGCGGCGGCACGTCGCCGACCGGCACGTGGAGGCTAGCGAGCTCCGGCGCGGGCGTGAGAGGGAGGTGGTCAGAGAGCGTGGACGCCACCGTGGCCTCGACCACGAGCGCACCCGCGCCACCGTCCCTCCCCGTGACGAAGAACGGGCGGCGGCGGGCGGCGACGAGGCGCGCGGTGAGGAGCGGGAAGCGCGGGAGCGTGGCGGCGAGCGCGTCGAGGAGCACCGCGCTGGTCGGGTTGGGCGCGGCGTACGCGTACAGCACGGTGACGTGGTAGGTTGGCGCGACGAGGTCGAACACCGTCAACGGCACCTCCGTCGATGGCTCGGACGCCGGCGGGGGTATCACGAAGCTCCGCTGCACCTGCACGTCCATTGCTAGCGGAGCTTTGTGATCGAAAGATCGATCGACTTCTTGTGACTTGTGTGAGTGTGCAAAGCTAGGGTAGCTGCTGTGGTGCGCGCTGGCAGTGTGGGCGATGGCAGTCTATATATAGAGCGTTCGTATGTGTGCCGTGGAAACGTGGAAACGTCGGCGTGGCCTGAACTGAACACTTGCGAGTTGAAAAAAAAAAGACAAAAAAAAAAAAGTAATGTTCCCGTGAACTTTTTGCAATTTGATCCTTTTAAAAAACATTTTGTACAAATAGACCCCTGGCAGCGTAATGTCAGTATACGCCGAGTTGTGTCACGTAGCATCCAACGTGGTTACCGGGAAAGTGTGGGGTCAGGACCTCGACGTTAGATCCTTGAACACCCCGTCGCAAATGTTGGTGTATCCCGACCTAACGCTGAGGTACAAGCGAACCCGCGACGACCCTCTTCTTCTGCCCTCCTTCCTTCCCCACGCGCGCCTTATGTTCTCTTTCTCCCTCACTCTCCATCACTGGCGGACGCAGTAAGGGGCAAGGGTGTACAAATGTACACCCAATAATTTTGAGAAAAAAATTACGACTACTATGCATATACATGTATACTACATATTCAACTACATAAGTAGACTAAATTCTGTATGTTTGATCCAAATAAGAGTTAAAAGACCATGTTTATTATTCCTAAATTTGTATTTATTAATTAATTGTGCTAATGTACTCTGATCTAGCGCTTTACTTGTGCCATAACGGTTTGATTCTATATGTGCATATATGTAGTATGTACACCCAATATTCAATTCCTGCGTCCGCCACTGCTCTCCATGAACCCTATATATACACCGCCGCCGCCAAAGCTCCCCATCGGAGCAAGGCCCCCGGCCACCGTTGCATCTCGCCGGCGAGCGGTGGTGGCGACCCTTGGTAGGGTGCAAAAAGGCAGCCGTCCACAACCACTTGTTTCCTCAACTCCCTCTCCCTGTTCGTCGATGGCTCCATGGTTGCCGATGGCCGGAGATAGGTTAGATTTGTGCTCTTTAAGGCTGGATCCGGGCAGCCTACCTAGATTTGTGCATGGGGAGCTACTGCGGCGGATCCATTTGCCTCATTCCTGGCTCACTACACCACAACCCAATTGGACGTCTGACCAATGGTCGGTATAAATATTGAAATTGCGTTGGACGGTCGGTTAGTATATCATAGTAACAGATGGTCGGTTGCTACATCTTATTATTTCGTCAGACGGTCGGTCGCTATTTTTATTTGGTTTTGGCATTGGACGATCGGTCGATATAACATATTACTTGAGGGGTTGGACGGTCGGTCAAGTATATCGAAATCTAATACCATCCCGGGATATATCGTATCTTTGTCACACGTCAAATCCCAAGATTCGTAGAATATATTCCATGCCCGACAAGACATCTCACCAGCCTGGCCATACGTGCATACTAAGAGCAACTCCAACAGTGCCCAATAATTTTATCCCAATATCCATAAGTTTAGCAGCTCCAAAAACGTTATTGGAATGAGAAAAAACAACAATCTCGGCGATTGCCCAATATTTGACTTCCAAAAACTAAATTTGGGCCCACACCTAGAAACGATTAGTTGGCGGGTACTCCCTCTGTCCCATGGAACGGCGTTTTTGACTTTTGAACTTCATCTTTGACCATCCGTCTTATTCAAAATATTTATGCAAATCATAAAATAAAATAATCAATATTCAAGTATCTTTATTGATAAAATAAGTCATAGAAAAATAAATTATATTTGTGCAAAAATTTGAATAAAAGCGTCGAATAAGATGGCACGGAAACCGTGGTGACAAACTCAGTGGGACGGAGGGAGTAGTTGATAGGGGGAGATCGCGGTCTTTGTTCTGCGCGACGTCCTCTCCTCGGCGCATGGTCTTGTCCAAGATAGTTCATATATTCGTTGCCATTTTATGGACCGAGTCACATACAGAAAGTGTTGGAATATCAAAACTGTACTCGCAGATTCATCATCTAGTTTGACAAAAAGGGGAAAAAAAATCTTTCCTCTCCGTTGTCCTACATGCATTCATTTTTTTCCAAATTCCAAGCACCAGCGAGATGAGATCTTCTTGCATGCATTGGTTTACTCGCATATCGATCTTCTTGAATGCAATGCTAGGCACGGCAGCGCAATTGGATTAGATTGGATTGGTGGATCCCTCCACACGGCGAGTAGGCCTCGCCTCGACGTGACGCGGACGGACGACGGCGGTGGTCGAGTAGGCCTCGCCTGGACGCGACGCGGGTGTCCCCCGACGGCCAGCGCGCGATCGACAGGTCCCACGAGTACTTGACGGTAGCGCACGTACGGCGACAGCGCGACCAATCCACGGCCACGGCTGCTCCCGTCGATGACGCCGGCGGCAGGTCCCCCTCGGGCTGGGCCTCTCCTAGCGAGTCCGCACTGGACCTCCAGCCTCGTCGCCGGCTGCCAGCGACTACTCCGGTCCAGAGCCTGGCCATACGTGCATACTAACTGGCCTATTTTATCAATGTACGTATTTTATTTAGCCAACAAGATACGATGGCTTTGCTTGCACGTGTATGCACTAAAAATATCTTTGGTCCAAAAACAATCATGGACCGAAATATGCTTGAGCTAAATCATACCACAGTGTGTGTCGTAAACTTAGTATGGTCAAGCTAAATAGTGACCATCTTTATATGGGCCTTCAAATATTGGAGGCACTTAATAAGAACTTGCATGGTCAAGAATATCTTAAAAATTAATTGGCAATAGAGAAAATATATGCCAAAATTTCATTCTATAGCGATGCTGGAGAACATGGGGCCACGTCAATAAAAAAATACTATGATGCTCATAAGTGATGGGACATGCTTAAAAGGAGACCCGAACCTTGCACACTTAACTTTTACACAAAAGTCCAAGTGTGGGGGAAGATGGTGGGAATCTCAAGTTCCATCCACCAAGGGGTCATACAGAAAAAAAAAATATAATGATGAATAAAAGATGATGTCAGCCCCTGCCTTGCTAAAAAAAAAAAAAAAGAAAAGGGGGTTAAAACATTAGAAAAAAATATATATAGATAGAGAGAGTCAAGTAAGAAAAAAAAAGAGAAAAGGAAATAACAATAAAAATGTATTATCGAAATAAACGCGGGAGAGAAAAAAAAATGTGTTATCGAGAAAAAAAAAAAAAGAGATAAAACAAAAAGAGAGGGTATAAAAAGAAGAGAGATAAAAAGAGAGAGAGAGAGCAAAGTAAAAAAAAAAAAAGAAGGGGGTACTTATACTCGGGTATGCAAAGGTAACGTTCACCAACTCTCATACTCATAATTGTCTCCATAAGGTTCTTTAAATTCATGCTTCTCTTGTTTATGATGTTTGCTCTAGTTTGGATATTCTCCCATGAGTACTCATGTGGTTTATCCATAGATCTTTTAAACGAGCATGGTGCTTAGGTTAAAATGATCTTCTTTAATCAAAACTTTGACATGGTGTCAAAGCTAGGTTAATGAACTTAGAGTTTTGTTGTGATGATCAATGAAAGTATCTTATGTTGGAGATGAATCAAGGCTTTGCTTGCAATGCTTCTTTATGTTAGCCTTGCTTGAGTGAAGTTGAGGTGAGAAAAAAAAAAACAAAAATATATAATAATAATAATAATAATAATAATAATAATAATAATAATAATAATAATAATAATAAAATAATAATCATAATAAAGGCTCCATGGTATTCTTGCCGATAGAGCCATGTGTTTGTTTTTGTTCTGTTATTCTTTATTTGAATAAAACCAGTACAAGAATAAAGTGTGGGGAGATCTCTCAAGCATACAATCACAACCATCCGAGATCTCCCCAACACAATACACAAACCTTGAGCAATTCACGATGGAGAAGGACGAGGACGAGCGATTACCATTAACTCCTTCCTCTTCAAATGGTGGTTTGTGCAACTCTCTCTCTCTCACATCCTCCATAAGTTTTGAGGTTTAAAATTAAACAAATCAAAAAAGACAAAACTTTTGAAAAGCTCCATCTCCATGCTATTCTTTGATAAAATGCGCATACTCTTTATTCCTTGCTAATATTCCTATAGCTTGTGAACCACTTATCATAGGGACCCCATGTTATCTAAGTAATTGGAATATGTGATATAGCTGGATGATATAAACCTTGCTTTTTTTTATATGAACTTGGGATTTGTTTTCAAAGATTCAAAATTCAATTAGCATGCTCCTCAATGATATGCATTTCCCACCATGCCTACCAAGCCCACAACAAGGTTCTTCATCCTCTCTTCGAATCTCAAATCGCAGCTTTAGATTGCAACCAAGTTCCACAGCCATGACAGCGTGTGCCACAGCCACCACTGGCGTTGACAATTCCCTACCACCCTTCCCCCGTGGTGCCATGGGTTGTGGACAAGGTGCATCAGACCTGCAGTCGTAGAGTGTTATCTCATCAAAGTATCCACAAGTTGATGCAGTAACCATGCTAAGGCAGTAGCCGGCCATGGCCCTCTTGACCTTCACCTCTATGGTCGCCTCCACGGCAAACCTCATAAACACAAAGCGGATGTCCAGTGGTCCAAGCGGGCTGAATAGCCGCACTTTGCGTGGCGACAATCTTTAACTATCGAAACCCGAGTTCAAGCTCGGGCACGCAGAGGGTATCCACGTCGCCGCAAAACAAGCGGCCGTAGGATCTCGATCGGACGGCTCCAGCCACTCCACGGTCGCTTTCGAGGACACTGTTCACGCACTGGTCAACCGACGCCTGCACTGTTCACGCTCGCAATTGCTACAGCGCATTGAGAAACGCGTACCAAAAAAATAAAAAAAAAAGCTTTTTCCCTTTCCGTAAATTTTTTTAAATAAACTAGAACCACTCTAGAACCTACTCAAATATTTTTCACCCCTTTTTTATCATCAAAAAAAAATAATTTTTGAATTCCTCTCATTCATGTTTTATCGATAAAATTAGGAAGTTTATATCTCATTCACTCCAACTCCGAATCATGTAGTTTTTCCACCAAAAATCTTCTAAAATAAAACCTTTACATATTATCCAGAATAATTTTCAATCCATCCTAACTCGAATCCCATAATTCTTCCACCACCAAAAAAGTTCTAAAATAAAACCCTATATATTCAAATCATTTTTTCCTAAGTTTTGGTTACAACCCTTCTCCATCATCAAAAAATCCAAAAATAATTTTTCACATTCGTCTCATTCACATTTCGCCAATAAACTTAATTTTATATCTCATCCATCCTAACTCCGAATCCCATAATTCTTCCATAAAAAATAATCAAATATAAAACCCTACATATTCATATCTTTTTCCCCAATTTTTGGTCATTGTCACAAATGCAAACAATTATTCTTTTCAACAATTCCATTGGTACCATCTCGCAAATACCAAGATACATATAATCCAAAATAATTTTCAATCCATCCTAACTCCGAATCCCATAATTCTTCCACCACCAAAAAGTTCCAAAATAAAACCCTATATATTCAAATCATTTTTCCTTTTTATCGTCCAAAAAAAAAAAAAAAGAATTTTTTAATTTTATCTCATTCACGTTCTATCCATAAACTTAGGAAGTTCATATTTCATCCAACCTAACTCGAATCCCATAATTCTTCAACCAAAAAACTTCAAAAAATAAAACCCTACATGTTCAAATCTTTTTCATAATTTTTAGTCGTACCCCTTCTTCATCATCAAATAAACAAAAAATAACTTCTCAAATTGCTCTCACTCCCGTTGTGCCGATAAACTAACAAAAATATATCTCATCTATCTTAACTCGAATCCCATAAATCCTCAAAAAAAAAAAAAATTCTACATATTCAAATCATTTTCCTTAATTTTCATTGACTATGATTGTCACAAATGCAAACAACTATTCTTTTCAACAATTCCATTCGTAGCACCTGCAAATACCAAGATTTTAGATATATCATCGGCCATTTCTTCTTCAATTGCTAAATTAACTCACAATCATATATAAATTCAAATGCAAATGCTACTGTTGGTACACTGTCATTTTTCCCAACGTAAATCCTAAAGCTGCACGAACCTACAAAATCACCATACCAGCCATAAGATCCATCGTATAGCTTAATTAATTGTACTACTAATATACACCGTCAAATCCATCATATAACTAATTAATTCTACCAGTATTTACCATGGGTAAATGATAACTTATAATCACCACGAAAACATAAAACTAATGTATTGCATAAAGACCAATTCAGTTACCATTAGTTGTACTCATGTAACTAACTACAAAGGGAAAAAAATGGCCACGCAGCGGCAAAAGCCGCGCAGTTTTCTAGTTTCCTCACTAATCCACTCCTTGAACAGGAAGCACTCGTCAATGAGCTCATCATCACCACCACCACCATCGTTACCTTTTTTAACCTTGAGACTGTATTGAACGATCACTTCATCAGGCGCAGCTATTCCTCGAGTACCGGGGGGGGGTAATGGATAGATTAGGGGATCCTGTTTTATTTAAAAAAAGGTTAAGTGGGCAGCTGCATACACATAACATTATTATTAAACTTCTACAATATCGATAATGTAGCCACAGCTCCCATGTACCTACGCTATAGCATTTTTTTTTACAATTCTACAATTATCAAGGGAAATAGCAGTTTTTGACCTTAAAAGCAGTCAGTGACCCACAAGTCTCTTCTCTTATACAATGTAAAAAAGATGAAAGGAGGCCTCGGTTTCGTGCGGTAAAAATTTGGTACGTCGTGGCCTTCCCGTGCGATAGGTGCCCCTCCCTCCGTGAAAAATCGTGCCGCCAGGTGGGACCGCCTGGAGAGATTTCCCATTCAGCGCATAGCACAGAAGGAAACAACGCTGCGTAGTGCAAGGTGATCGCGGCGCCTACCCGCGGTCCTGGTCTTGCACTCCCACCGACCCCGCCTGCCCTCCAACGCGATCGTCGTCCTGCTGAACCTATCCGCTCTTCGTCTTCTTCGGCCGGATCTCCTCCCGTTCCTCCTCGCACTACCAGCAGCAAGAACGACACCCAGGTTGCCTCTCCACCAACAGCCAGGAGCGACGACGCGCCGTCACCTGCCTCTCCTCCTCGCCTGTTCCCTTGCCCTTCAGTTTACCATAGCCACCACGGACGCGGGCAGTGAGGAGCGCCGCCTCCTGCTCTGCTTCGCCTGTTGGAGCGACGACCTGGGAGCGAGCAGTGGCGGAGGACTGTTGTGGCAAGGTATGGCGCTCGTCATACCTTGAAGTCCGAAAAAATTTGAACCCTGACCAGACTGCGGCGCCGGCGTGTACGCAGAACAGCGGATACAAGCGGAGGTGGACCCCAGGGTCATGCACGAGAGGCACATACATCACGTCCATGTTAGCACGTGTATGTGTATATGGGCGTATATGTGTATATGGGCCTGGCTTGGGTTGTTTGGACCTCACGCACGTACTCCCTCCGTCCCAAATTATAAGTCATTTGACTTTTTGGCAAGAACAAGTTTGACCATTTCGTCTTATTCAAAAATTTATGCAAAATATCACTTTTTTTTGCCGTGGCTTTCTTTATTAATAAAAGTTCTCAAAAGAATGACTTGAATTTGGCTATATTTGTGCAAATTTTTTAAATAAGACGAATGGTCAAACTTAAGCCAAAAAAGTTTAAACGACTTATAATTTGGGATGGAGTGAGTACATGTTACTCACATTACTCACGCACGTTTCTATCTGCTTTGGCAGTCACAGAGCCTCGACGTTTCTTCTATCTGCGCCGCCGCCGCTGGCTGACCACGGTCCACCGCTCGACCTTCATCATCAGATCAGGCTCTACACCAGCGCTCAGGCCATCATCGTGAATCACCGCACCGCCGCTCTGGTGACCTCTCGATCAGATCAGCCTCCTGCCAGTCTCGACGATGGCTCCGAAAGGAAAAAACAAGGGCAATGCCAAAATAAGAGGTACATGTTTAATCTTCTAGATGGCAAATTTCGTATAAATTAGTTGGCATGTGTGCTTTAATATACTTGCCGGTGAATTGCAGATTTGAGGACATTTTGGTCCAGTAGTAGGGATGCAAATTTTTCAGATGTTGAGCGAGAAATATTCAAAGGAATTGATCTTGAGAGGATTAAGAAATCATTTTAAAAAAAGAAAGATAGGCGAGTGCAATTGCACAATTGATGTTCATCCACAATTGGTTAGTCTCATAACTATACATGTGTCTTTTTATTTATTCGAAATAGTTTTGCTTATACACTAGATGACAATCATAAATGTATAATATATATGGGTATAAACCAATGAGAAATTTTTGGTATATGGTATCTATGTTATCGATTTTGCCACACCTTAATTTAGTTTCGTCCTCCGCCACCGGGAGCGAGGACATGATGCGCTCTGGACCACCAATTCTGTCGCCTGTCTCTCACTGACGGACAACAAGGTACCATGGCCACCATGTACCATATATGTTCTTGATCTGTTCCAGACTTCTTGTGCTGTATTGACTGCTCTCTCGTTGCTAGCTGTTATCGTCCCTGCATCAATATTACACTATTGAAGCTTGGTTGTAGTAGTGACCTGAGGATTTTGCTTCCAATTCTTCCTAAGCTAGCTTGCAATATTTAGATGTGCTTTTGATTGATTTCCAGCGACTATTTTTTTGTTGTTATATATGTACAGATTAATTCACCAGTCATATAATTCTGTCAATGAACTTTGCTGCAAATTTTGCACAAATTTATACACACCAGATATTTGCAGTGACTACTTTTCGTTGTAGCTGATTTTTTTTGCATTGTTTTTTGAAGGTCATTCTTTTGCATTGTCATTCAATGGTTATGGTCTGCTAGCTGTATAGGAAATTTGTTATTATGTCTTTTAGTGTTTGTATTTTGGGTTCCCTATAATCTTTTTGTTGTAGTAGTGGCATGTTTGCTGGATGGAGCACCCTGAAACTGCTTTGCAACCGCACTTACTTCTTGTTGCATTCCTGCAGCTTATACTGTTATATTTGACATGTATATGCAATCTTTTTTTCCTACTGCCTGTATTATTATGTTTAACTTTTGTATGCAATCTTTTTTTTTCTACTTTCATTGTTGCATTTAAGTGTCTACTACTAACCGTAATTATGTTGCGACATGTTATGTGGCAGGAACAAACAAACTTCAGAGATCGAAGACTTTATACAATGTAAGGTATATTCATGTCTTGCTTTTGTAATTTCTGCAAAAATTGCTATAGGAAGCTCCTGATTTGAGCCTTGCCTGAAAGAATGCAGTGACTTGTTTGCAGTAGAAATAGCATCAGGCTCCTGATTTGAGCCTTGCCTGAAAGAATGCAGTGCCTTGTTTACAGTAGAAATAGCATCAGGCTCCTGATTTGAGCCTTGCCTGAAAAGAATGCAGTGACTTGTTTACGGTAGAAATAGCATCAGGCTCCTGATTTGAGTGCACTCCCAGAATTTAATTGTGTCCAACTTAGCTATTCCACTTTGCTCATCCTTATTGCTTGTTCACTGCATGCGTACCATCAAACTGCAGCTAGCTGGTACTTGCAATAATGCGTCACATGTTTGTATAGACGTCAAACAATGAAAAAACTGAAATTGGCATACACCACAAGTACCCTGCATTCTGAAATCAAGGGCAGATGCACTCCATAAAAGTGTTTGACTTCGTTTTCGTGGTGACATGGAGGCAGTTTTGAATTAAAATGTTACTTTAACGTCATTATGTAATTTTATATTATTGTTATCTTTTGTGCAATCTTGTGCCTTCAGTACAAAATTTAAGTTGTCCCAGTAGCAACGCATGGGCCAGCTGCCTAGTACTTTATAAAATAAAAGAAAACAGTGAACTTGATACCTCACAATTACGGGACATAGCAGTTTTTGTGCTGTTATTGCTTAGCTAGGGACAGGAATTAATGAAGTATGCATCAATACACAATGCTAAAACATTATTGAAAATCAATATGATTCAGAAAACAATAAAACTTTTATTGCAGTTCATGCTATAGGGACGAAAATGTTCAGGTCAATATTTTGACATTTCATATATTGTCCTATGTCTACACATGATCCAATTTATATATCTGGTTGTATATCAGGTGAAAACAAACATCAAATTTTTTCAAAACAACACATTAGTAAATAAACTAACCGTAGTAATATCTTGGGCATGGTCCAGGAACGGCAGGCCGTCCACCTCATCCCGCACTGCCATGAAGCCATAAATCCTCATCGTTTGACCGTGTTAGAAATTACCAGCAAGCCTTATTGAAAAGAATTGAAGAAGTTCTGATGACACATATTCACAAGCAGCAGGCTTTGTAAAGCGTCTACTCCCTGCAGAAGCTAAGAGTAACAGAAGGAGATCGATAGGATTCATGACCTAGGATCAAAGTAAAAAAGGTTTAGGAATAACAAATACAGAAAAGAAAACGTATCAGAGAGACGTTACTAGGGCTAATGTTTGTCATTCGAAAATCCCGATGCCACAAATGGAAGCACCTAGGAGATGGAGAACGTGCCAGGATGTCAACAAAACTGAATGGCCCCATGCCCCTAACATTCAACTTCAAGATCTTGTAGTATTTGTCATTTTCCTTCTTATACTTGGCAGCGTTCTTCAAAGCATCCTCTAAAGGAAAATAAATATTGAATCATGAGCAGTTGGTCAAAAAAGAAGGAACAAGAGGAACAAACCAACTTCATGTGTGCTTATGCAAGTTAGATACAACATTTTGTTTGAACTATCACCGGGAGGGGGGGAATCCCCAACCTGAATATCTATTCAAAAAAAGTGTCTAAATGGCATATTCTGAGAGGTTTACAAACGCCCAACACAAGGGCAAGAGGTGGACCAGAGTACACAAAAGAAAGGGGGGAAGAGTACAACAACACGTAACAAGAGCAACAAGAATAGCACAACTACGAGGATGACCCTGGACATAAGCCGAGAGACGCCAACCGATCATCGAATTGTGCCAGCGCCAAACAACATACTCGCCCGGTTTCACTTGGATCCATGTGCCTTGCACCAAACCTCGTGAATCGCGCCGCTCCATTGTTATCCTCCATCGAGGACCGGGCCCGGCGGAGAGGGGACTAAGAGTGATGTAGGTCACGCAAACCTAAGATCACCAGACACGGCGACCTCCATTGAAACTGATGGTGAGGCACCAAGCACATCCGGGCCCACATATCACCGTTCTACGCCATCCACAGGGAGGAAACCTTGGAGGGGAATGGTGGCAGCGGTGGAAACACCACCCGGCATAAGATTTCCTGGCACCATTAAGGAGAGCGTCAACGGAGCAGAGGCGTCAGAGGAGGACACTCATCAAGGAACATCAGCACCCAACAGCTATAACCAGAGTCACCTAGAAGAACAAGGAGGCACACACAAGGAGAGGAACAAGGAGCATGCAGACACCAAGAAGGAGAGAGTGGACGGGGGGAAGACATGAGAGGTCAAGGTGCCAAAAAGGACAGAGGCAAGGAAGGTCGAAGTGCGTAGGAGTTGTAATCTGCCCTCCACAGTGATGCCCTCAAGAGGGACACGACATCGCTAACGAGTGACGTCGCCACCACCGGCTCCAGAGAAGTGGTGCAAGGTTTTCACCAGGAGGAAATGGTCAGGCCTGCAGTAATAGGAGTGACAATGCCGACGCCTCCAAGAAGGTAAGCGGCGCCAGAAGGCATCGCTGTCGGCCACACAAACAGGGTTGTGTAAGGCTTTCGCCTAAGCTCCCGAACCGCAATCGCCTGACCCGCAGAAAACCAGGGGACGGCCCGGCGCAGCCCCCCGCACACCTGACCTTGGACATGGATGTCGCGAGCACACACGAGGGGGATATCGCGAGACCATACCTCACCGGCAATCGAAAAACGCAGCCCCACCGCCCGGCAAGCCCGCGGCCAAAGCGTACTTCGCATCCAGTGGCGGAGGAAGAGCAGGAGCACGCTGCCCCACCGCTGGCATGCCCGCGGCCGAACTGCGTGCTTTGAGCCTTCCATCGCTGCTGAGCTTCTGGATGAGGGCAGCCGCAGCGCCCAGGTCCGCATGACGCCCTGTTGCCGCCGTTCTTGGCAGCCGCGAGGGCCGCCCGATCCGGCTGGGGAGTCAGCCATGGTCGTTGGAGGCCGCCCCAGGCAGGTAGGCCGGGACGATGCTAGGCCGCACGTCCGCCCGGGCCGCACGAGGTGGTCGAGAAGGCGACCCGTAGTTGTCGGGCCAAGCCCATGCCGGATCCGGCCCCCTGCAGCCCATTGTCGTCGCCTTGACCAGAAACCATGCGGAGAAAGGAAGGGGGGGGAGAGGACAGGCGTTGAGGCGGCAGCCCGCGCAGCGGCGCTCGCGGCTGGCTTTGCGCAGAGAGCCTCGCCGCCGCCTTCCTTTGGGGCCGCGTGGGGCTTCCGTCGGCGCCCTGCGGCGACGGGGTGAGGTGGCGGAGGGTGGTGTGGGGTGGCGGACTGGGGTTTGCCGCCGCCAGTCGCCGGCGGAGGTAGGCGGCGCGGGGGCTTCAAGTGGGTCAATTGTTCAAGTCAGATATAACATGATACTTTGTATATGGTTCATAAACATTTAATCATGATTCATGAGCTAACCAAGGTGCATGACGTGACAAGTGTTTATATTAGTCATCCAAGTATACCATATATGTAGGTTATCATCAAAATCACAAATATTGAATCACAATCAGCAGGTAACATACTTGCATGAGGACAAACCATCCTGATGAATGTTTGTGCGTGTCATACATACAAGGATATGAGATATGTAGTCATTAAAATCCACCGTAGAAATTTCAGTAATGCTATGAGGCATCATAAACAAAAAAAATTGGAGGTTGACAAATAATCTTTTTAGCTATCTGGTGCTCAAATGAAAACCTTACAACCTAAAATCATAATTAACTGAACCTTTTAGTCTAGTTGGGACAATCCAAAGTAGCATTTGGGATAGAACAATCTTCTATTTTAATCTTTGAGATAAAATAGGAGCACACGCCACTTTGCCTAATAAGATCAAATTTATTGAGAAGGCTTATACCAAGCAAACTTCTGTTGGATTCTGACACATTATTTGTATTTCGTTTATTCCAACGATGTGCATGTGGATGTACTCCAAGTATTGCTTCCCAGAACGCTACATGTGCCATGTATTCTTGCTCATCTGACATGAAAATTGGAGAGATTAGTATGAAGAATTTGGTCATCTGACATGCCTGCCAAAAACATTAGAGATGTCTCCCCGTTCGCCTGTGTTGTCAGAAATTGCTAATCGATTGAACTGAACCAAGATGGAGAACACGCAGTAGCGAACGACGAACTTACCAGGGTCCTCAGGCCGCGGATTCCCCTGGATCCGTGCCAATAACTCCGTGTCGAGATTAACCAATTTGATGCGAGATCGTTTCTCGCCGTCACGCTCCATCGGGGCCAATTCGATCTGTTTGGCGGCGCTACTCGGAGAATAAGCTGGGGTTTCGATCCGAACAGGGGAAAATTTGCTACCTGCCTCTTTATATCTTGGTGATCTGTAGCCCTTTTTCGAGTACGGTTCTGATTAAGCACGGCCGATCAACTTGCCAAAATCAAATCCTTGTCGACGCTACTAAGCCGCCACACGCCGACTCCGTCGTCGTCGACGGTCTACTGCCGCCGCCGCCGTACGGGCCGAGCGCCATCGTGCCACGCCGCCCGCCGCGGTGCGAGTTCGAGCTTCGAGCATCACGGCACCGAGTTCCTGCGCGCCGAGCACGCCACCGCCGGCAGGCAGGCGCCGATCCGGGTGGACGCTTCCGAGATCGCCAACGTGCTATTGCACCTCCCGGGTGAGTTCGTGGCGGGGGCTCATCAAGCAGGCCGCCGCCACCGCGCCGCAGCAGAGCCGGCCGTCTCAGCGCACCTGTGGCGGAAGATCACCCTTGCGCGCGGCCGCGCCGACGACGCGTCGCGGACGGCGTTCTCCCGCGGTTGGGGACGGCATCAACGTGCTGCTCCCGAACGTGACGTCCGACAGCTGGCTGCACCTGGAGCTGCAGCGCCTGGACTTTGGGTGCACCTGCGAATGCCGAGCAAATCTAAAGATAATAAAGTTTTATTTTCTATAACATTAAAGTTTTCTTTTTGAGCAATGCTCCCTACTCTACGTGTTACAAACTAGTTCATTTTAGGTTTATATGTGTTATTAAGTCAAACTTCTTTCTCTACGTTTAATCAGATTTATAGAAGAAATGAAAGGAGATGATCAGTGTCAATGAAATTTCAATAAAATATATTTTGATGGAGCATTTATTTGAACTTTGTAATGTCAATGTATTTTTCCGTAAAACATGATTAAAAGTAGAGAATTTGACTTACAATAAAACTATAATAAACATAGTTTGAAACAAAGGAAGTGAAACAAAAATATTCTTTGATTAAGAACCTGATGCAAAATTACTTCTTCCGTTTCAAATTGTAAGTCACATTGACTTTTTGGGTACATTCATATCACTAGATACAATAATATGTCTAGATAAATAACAAAATGGATGGAAAAAAAAAATCAAAGCGACTTACAATTTGAAATGGAGGGAGTAATTAATTTTAGGTTTGTGTGTTAAGTCAAACTTTGTTCTATATGTTTAACCAGATTTGTATATAAGAATTAATGAAGATCAAATTAGTGTCATTCAAATTTCAATAAGATATAGTTTGATGGAGCATTTATTTGACCTTTGTAATGTCAATGTATTTTCCCCTAAAAACATGATTAAAAGGAGATAATTTAACTTACAATAAAACTAAAATAAACAAAATTTGAAACAAATGGAGTGGAGCAAATCCTCTATGATTATTAAGAACCCAAAATAAGCAAAGCACATCTTCTTCTCTTGCTCGTATACTGGACACTTGTAGTGGAAAATTATGAAAAATTAACCAACTTACATCATAACAAGGTTCATTAAGGCAATACCATTACAATTGTTCTGTTCAATCTCGACGAGTCAAATGAGGGGTTTTTGGATGCATGAGTACCTATGTCAACCCACATGTGTTGGGTGGATTGAAATAAAAATTAGTCCATAACTAACTTACATCTTAGTTTACTCTAACACAAACATGGATTGAGGTGAATACATATGTAGCCGGACAAGCCATAAAGGGTTTTGATAGCCTTGTTGCCTTAACCACACCAAAGTAGTCATGAAAAAAGAGCAATGCACGAGTCTTCCTTCGACACCAGGGCAAGTGCTTTCCATCCTGGAGATAAAAAAAGAATTGAAGCGAAGCTATGGTCAGGTTCTAGTTCGAATTAACCATCTAATTTGTCTTCTTAGCTTACAATAATAGGTACAACATGATAAGCCTTCCATGCATTTTACAGTTGTGCTTCTCATGACTTAAGTTGCTGTAAACTCCAACTTTTGTCCCAACATTTATAATGTGTCATGTGTTATGCAGTCAAAGAAATCATATATTCTTTTATCTTACAATCAACCAACCTCCATATAAAACTAGGTGGCTACTCAAACACATATTTATTAGGTAGTCTATTTTAGACAATATTGTTGTAGATGTTCTTAGTCGCTAGTCATTTCTATGTGTTATAATAAGCTTATCCGGGCTGGTATTTGTCCTTATATGTAGTAAATCTTTTTAAAACGGAATATGTAGTAAATCTTGAACTATGTTAATGATCGTTGTTAGACTAGTAGTCTTGTAATGTAATGGTTGATGATTTTTTTTGTTTTGTTTTGAAAGCTTGATGAGCTGTTTTTTGGTAATTGGGATTCCATGTTGTACCTTTCTTGTTCTCTAAGCTAAAAACGTGTTGGCTCGGACGCGGGGAGGGAAAAAAAAGAGGCAGCCAACGCGCAACTCGCACCGGTCTGATTGGACTTGGACTCGAACCCGACTAGCATCGACTCAGCCGCCACTTCCGCAGTCCTCGCCTTCTTGCGCCGGAAGAAGGAAACGCCGGCGATTCCAACCCCAACCAGGCGGCGGAGATGGCGGAGCCATCGGCCTCCTCCGCGGCCGAGCAGACGGACGCGGAGAGGATGGATGCCCTGGACCGGATGCTCACGCGTCTGGCCCTCGCCGACGACGCGCGCCTCGCGCCGGTGCTCGCCCCGCGTCCTCCCTACGCCGTCACCTCGCTGGCCTCCCCTTCGCCGGCCGTCCGCAAGCTCGTAAGCGCACCGCTGCTCTCGCCTCTCCTCCAGCTCTTATCGGATCCGAATTTTAGTGAGGAACATTCGTGCTGCTCGTCCTATTCCCCTCAGTTGGATTAGTTGGTTCCCTTATGATGATATGTATTGATTGCTGATGGGGTGAAATGTGAGAGATAATTTTTAGGTTCGGGCGTGGCACAATTTAGAGCGTTACCTGCAGGCTGCGGCAATTGCTTCTATTGGTTTCTTCAGAGAGAAATTGCTTTGTATTTTTAGTGGCTGGCTAATACAGTTACGCGATTAACGTAGTCTTAGCTGTTTATTTTGTACTAGGACTATTAAAAAAATATGTGGCCTCCTTTCACGTGCTTCCCTGCCACTAGCCTACTACTAGTCACTAGTCAGTACTACAATTTTTTTTGTTAAACTTTTGTATGCGCCTCTCTAACTTTGTGCGGTTTTATTTCTGGGTTTCATTAGGTTATGGAAATTCTTAGTCACATTAACAAAAGGGTGAAGCACAGGCCTGAGATTTCATTGCCAATGCTGGAGTTGTGGAAGATATATACTGAATCTACTTCCGCAACAATGGTCCGAAACTTTTGTATCGTATATATTGAGATGGCATTTGAACGCCTGCCAACCGAGGTACTCTTTTCCTTTGCTAGTCTCTAGTTTTCTATAGAGCTGGTTCACCATTTCTGCAAAGTTGATTGTGTCAACTTACCACTCTGTAACAGGAGAAAGGGAACATCGCACCTGATCTTTTAACTGATATATCAAATGCTCCAGCTCAGCATCAAGGGATCATCTTGAGACTTGTAGCAAAGGTCAGTCATGCCCCTATTGGAGTGATCGCCTTTTTATTGAATGTCTTGTAAATTGTTGTTTGTACCATACTTTTCTATTCCTTTGTGTGTCTACATTCTGTAGCTCTTGCATGTTTTTCCTAACAAAAATTTGCATCTATTATTGGTCAGGCTATTGGCGAATGTAATACCCATAAGGTGGATGAGACTATTGCGTCAAAATATATAGTAATAACTGAAACCAAGGATGGTCTAGTATTTGCTGAATTCTGTTTTCACACATTATTGTATCAAGCACCACCTCAAGGGTATGTATTCCTTGCTAAATTAGGTAAAACCATATAACACATTTGAGCATCGGACGTTTGACTGCTATTTTTTTTTTTGACAACAACGTTTGACTGCTATTGAATTGTACAGTAGTGGATGCCCAGCAGGACTATCACTTGCTCAATCAGAACGTGTCACCGGAAAACAACCCCTTAAAACCGACATACTTGCATCAAGAAAGGTATATTAAAAAAATATGTAATCATGTCTGCACAAATGCACATGCATATTTTAGTTGTTACAACATGCACAATGCACTTGTTCTTCTCATGGTTGAATTTCTTGTTCAATCTCTTCAGCTAGGAATCTTGAATGTCATTGAAGCTATGAACTTCGCACCTGAGATTGTCTACCCTCTTTATTTATCCGCTTCTTCAGATAGGTATTCTATTTTAGAATTTTGTCTAAAATATATTGGAATTTTTACGTGGACCGATAATGATGCTAACTACTATCTTAATACAGCCAAGAGCCAGTTTCTAAGAAAGGAGAAGAGTTCTTGAAGCGCAAAGCTTCAACAGTAAATTTAGAAGATCCCAACCTTATCAAGAGACTGTTCACACTGTTCAATGGTATGCACTTTCCATTTCTTGGGTTTTGATCAATGCTGTTTAAATTTCAATTAGAGTACTGTCACTATGTTCGTCTCTTGCCATCTATGGTGTGTTATAAGTCATTCCACATTTATAGTCTGAATACTTGGATGCGTTTCTATCTATTGGTACTGTTTTGATTGTGGTTTCATTTTTTTAGCTGTTGGTTTTTATGGTCCATTGGAGAGAATGCATATGTGAGTGGATGGTCAAACCTGTTCTCATGATTTTCCAGCTCTTCTTGATCTCCCACCCTGTTTTCATATCGTATTATCGTTCCTAGTCGTAAGACCACCGATAAGAACGATAAGGACGATTAGTCGTCCTTATCGGACGATTAATCGGTCTGATCGGCTTATCGGACAAATTTATCGTCCTGATGCCTGTTGACCTTATCGACCTTATATATACTATATATATATGATGTAAATATATGTGATTTGGCCACTTACCTGTAACAGAAGCTTGCTAATACCTGATTGTGTGTGGTGACTGCTGACTTGTTGCTGAATCTGAAATATATGTGATTGTGGTACTCATGCTCAGTCACTCTCACTACTAGTCACTACCTCACTCTTCTCTAACCCTAGTGGGCCTTGGGCTGAGACTTCTCACACCAGCCCAACTTATCGCCCAAACACAACTTATCGGACGACTAATCGTGATTTATCGCCCTAATCGGATGACTAATCGTTACGATCGCTCAAAACTGATCGAATGACCTTATCGAAGGCGCAGATACGATAAGGACGACTAATCGCGATTAATCGCGATTAGTCGTCCGATATGAAAACAGGGATCTCCCAAACCACCTTTCACAAGTATGTGTACCCATATAGGTGCCTACATATGTCCACACAATTGGCTGCCCACTGACATGGTTGAATGCCAGCAGGCTGAAAACATGCACAGCTGAATGTGTGTGCACTTCTTATTCTTGTTTGCCATTAAGAAATTGATAATTCCATTGCATGTAACCCTTTGTGTTTTTTATCTGTCATTTTGTATCTAAATAAATATTTTGTGGTAAGTCTTTATCCATGATAATGTTCTCTTGTGATGAGACAGGTACTGTGGGTGCAGAAAATATAGCTGCAGATCTGAAAGTTTCCCCAGCACATGTTTCGATTTGCGTATGCGGCTTATGAATGTTTTCTGCCGATCAGTTGCTGCAGCAAATGCATTTCCACACACACTTCAGTGCATCTTCGGCTGCATCTACGGTATTCTATTTTGCACCCCACTTTTTTGTTTTTAGTTTGCATTTAATTGGTCGTATCCCTTCTGCTGCCTAATTGTTATGTTAGTAATAAGATTGGTTATTAGCAATTGTAATTTTTCCATACTTTATATCTATATCATTAATGAGCTGCATGTCTATGCAGGACTGAAATATTTTTCCAACGTTTCTGTTGTTTTGAAAATATCCTTTTCTTTTGGCGCCAATGCCTTTCTAAAAAAACTCCACTAATTTATGGGAAGAATGTAAGCTAGTGACTTTTCTGTTACTGAATATAGATGTGTATTGAAGATGAGTGGATTTTTTGGTTGATGTTTCACTGTGTTTTTGTTTTCTGCCCTAGTCATATTGGATAAACTGCAACATCTTACACACTACATTAATCAAGGATCATGGTCAACTGAGATTAAAACATTTTATTAATTCTGCTCAAGTATCATGCTCATCGTGGTTCTAGAAAGCATTTCTGTTGGCCTCGACGAGTTAGTGTCTGGTCTCTATTGTTCTGAATGAGATTATGCACTGGCATTTTGAACTCGTATTTCTGTGAATCTATTATTAGAAATAACTCTGTCTCCCCTTTCTTACATCTAATTGTTGGTAGAACCATCCTTTTGCTGTTTCGATAAGTTAATGACTTAAACTTCACCATTTTGGTATGCTACTAAATCCTTCTTATCTCTCATCATTGTGTTTAAGCCTGTAGGAAGTGGAACTACTTCAAGGCTGAAGCAGTTAGGAATGGAGTTCACTGTCTGGGTTTTCAAACATGTATGCATGTGCACTTTGCATGTTCTAACAAGGAGTAGCTTAACTTCTAGAATTAATGACTTATCCTGTTGCTTTTAATTTGGTCACCTATGGTAATTCTTTTGCTCCATTTTTTAAACTAATGCGATTTATGATGTAATTGTTAATTTAGGCAGTAACTGACCAGCTAAAGTTAATCGGTCCAGTTATCCTTAGTGGAATATTGCGATCCCTTGATGGTTCTTCAACTGCAGAAACAGGTCTTTCAACTATTTATCAGCTATCTATTCAGATCTAAATGTGGATTATCTTTGATTTTTATAGTTTGTTGAGATAATTTTCAATGGCCAAATTTCCAGTATTGAAAGGATTGAAAACATTGAGCATGTGTTGATTTTCTTCTCCTCCAGATTCTACCAGTAGAGATACCAAAATATTTGCATACCAGGCTATTGGTTTGTTTTGCCCTCGCATGCCAAATTTATTCAGGCATGATATTTTTCTTAAAACTTTCTTGGCTCTTGTTTCATTTTTGTTATATTAAGGAATGACATTCCTACCTCTATTATATTGCAGTGATAAAACTGACATGGCTATACGACTCTTCACGGCTTTGAGATTGGAGGATCAATCTCTTCGTTTGACAATTCAAGAGGCGGCTACTTCCCTTGCTACAGCATATAAGGTAACTCTGGAGAGCATGTTGCTTTCTACAAAGTGTGCTTCACAAAGCTGATTTTAAATTGTAACTAATTGATCATTTATACACACTATTTTTTGGTTTAAATGGTTGATGCAACTTGTAAATGCCTTATTGTAAATGGTTGATTCAGAAAAGCAAAGAGACTTCAAAGTATGTGTAGGCAGTTTCCATTTTTGAACTTCTGATCTACTCTCAAATACCTTACAATAATTAATATGGCTACTTTGATAATACTTAGGTCCTGTGTCAATGTTGTAGTTTTTAGAGACCAGAGATGTGCAAAACCACTGTTTGCAAAAAGATGCCATAGAGTAGAGTTTCTATAACTCCAAAAGACTACAGTTTTAGCAGTATCATGTTTTTAAAACTACAAGGTTTGTTGTATTCAGACACCTCAAAGTTTTCTGAAGCTAATGTATTTCGTAAAACCATGGTATTTTTTTCATCTAAAACTCCAAAATACTTTGCATGATTGCATCCAAACAGGGCCTTAGGGTTCACAATTACATATCAACCCAGTGGCATTTCTTGTGTGTTGGCAACCCTTTATGCTATTGCTAATTGCTCACAAGTAAAAAGTGAGCTTCAGTAGATTAGAACTTAATTGATGCTTATCTTAGCAGGATATTTTAGTGTTTCACAAAAAAAGAGAGGATATTTTAGTGTGTAAATTAGATAGGAACAATATAAAACATAGTTTTTCTATCATCCAGAACAGAACCAATAGCAATTGGGTACTGGGTTTTCATTCAACATTTTTGCATAGTTTGTTGTTCTGTACTTCTGTTTGCTGCATCATGATTATACCATGATTTCTATGCATCTCATTTTTCTCTAGCTTCAGTTAGAGAATTATCAGTTAAGTTTATTCTCTTTTTTTCGTGACCTTGATATCAGCGTGCTTCAACGATAGTACTGAAGGATCTTGAGGCACTTCTTCTGGAAAATTGTGAAGCGGTAAGTTGTCCTTAGCAGCATAGGTTCTCAAGCCACTATTGTGCTAATCCTTTGTTCTCAACATTTATATATGGTTTCATCGTTGGTGATAGTATTGAATGCAAATAAATTTTAGTATGAGAAACCTAAGTCCTTGCTTTAGGAACTTGAAGGAAGGCCAATGCTCCATTTGGTAAACAAAAGTGTAATTAACAAAACAATCTGTAAAGCTCATTACATAGGTGAATATTGCAAAATAACCAAGTAACTTTATTCAGGGTTATTGCAAAATAAACAATCTGTAAAGTAATATGCAAAAGAAGCTCAAAGTTCAAACAGCTGGTCTCAGAACAAACCATGCCAAACTTTTAGTATTAGGAGAGGTTTAAGATTTTCGTTTTAGTCTGAGATATGCTCATAGCCACCTAGGCGAAGAGACAGATTTTTTATCCTTCAACTATGGCTCAAATTCTCAGTTTAGATCTTATCTTTATAGTCGAAATGTAACTTTTTTCCCACCCTTTTCTAAGAGATCACAAGTGCATTCATATCTCATGTACAGCCTTGAGAACTTATCACTGATGGCTTACTTTGTCATACTTTCTATCTGCGGCAGTTTTTATGGGATGGCTATTTTTTCTTGTAGTTTTGGTGATACTTGAAACTCTTATGGAGTAGACATGGGCTTCCAGTAACACCTGTTTTTATTATATATGTAGACTAACTATTCCCAAATTGCAATTTCTTATCATCTCTGAGGGCCTAACCAATTTACATTAAAAAAGGGCCTAACCAAATGATTTCTATGCTCTTCCTTTAAACTTTGATAATTGTTTGATCTTACACATTTTTGTTATATAATTTTTTTTTTTCTTGATAAAGGAGCAAAGTGAGGTTCGCTTTTCTGCTATAAGATGGGCAACAACATTATACGATACGTGGCACTGTTCAAGCGGTACATATGCATGATTGGGGCTTCAGATGTTAAACTGGACATAAGGTTGGTTACAGAAGATATTGGATATACATTATTTTGGCATAATGCTTTGATGTTGTGGTTGCTTAGTAGCACGGTCACAGGTAGCTCCATATACTTAGTTTATACTCCCTCCGTCCCTAAAAGGTTGTCGCCGTGGGATCGTGCTATAAGTTTGACTCAATTTGTAGAAAATACGTGCAACATTTAAATCTTAAAATAAATTTGTTAAAAAACTAGACTTAAAGATCTTTCCGATGATGCTAATTACTTAGCATAAATATTTATATATTTTAATATATAATCGCCGGCATTTGTTTCTTGGGAAGCGCAGTGACAACCTTTTAGGGACGGAGGAGTAGTCCACATCAATTGGGAAATATATGTATGAGAAGTTTCCAAACATCAAATGTCCCAACATTCTTGATACTTTTAGTACTCGTTATAACTTTTTCGAGTCTGTTTAAGCTATGTATCCATAATCCATGTAAAGGTTCACTCATTTTATAAGTTGCCCTATTGGTATGCATGCTCAACTTTATATACTGCAGAGTGCAGGCCATATTGGCATTCTTCTCTTTTCCTACACAGTATTCATGCGATTACCATTTTTTTTTTTTTGGAATTGCAAGTTGAATATAAAGACTTCATTGCCATTTGTATGAGGTGATGCTGTATATTATCATAGACTTGTAGTTATACTTGTCACTTGTCAGTCAGTAAAACCATTAAATTCAATTCAGAGTGTGAAATGTGCTAGATCAATAACTGTTGACCTGACTCAATTTCATAAATCCTTTTTGCTACACTTTCGACAAAGTAGCAACATCCGTCAGTTCTTGACATTTTCAGTTCAAATGAATTGAGAATAATTGGTGATCTTGCTTTGGCATTTGGTATAATACATTGTTGCGAACAAGAAATTCTCAATTATGATGCTGATACTTGCAGATTTTATCAATGCATGCCTTAAGTTCTACATGCTTGACATTTTAAAATGGCTTGAGAATAATTGGTTTCTCAAGTATGATGCTGATAATTCAGCAGATTTTATCAATGCATGCCTTTAAGTTGTACATGTTTAGCCATCTATAAATCCTTCTCTTATTAGTTCTGTTGTCACAGGGAAATGGCTCTAGCTGGTCTAAATCTTATGAATGATGGGAGACAATCATCTGCAGGCTCTGGTGATTTCAGCTATCCTGATGTAAAGGAGATGATAAATTATATATGCTGTCAGCGACCTCAGTTGCTGCATTCTGATGAGCAGATAAATGGAAAATTGCTTTTCCTTCAAAGACATTTGTTTCAATGATCAAGTTTCTGATGAAGTGCTTTGAGTCTAGTGATAGCTCAAATCTTTTTGCAAGATCCATCTGATTCTGCTGTAGCAAAAATGTGTGTCATCTTAGAACATGCCATGTCACATGAAGGGTCTAAGCGAACTGCATGCGCTGGCCTTGAAGTCATTGGTTGACCTTTCTTCTCGTGAACCAAAGGTTTCCATTGGTGCCATTTATTAAAATAAATTTCATGTTTTCCTCAGATTGTTTTTAAATTGCACTTTATACTTGCAGTTGGTGTCATTGCGGTATGCAGAGCATAAATTGGTTAAGAACTCTTTTTGGGTCATGTTGATTCTGATGCTCGTGAAGCTGCATCACGCCTTCTTGGTATTGCTTCTTCAGCTCTTTCAACCTCTTCTGCAGTAAGTCTTCTGTCTGAGCTCACTTCAACACTGAGTCAAAACCGTCCATCAAGGTATGAAAATGAAAACTTAAAGATTGACATGTCCTTTGTGTTGCCACACAACTTCTGATTCATGTGACTATTTGATGAATTTTGCCAGATTTGAAAACTACCATGGAGTTCTGTGTGCGTCGGTACCTAACAGCTGGTGCTTTGAAGCAATCTTATATGCGCTCATTTTATCCATCCTCCTAACTTTGTAGCTTGTTTACTGATTTCATTTTCTCTGATGTGTCTTTATGTGAATTTTGGCCTGATTTCTTAGATTTCTCTGCCGTGAAACTGCATCTTGAATATACGTATCATATTTGCTAGAGTACTTGATATTGATACTGTTAGAATTGTGGTCCATGAGAACCTGTATGTTTTTCTCTGGTATTGGTAGTTGGAGAGAGAAATCAAGTAATGTGCGTAAGAATGTATGTTTATGTTTATCTAATATGGGGAAGGAAAAGAATAGAACTTTTCTATTACAAGTCAAAATACTCTGTATTGGCAGATTAAAAGGAAGTATGAAGAACACATTTCTGATTTATTTGTGTCACATCAATACTTGATTGTTTTCTCAAAACAATAGAAGTACAGAACACTGCAAGATTTTTTTTTTTTTTTTAATCTCTCATATTCTTCATCCACACTTTGTTGAGCAATGGGCATCAATGCTTGGTTGTGCAAGTCAACAGATAGCTTTGCTAAACATTGCTCCCTTCTTTCCAAATTATAAGGCGTTTTGGCTTTTCTAGATTCTGGATAATTAATTTTTATATGTATCACAGTGTATATCTAAGTGCATAGCAAAAAGCTTTTTATTTAGAAAAGCCAAAGCGTCTTATAATTTGGAATGGAGGAGTACAACACTCCCTAGAAAAGGGTGTCCTATCAGTGTTGGAATCAAGGGCAATAACTGCACAGCTGTAGAAGAAATAGCTGCACCATTATCCCATAAGTAACTAGCCCCTAAGCGTCAATGAGCCAAAATTGCAAGTTTGCAACTTTTTTTTCTTGAACATTCAGGAGAGCTGCATATCATTATATTAATTAACAAAAGAAGAGAAAAGGGGTTTGAACTTTGGAGAAATATTAGCATGCACCCACTCACTCCTAGGCTTATGAAAACAGATCGTCAGTGCTAGATTGGAGCCAAAAACTAACTGTACCTGTCTGATAGATGTCTAATTTCTATGTTTTTTGATACTTGTGCCGACTTCACAAGTTTGACTGCCTATGATGCAATTAATTTGGCTGCCATCATGTGGCTTAGAAAACTTTAAGCCCTAACACATTATTTTCATGAATGCAACTAATTTGTATGTTTTCAATTGAAGTTTTTTAATTTAGTGTATTTGGAGTGTATATGCAGATATCTGAGGATATGGTAAAAAATGTAGTTGATATTCTTGTAAAAGTAGTTGTCTCTGAAGGTTCGACATTAGCATCTGTTGCAATGGAATCTCTTGGTCACATTGGTCTGCGTTGTGCATTGCCATCCATCAACCAAAACTCTTCTACAGGTTAAACTTGCTAATCAAACCTATACTTATTATGAATTGTGCTATTCACCATCTATGATGCTATTTATTTTAATTATTTTTGCCTTCAGGTACACTATTAAGCATTCTCCGTGAGAGGCTGACAAAGCTTCTTTCTGAAAATGATACTAAAGCTCAACAGAAAAATTCTTGTATCACTGGGGCACATATCTTGGAATGAGATGTCCTTTCCTCACCTGAATGATGCATTAGACTTGATTTTTTTAGTCTTTCACGTTCTAAGGTAGTGGCACAAGAATCCAAACTTTGCAGCTAAATATTACCACTATTCTTTGGAATAAATAATAAGTAATAACATTCTTAAGTTGTGCTTGTTCAGGTAGAAGATGTACTTTTTGCTGCAGGAGGCTTTATCTTTCATATGGGGAGAAGTTCCAGTGACAGCAGATGTGATATTGAGCGAACTTTGTTTCCCTTTCCCAGGCCACAAACTATCTTTCTGGTGATGCATCTCTAGTCTTGAGTAACTCCTATGGAAAAAAGTGATTGTGAAGAAGCACACTCAGTTGCACGAGAAGAAATTATTAAAAAATTGTTAGAAACACTAATTTATAGCGGTAGAAAAGAAGAACGCTGTGCAGGTACTGTCTGGTTGGTCTAAGCTGACGATGTACTGTGGCCGACATAAAAAAATCCTAGAACTACTTCCGCGAATCCAGGTTTGTCAACCAAGACTAAGATACCTAGATTATTAAGGTGACCTTTGTATATTTTTTAACTTTTCTCTAAACTGCCTCAGTGCATTAGAATCTGAAGTCATTATACGGTGATATCCTTATAGCATTTTAGTGCCAGTAATCTACAGTGACTTGGCATTGAAGCTAACTTTGAGTAGAAGTACATTAGAATATTAGATGTGTACCCCACTTACTGAACTAGCTTTTTGATTCATTTTTGGAGTTTTTACTAGGGTTTATGTGGCATCTATGACAGTGTAGTTCAAATTGCGCTTTAGTGAGGTGCCAAAAAATAGACCTAGGGTGTCTCACCTTTTGATTGAAGTGAGCTGAACTGCTTATGCATATACTGGTGCACTATACTTCTTTTCTTCAGCTAACACAGTTGCTGCTTGAAGGATGGAGATCACCTTTGATTTTAGTTTAGTCTAATATTTGATTGCTTTATTTGATCAGATAGTCATTTAATGTTCCCACCAGAGATCCTCCTCTTTATCGACAAATGTAAATTTCAACTCTTTTCGCAGGAAGCCCTTTCACATCTTCTTGGTGATCCCAATGAGCTTTACCTTAAGATTTGGCATCTCAAGGCATGAGTATTGTGTATGAGCTTGGTGATGCATCTACGAAAAGAGGAGCTGGTTCATGCTCTGGTGAACACACTGACTGGCGCTGCAAGAAAGAAAAAGCCATTAAGGTTCATAATTTTTTCTCAATTATATATGTTTTCCTTAGTTGATAATGTTTCATCCGAAGGTAATTATGTTTTATGCACTTGCATTAGTTGATGGAGGATTCTGAGGTCTTTCAAGAAGGCACAATTGGCAATAATCCTACTGGAGGAAACTTAGCACGTACAAGGAGCTGTGCAGTCTTGCTAATGAGATGGGGCAACCTGACCTGATATAAGTTCATGGATCTTGCTAATTATCAGGCTGCTCTCAATTCTAAAGGGGTGCTGCTTTTGGATTTTCCAAGATAGCCAAACAAGCTGGCGAGGCACTTCAACCTTATCTGAATACCTTAATTCCTAGGCTTGTCCGTTACCAACACGACCCTGATAAAAACATCCAGGTATCTAAGTTTGCACACTCATCACCATATGTGCCATTTTCTATGTTTCCTTTTTTATGGACTGAAAGTAACCTATTTGGTTGACAAATGTACTCTTGTAAAAACGACATATAACCATGTAATATAGTTAGTATGATGTTGCCATTCTTTTTCGTATATGAAAGAAGCTGATGTGCTAAGCAAGTAAATTCATCGAACTACTTAAGCATAACTTGATATTGATTTCCTTAGTTTAGTACATTTAAGTTATGCATGTTTATATGCTGGTTTATTAAGGCACTATGGTAACTTTCAGCACTATACCTAAACACTCTTTCCACATTGTGTTAGTTTGATTTCCTTAGTTTAGTACATTTAAGTTATGCATGTTTATATGCTGGTTTTATTCTGGCACTATGGTAACTTTCAGCACTATAACTAAACACTCTGTTTCCACATTGTGTTAGTTATGTTATACTGTTGTATACTTTTCTATCATGTAATCAGATTGTGGATAAGACTTCCTCATGTTTTTCTTGTTCTTGAGAAAAAAAAATTATATTAAATTTATTTGAATATTGCACGAATTTTGCATTATAACTCATTGAGATTAGCTTTGTACCACAATAATAGTTTTCTAGTAGCCAATGTACTCCTATGCATAATCATAGTTCCAGAAATCATTATTTTTCAAGCATCCTTTACTGTGAGTAGCAAGGTTTTGGTATAATGAACATCTGTGCAACTATTGCTTGTAATTAAGTAAAACATGGCCTTGGAACTTGGATCAGAAAAAATAGACCAAACATAAATCCACTGAGTAACTGTTATACATGTCAGCGACCCTCTTATCCTTAAGCTCATTGATATACAGCAATAGGTTATCTTATTGTGTTCATATTTCTTATAATAAGCTCATAGAGCCTTGGAGCTAATAATTCCAGCTGCACTTTTTAGGATTCAATGGCACACATCTGGAAGTTAATTGTTTCAGATCCGAAAAAGCAATAGATGAACATTATGATGCTATAGTAGAGGATCTGTTGGTTCAATCTGGATCGGGCTTTGGCTCACGAGAATCATCCTGTCTTGCACTTGCAGACATCATCAAGGTCGAAGATATAGTCAGGTAACATTCGTGGTATTATGGAAATTCTGAATAGCTCAATATTTCATCTGACATGAGCTAAAAGTGTTTGTATGAATCTGATTTTGGATTTCTTTTCAGAATAATTACAACTCACCTTTTATTTGTTCTTTAGGTTGGTAAACATTTGAGAAAAATATGGACAACTACCTTCCGTGCAATGGATGACATAAAGGAAACTGTGCGAACTGCTGGTGACAGTTTGTGCAGAGCCATAAGCTCATTGACAATTAGGCTCTGTGATATATCACTAACTTCTACTTCTGATGCAAGCGAAACAATGAAGATATTGTGCTGCCATACTTGCTTTCTGAGGGCATACTCAGTAAAGTTTCAAGTGTTCAAAAAGCTGCTATTAGTTTGGTCATGAAGCTTACTTGAAGGTATATTGATGGTAAACTTCAACTAGTTGCAATATCCATAATGAGTTATATTGAAACCATGCCATATTTCACCAAATTCGATGAAGTTTTCTCTGGCGTTTGATTGTTTCAACTCTAACGTACTGACCACTGAGTGAACAATAGATCATAGTACTTTATTTCTATTCATGTCTAATCAAAAAGTGGTATTGAAGAAAACTTTTCTAATATCTCTACTTCGAAGTCATTTTGTATGTTTATTTGACTTGAACTTGTATAAATTGCAATTTCTCCAGTTCCTTGTTTGGATGCCAATAGCCTAATGCAGCATTAGCCTTGTTATATGGACATTATTTGCAAACACAAACAGCATTGTCATTTTTATGTGGTTAGCACTTGGCCGAATGTCTCAGAGTATTCTAATTTCTTTCTTAAAGTAAAAAGAGCGGAGAGCCCTAGAATTTGTTAAGTAATATTAAGAAAAGGAAACAAATCAAAGGATAGGAACATGAAAGGTTCTTATTACTATGGGTGAAATAAAAATACTATGTTGCCTATGCGTACAGACTGCGTGAGTCCTAGTTCCTCTGCTAACTAGGATGTCTTAAGCTTATGGCTTCTAATAATGTCTTCAGGGTGCCGTCCTGCCCTCTTCGCCCTCATCTGCCGGAGCTTGGTAGTTGTATGCTTGAATGTTTGTCAAGTCTGGAGGATAAAAGGTTGAAATTATGTTGGTATGCTAATTTTCCCACTTCTGCAAGGACTGATGGTGATGATGTTGCAATTGGCATATCTGACAGATGCAATATTTTACTCACTCCTGTCTTCCCGATCAAAGATGCAGCCATGTAGGAATGTTGGTATAAAAACAGTAAGCTTGAAAGCTTGCGCGTGTAGCTGTGGCTAAAGATTCTCCAATGTGGGAAACTCTTGATATCTGTATAAAAGTTGTTGATAAGAATTCACTTGATTCTATTGGTTCCTCGCCTGGCTCAAATGGTTAGATCAGCTGTTGGCTTAAATACAGGGTTAGGATTTCCTGTACAATCTTATTCATTATATCCTCAAATGCTTCATTGAATCATTTCTCACTACTCAATCATGTGGTATTGTTCATTTCTGCCTGATTCAGGGTTGGTGTTGCTAGCTTCATAACCTTGTTGGTGCAGAAGGTCATGGTTGACATCAAACCATTCACAACAATATTACTGAAGTTGTTGTATAGTGCTGTTCTGGAGGAAAGGAGTTCTGCCGCTAAAAAGGCTTTCGCGTCCTCTTGTGCTACTGTTTTTGAAATACTTCTAGTCCTCCCCAGGCTCAGAAGCTTATGAAGATACTGCCTCTCTGCATTCAAGCGGGGAAAAATGATCAGTTATCTGGTGCAATTCTTATTAAAAGCCTATTTGAGCAATGCAGCGGATATCCTTGGTGGATATAATCACGGTGGTTATCCGCGCAATTTTTGTGTCAAGGTATGTGAAGGACACATTTATATACCTTGCATTTTTAGGACTCCTAATATTTTCAAATATTCATAATGCTTTCAATTTAGTTGAAACACATAAACATTTCCATGTGTATAAACAAAATTTGTTTTCAGGTTTGATGATGATGAAAGACACCAGTGCTTTATATGAAGAGCTTTGGGAGGATATTCCTAGTAGTGAAAGAGTAACCCTAACACTATATTTACCAGAAATTGTATCTCTATATGTGATGGCATGTCATTGTCATCATGGGCTGGTAAAAGAAAAGGTGTACAGTCCTATTTCATGATTTTGCTTGTCCATATGCATATCAGATAACAAATAATAGTTAAAAACTTTAAAAAGTCCTGTACCTTGTAATATACTTACTGTACAGCCTTCTCCTTCAGTCAGCCAAGGCTATAAAGAAGCTATGTGATGTTCTTTGGAGAACCCCTATCAGCACACTACCAGGAATATTCTCAAATCACTTTTGAAAGAATTGCCAGGTCGATTCTGGGAGGTAATTCACACTATACAGCTCACTTGGTTCAGGAGGTATATCCTGTAGTTTGTCTCTATTTAGCTGCAGGTTGCCGTTGGTTTTCATTGCTTCCTGACAAATCTTTTCTGTTTTAATTTTTCAGTTATTTCATTTTGGTATCACCAAAATTAGTAGACTCGATAAGATTAGTAAAGATTGCCTAGGTAATTTTCTATATATCTAGCCCTCCCTAGTTGATGTTGAAATATATTTGCCTATGGTTACCATCTCATAACACCTTTACCTGTAGATAATATGTTGTCTTCCTGCTAATGGGTAATAATTACCACTCACTTTAATTTAAAATATGTGCCTGTAACTATGTATTGAAAGCATGTAAACATTGTAATATGACTTGACAATTTAGAAAGCATGGTTTAATTTGCATTGCTCCTCGATTTAGCAGTCTGTAGACTTGTCTATGATTCCATTAATGTATGATAAAAGTTTCCAATGCCTTTTTAAACTCATCACAAGCTGCTTTGACATTTTACATCTCCAAAAATGAACATACTATTAGCAATGTTCGGTCAATTTACTTGCCATGTGTCAAACAAGGACTTAAAAACCAATTATTGGGAGAAAAATGGAATAAATGCTTTATGCAAGGAGCACGATTATGTTCAGATAAATCACTCAGGTGACCATTAGGGTCTACTCTATTTACTTTAAGATTCAAATATTCATTTGTCTTATTGTTTACCTACCTTTGTTAATCTGTCCAGTTCGTAATTAAATGCCCTGGCATGTATAAACTCATGGAGGCTGGGCATAATAAATCTTGGATGCTAAGTTTGTTTGGTTTTCTTTCGTTTGCTCTGCTGGTCAGATGTCATAGGTGCTACCAGTGAAAATTACTGGAAAGAACCCTAGTGTTCCTGTTTTGGCACAATACTTACATCATTCAATCCTCATATACTGTCTACTCCTACATGATAACACAAACGGTTCAGCGTTGTCTGGAATTGCTATAAGTAGTCCACAATATGAGGGTTACATCCATGTAACATACTAAATAGTAAAATACAGACCATGGCTGTTTTCTTAAACCAGGGTTTTAGAAGCTATTGTTGCGTTTCGCCATTAGCCTTTAGTGTCCAGTGACCAAACCTTATTCAGCGGTTCCTCAGGAGCCACTTGACTTGTCACCTATTTCCAGGTTCACATTAAGCTGCTTCGGAGTGCCTTCTCTGATTTGGAGCAAACTGTACAGAGACTCCCATTGTTGGACAGAACAGAGGCCAAGTTCGAGGATGAACTTACAGAGCTCTGCGAGTCTGAAAAAGTGAACAGGCAAAGACAATTGAAAGGAATGCCTAGCCATTCTTAAAATCTCTCCCTGGAGTATCCATGGCTGACGGTGGATTAAAACCAGCACAGGGAAACATGTCAAATTTGTGGTGATTGTAAACTCATTCCGATAAGTGTGCATGTAGTACAGAATATGGCGAAGTTCTGCCTCCCATTTTATGTCAGAGGGTGCAGGGCAAGAAGGGACTCACTTTCCGGTTAGTCTGTTCATCTGTTGCCTCGATCCCGGAGCGTGATATTCTGATGCATGTGCGTGTAAGAAACACAGGATTGTCAGGCAGCAAGAAACCGTTAAGCTGCAGTATTTCGCAGCCATTGCGTCCATCCACTATAGAATAAACTGGTAGGAGGTACCAAAGATAACATTTT
>JADLZK010005531.1:0-97460 GCA_015847255.1 Hyparrhenia diplandra
CGCTGCGCGCACGACACCCATAGCGGCGGCGCAGCCCGACCAGCACAGCGCGTGGCGGCCCGTGACCTTCCCCAATCTCGCACCGTCAGGATAGCGCAGGGGAGGCAGAGCCTTTCCAAACCGGCGGCGGCGGCCCATCCCCTTGGCCCTCCATGCCCGACCGCGGTGTCCTGTCCCCTCCACCCAGGCACGATGGCCTCTCCACGTTTGGGGCGGCGGCGTATCTCTCCATCAAGGGGCCATCGCGGCTGCATCTCCACATCCATCGACATCACAGGGCGCCGCGACCTTCCTCTCCCCACCGCGACAGAGCGATCTTCATGTGTCCGGTGCCGGCGGCTTCTATCAGGCGGGCGAGTATCGATCCTGTGATGGCTTTGATGGCAGACGTATCAGGTGCTGGATCACGCGTGGCACCACCAATCCGGCGCCGCCTGCATTGTCTCCGACGTCGTCCCGCGTGCTGCTCGGGATCCCCACGCCCACGCGGCTGTCTCTACCGAACACCTTGCGTCGGGTCGCCTGCACCTCCTGTCGGCTCCCGCCAAGTAGCAGGTCCATCGCGTTGCAGCCCGCGTGCACAGGCTCCACCGAGAAGGCTGCGGCCTGCAGAAATCCCGAGGTATGCATTCCCAATCCTTTCTGTTGGATCAGTAAATTCATTTCGATCTAATTTGATTACAGGTACGGTTGAGCCACTCCAACGAACAAGCACTGCGGAATGCAGAATCAGATAGCAGAATGCAGAATCAGATAGTGCGGTTCTTCTCAAATCTATTACTCATATTTTGTATGATGATATACTCTTTCCATATATTTTGTATGATAGTATACTCTTCCATAAACACGTACTTATGATCATACTCCTCCTATATGTATCAGTACAACATAAAAAAAATATATGTACGTTCGCAAACTCCTTTGATAATGTATATGTACTCATATCCGTATACTACCTCATTAATATATATCCTATCTATTACTAAAGATTTCTCTCAACATAAGCTATCCACGTCACTAGAAGTTGCAATTATAGCCAACAACACGTGTAATTATGATAGTTTATCTTCATCTAGTAACATGCATTTAATTAGTTATCCACAATGATGTACATCAAACTATTCACTAAAATTAATTTAAAATGATTTCATTCAACAATAAATATCATTAGTCTAATTTTTTTAAAAAATTATTGAAATCTCCGCTGCAACGCGTGGGGTATTCACATAGTTTATCTAACAGCCGGGTGTTGTTATACTCACCTGGCTGCCGTATTTCTTTTTCATTCGGCCAGTTTCATTCACAAAATATAAGCGTAACTAGCTATGAAGGCCCTTATATGAAGTGTACTCCTATGTTTTAGACCTATCACGAGGACCCCTTTTCTTTTTGGTTTTATTTTTCTATTTTCAGTTTTTTTTTCCTTTATCCATTCGTTTCACGAATTTAATTTACTTGTAAATAGCATTTATTTTATTCTGATCATTTTTATATATTTTTTTTTATTTATGTACTTGGCCCTTCTACATGTTTATAGTATCCATGAAATATTCTATGTTGTATTTGTTGTACGTTAGTATCGATATGATGTTCATTACATATTTTCGATTGATTGTACAATAAGTATGAGATGTTCCATGGTATTATCTGGACTATTCATATAGTATTCATGGGATGTTTTACTATGCTTTTTATTGTTCACACTGTACCATGAGATTTTTTTTTCTAATTCATTTTCCTTTCTCTTTTTATTTTTTATATTCAATTATAACTTTTAATGTTGTTACTTTTATTTTAAATTATTATTTTGTTTTATATTTTCATTCATGGTGTGTTTTGCAATGTCCTGATAGTACCCGCGAGATGTTCCATGATATTATATTTTCATTGTTACCTATGTAATGTTCCATGATATATTTTGGCATGTTTCTAAAAAAAAAAAAAGATATATTTGGCGTGTTTAAATAGTACTGATGTAAGTTGCACGACGCATTTTCATGATGTATATTTTTTATTATTCATGAGATGTTCTATAGTGCATTTTAGTTTATTTGCAAGGTTTATTTATCAATTTATATTACTAAAATACTTTTCATCAAAACGGTTTTTGAGCCTGGAGTGCACCGTGTTGCAGTTCCTTTTTTTGCGCTGTCATGAGCATTTAGAACTGTAGCTGCTTGGGGTTAACGTGTCCCCCTGGCTGTCTTTGTTACTAAACTGTAGTGCCTGGGGTTAACATGTCCCCCATGGCTGTTCTGTTTTTGAACTCCTCTATTTTCTTTGCCTGAACATTCTCAAACTTGTTGTATTTCCGTTTTTAAGTAATGGAAATGGGGAAGGCCCTTGTTCGAAAAAAACGGTTTTGAGAATCTAAGACGGAAAATGTATGATTATTGTTTGAGAAGGAAAATCTGACTACAACAAATAGTTTAGATAGAAGGTATAACAGTGTTTTTCCTTACTTCATTCACAACGTCTCACCTTATCACTAGGTGAATCGATCGATCGATCACCCGGGAAGTGGCTTGGGCCGCAGCCCACATTAGAATAAGAGAACAAAGAGCAGGTCGCTAACGACATACGGCTCGCATTGGTGGCATGGACAATTTTTGGCCCAGTGTTGCCTCCGGTTCTTGTTATTTATGCTCAAAATTCAGAGTTGTGTCGTCAGGCAAACCTTGACCACTGCTAACGCCTAAAGCCATTGGCAGGAACAAAGCAGCACACGCACATGCTCCCCGCGCGCCACGTTTATCCACGTTTCCAGCGGAGCTGCAGAATCACGTGCAATGATCATCTGATTTGTGACCTGTAAATTACTCGTTACATACTCCTACCTCTGTTATGCCCTTCAGATGCAATCGCGTCGGGTTTTTTTTTTTTTTATTTTTTTTGTTTGCCAACCAGAACCAGGTCATCATTGCATTGTTGCATGCAGCTTTACAACCAGCCGAAGTGCAGAGGTAGTTTCGCCCTGGACTCTTGTGCATCTGCATCGCGTAGCTCGCCCGCTTCGTTGGACGCCTCCGATTCTGACTTCGCGATTGCCGCCGCTTCCAAAGACCCTCTGCTTTCAACGGACGCAACGGATCCTTTTGGGCAAAAAAAAAAATTGAAGCTATCCGACAAGAATTTGGCTGCCCTTGCAGACTTGCAGTTGCAGCGATCTGTCTATGCGCGTTGCGAGTCAGTGCATTCATGTCATCGTTAAGACTTTCTATATCCTCTGCCTCAAGAACTCTTACTCCAGTTACTGTCAGGTTTCATGCTTAATCTATCAGCTATACTAGCTGCAGGGGACGAATGCCATATTTACTTCTTCTTCCAAATGAACATACCTTTTTCTTACTCATTTTTTCAGAAGTTGCATGCTGGGTTCATGAATGTTCATTCGAATTCGAATGTAGCATTACTATAACCAATCACAGTACAGCGTTCAGGCTCTGCCAATCAAAGCGCCAAGGAGAACAACATACCAGTTGCCCACTAGAGTACACACGAAACACACAGGGGAAAAACGGGTAATTTTTCGTATGATTTATGTTTGCATTTTTGCAATGACCGCTAGTGTCATTTACATGTTACACGGTCAGAGTCAGTAAACAAGTCAGTAATTGGACAGTAAACACTAAACAGTAACGTACGTATGTACCTCTGTCGCGGCTGCTAAATATCCAGCCAACCAGCGGGCATCCACCCCCACACGGCCCCACCGGCCCGGTCCGGCGGCCGCCTTCCGCTTTCCGTTGCCCCGCCAGCCAGCCCACCAGCTGCCCCACGCGGGCGGCCTTTTGCGGCCGGCGCGAACGTTGCCGCTCACCAGCCACCCCCGGTTGGTCCGCCCCAGCCAGCCAGCCAGCCTGCCTGCCTGCCTCATTGCTTGGATCGCCCGCCCGGCTGTTCCGCGTCCGCCGACGCCGCGTCGAGATGTGTCCTCGTGCATGTGGCTCATCATGACGACAACGGCACGGGCGTCGTCGCCATGGCCCCCGCGGCCGCGGTCGATTCGGTGGCGAAGGTGAGGCCGAGGGTGATGAGCGCCGTGACCACGACAAGGGCCGCCGCGCCGCCGAACACGCCGCTCCTGGCCACGTAGCAGTCGCCGTCCATCCACCCGCGCCCGTACCGCTGCCCGTGGTTCATGCTCGCCGCTGTCGCCAGTAGGATCACGGCCACCGCGAAGCTCAGCCTGCATCATCCGCGCAAACCACACCGAAATTCAGTTCACTCCACGGTGCTCTGTTTGTACGCATTATTCGTCGGCCGTCGTCACGGTCATTTTTTTTACTCTATACGTAACGTACCATGAGAGGACTAAAAGGGAGACGAACGCGACGCGCCCTCTGGCAGCGGAGCTCTTCCTGGGCTTGCCAGCGCACACGGTGGTCACCGCCGCCGTTGTGCCCACGAGCTGCGCCACGAAGAGGAAGGCGATGGCGGCGACGCCCAGCTCGAAGGCGGAGCTCTTGGGCAGCGAGCAGAGGCTGCCGTCCAGCTTCATGTCCTTCTCCTGCGGCGCACACGCAAACGAAGGCACACCCCATCAGATCCGGGAACGCGGGATTCTCGCCGAATTACAAGACGAAGAGCACGACGGAGGGTAGGGGGGCGGCGGTACCGTACCTTGACCTTGCGGAATTCCGCGGCGAGCGAGCAGGAGAAGGCGATGATGCTGAGGAGCACGACGATGCCGCAGATGGCGGCGCGGCAGGACGGCCCGCTGCTCCCCTTCTCCATCGCTCCGTCCGTGCTTGCCCACCTAGAATTCGACTAATAATTCCGCTAGCTCTCGCCTGTCTGCTGCTGCCTCTGTCTCGTTGGAAGCACTGGCGCAAATAATTGGCCGTGTCATCTGAGCCTATCTCGACGTATAAATGAAAGGAATTTCCACGAACAGGTCACGGTGAGACGGCGAATACTAGGAGCCGCGCGGCGCGTTGAATCAAGCAGGGTTGGTGGACTGCGGAAGATGATTATAGAAGAGGAAAAGAGAAGGAGATACGGCCTGGATGCTAAACAATCACATCACATGGACACGTCCACGCACAGACTAGTTTAGCAATTTTCTGGTGGCGTAATCGAAGGCGGGGAGAGGAGTGGGGGCTGGAGGAGGAAGAAGAAGAAGAAGAGGAGGAGGGAATCGGTAAAGGAAAGGAGGCTCTGAATTCGGATCCCGGCATGCTGATCGAGTGGCTGGACGAATTGACCGCTTGGGTGGCGGGTTAGCTTGGTCAGCCAGATAGGACCTGTCTAGGGAAGGTGAGAGAGCTAGGAAAGCCAGCACGGAAAGAATCATGCGTCATCGTCGTGGGCTCGCCGGGGCGCTCTCGAATCGCCCCGCACCAGTAGCCACTACCCGCGCGATGCTGCAGTTGTATATTTATTATTGTGCTATTAATGCCTGATGCAAATTTTTAGCGTCGCCTTTTTTAAGCCACACGTGTCGTGTCATGATCGATTTGCCCGTAATGGCCAGGGAACACATGAATTGGTGGCGAATTGGTGGAAAGCCGAAGGGAAACAGACTTGAGAAAGACCGGGAGAACGACAGGAGCAAACAGCAGGTGCGAGGAATCGCCGAATCGGCATGAACTCGGCAGCACGCTCCTTTGCACCTTTCAGCTTTCTTCTCTTGCCGTTGTCTTTGCGCCGGGGGCACGCAGCGCGACTGCGATGCGACGTGGAGTGGCGCCGTGGCAACGTCCTCTCCGGCCATTCTCGGCGGTTGGGCACGGGCTGAGCCCTCACGCCCCTGGTAGATGCGGAGCGCCGATGCATACGATGCAAGGTCATGCAAGGTCCTGCTCCCTGCGCTTGGGCCCCGCTACGAGGTGGAACATCTCTCAGGTGGTCCCCGGCGCCGCCGGCCGGCCGGTCTCCTCTCCTCATGGGACTTCGCCGCTTGCGGATTACGGAAGTGCGCATGTGGCCGGTGGCCGAACGGCAAGTGACTGCTGCCTTCTTCTCACCATCACCAGCGATTCGTCCAAATTCGGAGGCCGTTTCTTGGGCCCCGGCCGGCGGCTGCGCACCGCGCGTCACGTCGGCGGGACGAACGCCTGCGCGCACGGCTTTCCGTGTCGCTCGTCGCCGACCCTCCACCGTGCCGTTGACTTGACCGATCCGTAGTGGCGGGCGGCGCGACAGGATCGCACGCCATGCAGAATGATTGCTCTTGCTCAAATGGACGATGCTATAGCTCCACCAACGGTTGACACTTTGACCGTCTAATCATAAATCCATGCTCCTTGTAAGCGAAGGAAGCCGCAGTCCGACATGGACTTCTTATCCGCACCAGCACATTCCATTCCACGTAGCCCGCCAACAACGAAACCGTCGCCCGCCCGCCCGCCACCATTGCATGGCATCGCTCGGTCTCCAAGGATGGACCATAGCCCGGATGAACATTACCCGCAGGAATTTGATCAGGAAGTACTTCCGCCTAGGTCTCTGTTGGGTGCGTGTTGGTCGACGTAGTGCCGGTCTATTCACGATGTTTAGACGGTGGAATCGTACGGCGTCACGTCTGCCGCAAGAAGCATGATCCTGATATTATATTACTGAAAGTCTGTACACGTTTGAGGTTTATTGAGCCAAGCAAAGCATCTGTAAACAAACTATTATCCCAGTAGGCTAGTGATACCTTTTCCGGTTACCTACGGACAAGAATAATGATGCTTTCTGCAACGCCTTGTGTTGCGGCGTTGGTCACAGTCCGGATGCCAAGAGCAACTTCCTTTCTAACCATAATGGTTAGGAATATATGTTTTAAATTTTTAATTAAAAAAGTACCATCAACGATTTCTTTAGTTAATTATATAAAATACAATTGTCATCAACTTCAGATTTCTCACTGGAGCGAGAATGGCTCTTTAAAGCGCCCACAATTACTAAAAAATTACTGTAGAGTGAAAATGCATAGAAAGCAGTTATTTATGCACACTACTCTTCACATGATGACTTAAATAGTGAGTTTTAGAAAAAAGAACTCTTGAAGATTCTCTTAACAACAATTAAATACTAAATCATACTCTGTTTCTAAATCTCTATCCCTACCTATTGTCAAAGAGTGAATGGTTTCTTCTAACCCATTTTTTTTATATATTCCTAAAATATCCATATGCCCTCTATATCTCGTAAATGTCAATGTTATTTTGTATACTTTAATTTGATTATTAATCATACATATTTTATATATGATTTAAATTATGACTTATTTATATTTTTTTACTTTTATACGCATTTAGCGGATAAAATATGTATTTGATAAATATGTTATTTTGTATGTTTTATATATTAATATCTACTTGCAAAACAATATTGTTCTTCTAAAATTATCGATAAAATGATATATAATACGTAAATAAATAGATATCTAAATGGAAAATAAAAAATCAAAATTGGACTAACCGATACCCGAATTCTATTGATATACACGTTTTTTCTTTGGAAAAAGTCTGCACTTTGCATCCCCATCTTCCGTGAAAGTTTAATTTACCTCCCTCAAAACAAGACAAACGCTCTCCCTCGTCTATCTAAACCATGCAGATGACCCCAAAATCTGGTTTGCGCTCTGGTTTTTGCACAGCTGCCAGCCACGTCTGCTATGGGCTCCACGCTGACTCAGCCACCCAACCCTTTGATGTCGTCTGGCATTCAGCTGAAAAAATCGAGATTCATCAGCTGAAAAAAATCGAGGCCTTGGCCGGAGAAAATCAGACGGCTCTCGACTTCAAATTGGCTGGCTCCTCGAAGCCGCAACCTGTGGCCGCGCTCCTCCATGGCAGGCGTTGGAGCTAAGGCCAGGTGGGCGCGCCTGCTCGTGGCCGCGTTTAACGGCCTGCTGCTGTTGCACGGCGGCAGAGCCGCTGCTATCATTGCGCTGCCGCTGCCGGCGGCTCCTCCTTCGAGGTGCTGTGCAGTCACAGTCACAGCGGCAGCAAAGGTGGGCGCGGCCGATTTGGAGTCTAGTTTTTAATAAATTTATTTTGAGATATAAATGTTGCACGTAAATTTTCTAAAATCATCGTTAAAACCTACGTGCTACGCGGTGGAGAGCGAGCCCGCCGCCGTTGCCTCCGTCGTCGGGTACGGGTAGCGTCTACTACTCGATAAACTATTGAGAAGCCACGCTCACGCCTGAAGCCAGAGCCGCGGTGGAGCCTCGTTTACGTGAGGACTGAGGAGCCGGGTTGTGTGTGTGACACAAGTTTACAGTACTCCAAATAAAGGGAAGGAACAATTAAGCAAATAACATGCCAAGTGATACAAATGGAGATGAGAAGTCTGACACTGACAGTGATACATGCCTGGAGATTCATGTAGTTCAGGTGATGATGAAGAAGCGGCCCAGATATATAGGAAATTTAGAGATTTCAAAACACATCGTCCAATTCAAATGTCCTTGATTCATCTGCGTGCCTCCCTTCTTGGCCGAAGCTGCAGTCACACACCAGCAGGTTCTTTCTTCATCACCTATTAAACTATCAGCAGCACAGCAGCATCTGTCGCGTGAGTTCGTGACGCCCGGAGCAGACAGCAGAGGCATGTATTGCCGGGAGCGGCTGCACTGCCGGGAGGATGGCGTCTTCCTGAGCCCCGGCTGCGACGCCCGGGCGCACGGGACGGGCACGACGCCGACGCCGCCACCTGCCGCACTGATGCCGCCGCGCTCTGTGCTGCCTGCGACGCCGACATCCACTCAGCCAGCCAGCTCGCACGCCGCCACAAGTCTTTCCCCGTCGCGCCATTGTTCGGCGTGCTCGCCGATGCGTTGCAACGACCCTTATCCGCCGGCGCCACCACGAGGATTTTTATTTTTCGATGAGCGGTGGTGCGACACAATGCGAGGCGACAACAAGTCTTTTCTTTTTTTTTTTTTTTTTGTGGCTGAGTCAGCATGTGACCCACATCCAACGTGGCTGCCAGCAGTGTTAAAACGGGACTCCAAACCAGCCATGGGGCTCACCTGCATGGTTTGAACAGGATGAAGGAGGAGGATGTTTATGCGGTTTTTGAGATGAGGGAGGTAAATTAAACTTTCACGGAGGAATTGTGGACTTTTTTTTTTTTTTTTTTTTTTTTCCAATGTAGGCCCGGCCCAACCTGCTCATGCAAAAAAGTTCGGAAGCGATGGCGCGCGGACAGCGACCAAACCCAAGTGGGCTGTCGCCAGGAACTACCCATTTTTATAATGGCACGTATAGAAAAGGCTCAAACCCAATCCGCCAGCAATTCTGACCCGCATCTCGGTACATCCCCGTATCCCGTCGCCTTTTTCGCTGCAGCGCGACGCGGCCGTGCGAGTGCGGCGCGGCGACGGTCGCTACTCCAAAATTCGTGTCGTGGGAGACTGGGAGACCATAGGTAGCGGCCCGTAGACTCCCGGAGAGCCCCAGCGCCGCCCGCGGCCTCTCCTGTTTCTTTCGTGCCGCTTCGTGGTGGCGCCCCACCACCACCTCACCTCACCACCTGTAGCAACACCACGCACGATCCATGGACTAGACTACTCCCGCTTGGCCGGTGCCGACGACGGCGACAGCCGAAAGTCTATCCCCAACTACGCTCTGCTCCAGCGCCTCATCCGCCGCCTTGGGGTTTGTTCCGGCGCGGTGGCCGTTGACAAAGGCGGAAGGGGTTGGAGCAAGGAGCGGGATCGGCGATGAGCTTTGCGGATCTGGAGAAGGGGGCGCTCAGGGCGCCCCTCGGGAGGAAGGCAAGAGGGGGCGCCAACGACGCGCGGGCGCTCGTCTTCCAGATAACCACCGCGGTGGCCTCCTACCGCCGCCTCCTCAACTCGCTCGGCACGCCCAAGGACACCCCCACGCTTCGTGATAACCTGTCTCTCCTCGAGCCTTCTTATATGCTTGCTTTACATATTCAGCGATCAGCATAAACACTTGCGTCGTTTGCTAGCTGAAGTACTAACTAGTTAGCCTTGCCCAATTCAAGTTTGGAGCAATTAGTCTGCTCTTCTATCGATACGGTCGCTAAATCATGCCTTAAACAACATGTTGCTTTCTTTGCCCACTCATGTCGCTTTCTAATTCGCCCTATGACGATTTGATTCCCTCGCAGGCACAAGACTAGTCAGAACATTCTTCAATTGGCGAAGGATGCGAAAGATAAGCTCCAAAAGGCTGCTGAAGCTGACAAGAGCACTGATACAAGTGTCAGTAGTGTTTTCTTACTTATCTAACTATCTAAGCTCCTTTAGTTTTGATCATTGCCATTTTTTGTATGTGTAATTCTGTTGAAGTAATCAATTGTACTAAACGTAAATTATCTATGAATTCTTCCGTCTGTACATGTATAGTACAATCTTAGCTGTCTAGGTACTCAGTGTTTTTTGTTTGTTACAGGCAGACAAGAGGATAGCTGATATGAAGCTTGCCAAAGATTTTGCTGCGACAATGGAGGAGTTCAGGAAACTTCAGAGTCTTGCGATTCAGAGGGAGACAGCATATCAGCCAGTTGTTCCCCAGAATGCTCAGTCAAAGTAATTCCCTTCGTAATTAAATGAATCTATAATGAAATTCTTCTTATGTTTTCTATTTCCTCTCCTGACATGAAAATGCTTTAGTTCGGCACTTATGTTTATAAATTACATTAGATACACAGGTTACTTGTAAGATGTGAAGTTGAGGTATATGGAATTGTGGATTGCAGCTATTTGCTAATTAATATATATAAAAAATACTTTGCCACAACTGTTCAAAAGAGCAAGGTTAAAGTGCAATTATGTAAGTGAACCATGCTGACAAAGGCAGGTCACACAGGATACTAAAAACTATTCATCCTTGACTTGACTTTTCTAGAATGTTCATGACAAAAGTTTTTGCATGGAAATTCAGTTGTTTATTGTCTATTGTTGTCTGTAGGCTGTAGCATTTAAAAGCAGCTCTTATTGTCTATTGGGTGTATGGAGAAAGTCATCAGTAATCAATGTGTTGCTTTCACAGATAGTAGCTATAAACGGATGTGTAGTCTATGACTTATGTTTTTCTTCTGTATCATGGCCCTATTTTTGGCCCAATATCACGGTCCTACTATTTGACTTGTAGTTTGCTTAATGGGCTTCATTTAGTGTAATCTAAACTTACTGATTTTAATTATGCTGTTTTGTCTTTGACTGGGCTGTCTGCTAATCTTCTGTATGCTGTTGTGGTCTTTGCGGTGCAGCTATACTACAGATGACCGAAGTTCTGAATCTGGTAGTATGCTTGAGCAGCGTGCATTACTTGCTGAATCAAAAAGGTCAGTATTGAGCTATTAGCTGGTAATCAGGTGGAAGCTCAGCTGAAACTCTGTAGTGCATTAGGCAGATGTGGTTTAAATTATACATGTTAAGATATATCTGTTAACTGTTGCATTAGCTCATTTACTTAAAAACACAGGATGTCTAACTAAGCCTTATGTTCCATGGCATATTTGCCCATGAGTTTGTGGTGAAGTTTTAGGGCTTGCGCTATTTTATTAGTCGGTACAAGTGGCCTGTCATGTTAATTTACAAGGATTTATGTCTGCACAAGATAAAGAGATCTTTAGGCTAGCAAAGAATTAATGTTTGATGGTAGTTGAGAAAAATAATGTTTGCATCCAACGAGGCTCCCCACATTGTGATATAACCTGCATGCTAAACCTGTTTTGTGAGATAAAAACTTTGATATCACTAGCAAGAATTTGTAGAATCCTATTTCTTTTTTTTCCCTAGTTTTCTGATGAACCATGTTACTCTGAAGACAAGAGGTGCTGCAATTGGACAATGAAATTGTTTTCAATGAAGCTATAATTGAGGAAAGGGAGCAAGCCATTCAAGAGATCCAACAACAGATTGGTGAAGTGCATGAAGTGTTTAAAGATCTTGCTACCCTTGTACATGCCCAAGGAGTTATAATCGGCAAGTTTTTACATTGTATTATACATCTGATGTCCTAATTTTTTGGCTTCTTAGCTAATCTGTACAATGTCCTGTTTCAGAGGAGATCGACATGAACATTGACAATGCTGAAATAGCGACCAAAGACGCAAAGAAAGAGGTAGTCAAAGCAGCGAAGACTCAGAAATCGAACTCGTCCCTGGTAAGTTCAGACTAATGCAAATTACTGAAGCTTTATTGCTGTGTCTATTCTGCACTTTAACAAGTCCTTTCGTTGGCAGATTTGCTTGCTTATGGTCATATTTGGGGTCGTGCTGCTTGTTGTGATTATAGTTTTGGCAGCTTGAGACATGCAATCTTTCCTCTTACAGAGCTATTCTGTGGAGTTCGGAATTGAAGATTGTTCATCGTTCTTGTCTAACCATCATATCGTGTGCAAAATTGTGACCAACGGATTTTAGAAGTCTCCCTTTTACATTTCATGGTTTGTTAGTGTATGTTCCCTTTGTCATGTGTGAGTCCTTTTTTTCATGGCTTGCCTTGAGTGAACACTGATGTTCTTTTGCCCCTTTGGATTTTGGAAGTTCGCTTGGTGTGATTTTTGTATCCCTGTAAGTATCTCCATCGAATAAAGCAAAGAGATGATTACGCAATATTGAATTTGTTCTTGGACCCCTGAAAATAAATTGGTTGAAAAGCTTGTTTAGCACTGAAACTGATCACTTTTTTTTTTTTTTTTTGAATGTAACTGAAACTGATACATTGACTACGGTGAGAAAGAGAGACACTGAGAAAACAGTTTTTTTTTTTTTTTTTTTTTTTTTGTGATGTCGTCGGAAGAGAACTGGATCCATTATCCGTGTCCATTGGATTGTTACGGTTCAGTTCGTCCATTGATAGCCGGTGTGTGCAATCAGCAATCGACGACCCACAAGATTGGGCCATCTTTGTTAACTATTCTCGGCCTCTCCGTATTAAAAAAAAAAAAAAAAAAAAAAAAAAACTATTCTCGGCCTCTGCTGCAGTTAGGCCCAAAGCGCACAGGGCCAGATCATTTTCCGCACATTTTGCCCCAAAGTAGTTGGATGTATGTGATCTGACTAGTGCAGAGCTTGTTGTTGTTGTTGTTGTTGTTAAGAGAGAGAGAGATTTGCTGAAACGTGTTCTTCCGATTAGCATCTCCGAATAGCAGTTTGCATTTTTCTTGGGCATTATATGAGCCAGAACAAGCAGCACGGTCGGAAATTCAACCAAAACGGTTGTAAGTCAGGAACTTAAGGGGAATTCAACCAAAACGGTCGTAAGTCGGGAACAAGCTGGAATAACACAGATCTTTATACTCACAATTCATAAAACTACATCTGCACACTTAGTTAAGATCACACAACTAACAAATTTTAAAAAAGAAACGACATGTATACATATATGTATTGATTGTATACATGCTAATTGTTTTATTAGAAACGAAAACGAGAATGAAACAACGCATGCGGCAACCAGATGCTCACACCAAAACGCCCAATGGCTTATCCTCTCTGGTCTATGAAACCTACAAAAAATCCCACCCTATGAAATCCGGTAAAAATCTTACTAAATAAAATACCTCACCCATTATCATTCTGATTCTGGGAACAGGGAAAATTCGGTCCGTTTTCAACATGGGTAACTTAGATGTATGGACGCCACTTTTTATAGCAAAAAAAAAAGGCCTTTGGTAGCCCTTTGTTATTGACAAATGTCTTTGGCAAAAAACAAACAAAAAAAAGATATTGACAATGTGACGGCGTGGCCCGAGTCTGAAATAGCCTGTTTTCTGAAAGCACCGGCTGCTAAGGATTAAGGTACCGTCAGTGGCTTTAAGCTTTTTTTTTTTTTGATAGGAAAACACAATTATATTGATTTATCAACAATTGCCGCTAGAGAATACTCAGAATAGTACAGAGCGTAATGCGCTGATTGCAACGCAATTGACAAATACCAGGTGCCATTGTGGTCACCATTTGAGCATGATATATTGAAGAAGCCAGGGTAGCTTGAAGGAAGGTGATCTATAAGCTCACTGCTCGTGTTGCTAGAAAAAGGAAAAAGTCTAAATTACTACCCTCAACTATGATCAAAGTCCAAATAACCCCCTAAAATATAATTGGTTCATTGTACCCCTTAAACTATGTCATTTGGTCCAATTTGCCCCTTGATGAAATTTCTCTTTTTTGTTTCTCCACACACAAGTGGAATCTTAAGTTGATTTTTTATAAGATGACAGCGGACATCATAACGTATGTGAGAAAAATATATCATCATTTTTTCATCATTATTTGATATGGTAAGATATTTACTAATAAATTCATCCTTGAAATTCACCATGCGCCACTCACCATCGCGCTCCTGGGATGGAGTGGGAGAGAGGACGTGGCCGGTGAGGCCGAATTTGGCGAGCACATGGTCGAAGTGGCACCGCCATTGCCCATAGTTGGCCTCGTCCATGTCAAGGGTGACCGGGACATGGTGGCGGATGGAGATGCCGGTGATGGAGTAAGCAGAGACCGGGGTGACGAGGTCGCCGTTGTCGGAGGCGTCGGAGTGAACAGAGGAGGGCGCCATGGGTGCACAAGGAGAAGCAAAGGAAATGGGTTTTGGAGGATCGAGGAGGAGGCTGATACCATGTATAATTGAGATACACAACTGGATAATGGTATTTGATTGTTTATAGTGTACATTTATAGATTGTAATGGCTCTTGGCCATAAACACACACGCTACACACATGAATGGACGAACACAGGTCACAGACGAGTGGGCGCCGTGAAGACCGGGTGCGCGAGTGTGCGCGGCTGAGCGCGCTCTGCGGATGCCGTTGGTGAGGTGAGTGCACGAGTGACGTTTTGGGGCGCTGGACGTTGGTGACGTGAGATAGCCGGACAGGCTCTAGCCATTGGAGACGTGGGAGAGCTAAGTCCGCTGACATCTTTATACTCATAATTCATAAAACTACATCTGCACACTTAGTTAAGATCACACAACTAACTAATTTTAAAAAAGAAACCACATGTATACATATATGTATTGATTGTATACATGCTGATTTTTTTAGAAATGAAAACAAAAAACGAAATAACAACGCATGCAGCAACTAGATGCTCACGCCAAAACGCTCAATGACTTATTTTTTTGAAAGGCGGCAAAAAGCTTTTGCTGATATATTAGAATAGAAACAAAATAAAAAAGTGTTTTACAGAAAAACTACTATAACTGCCCCTACAACTGAAAACCACTCTACTGCCACTAAAACAGCAGCCCCAATTAACAGGGACGAAAAAAGCTCCTAAAAAATAGAAGAAAGCTCCCTGAAACAAGTTGGGTTAGATCTATGCACGCCACTATTTATAGCAAAAAAAGCCTTTGGTAGCCCTTTGTTATTGACAAATATCTTTGGCAAAAAGAAGAAGAAGAAGAAGAAGAAGAAGAAGATATTGACAATGTGACTGGCCTGGCCCGAGTCTGAAATAGCCCGTTTTCTAAAAGCACCGGCTGCTAAGGATTAAGGTACCGTCTGTGGCTTGAAGCTTCGGTTTTTTTGACAGGAAAACACAATATATTGATTTATCAACAATTGCCGCTAGATTGCAACGCAATTGACAAAGACCAGGTGCCATTGTGACCACCATTTGAGCATGATACATTGAAGAAGCCAGGGGAGCCTGAAGGTGATCTATAAGCTCGCCTCCAATTGACAAATATGCTCTAACATTCTGGCTTCTATCAAGCTTGATGATTTTGCAGGAACTGTCCTCCGTGTTGTTTTTAAACCGTCATTCCTGTTCTTCGAGAGGTGTTGGGCCAAAATCTGGCCGTCGGTGAAGAAGGCCATGGCCGCCGTGGCCTCGCCGTTGCTGCTGGGGATTTGAGGCCTTCCCCTCCATCCTCCGCAGTATTGAGTTTGCATGCGTCTACCCGAGCTCGCCTTCGGTTCAGGCGTTCAGCCACAACCACCCTCCCTCACCCTCAGGAGTTGCCCTCTAGTCCATACTCGACCGGCTTTGGCTCTTTGATCTGTCTCGAGTAACGGGAATGTACGTTATCCCGCCCGTTTCTTCAATCTTGGTGCCACCGACCACCGTGCTACGTCAAAGCAATGAGCTGTCCACCGCGGTTGCTGTTGAAAAAAAGCACACATCTTGAGTGAGCACCTCCGCCTCCAACCAAATCCATATCCACAGTTTGACGGAGACGACGGCAATTGACGACTTCATCTACCCAGTTCAACCTTCGCTACTGCGCTCGTGCACAGCAAATGTAAAGTAGGCATCCGTCCACGATGTGGGCTGGCCTATGTAATGAAGAAACCGAGAGCAAGCTAGCGAAGATACTAAGCGCCGGTTGCCGGACAAGATGACTGAGTAGATCATGATTGTTTTGTTTGGCTCTCCATTTCCCACTGACTGCACCTGTCACGTACGTGTAGTAGCTCAAAAAAGCATCATTAGCCGTGCGTTGGTATTGGTTACCCCGTTCCAATCTGAATTTCCGACGGGTGAGGGCTCGTCACTGTCGGTCGCTCCACAGTCCAACACACTACTGTCTCTGGCTGCCTCCACACAGTGAGTAACGTCGCGTGGCCGCCGTCTCGCCCTCGGCCTCGGCCCTCGGGTTCTCGCTGATCCGGCACGACGCTACCAAGCCAAGCCTGTCTGTCTGTCCATCCGAGGCCCGATCGATGCCAGCGAGCGGTGTCTGTCCGTCTCGGCAGACCTACCCGATCACCGCGGGATCGAAGGAGCCAAAGCTTCATCGTCGCCGGTAGCGAAGACCATGAGACATGACACATGAGCATGTGTGGTCGCCACGTACCCCGTGGCCGCTAGCACCTCGGCCAGAGCGGCAGCTTGGAGCACACGGGCCACAGCGATCGCGTACGTGCGTGCGTGCGTGCGGTTCGCCCGCACTCGCGCGCGTTACCCTCACGTCCAAGGCACTAGTAGTTCCCGATCTGGCATGGCACGGTGCATGCACCATCGCACATTGCTTGGTTCACTTTAATTAAAGAGATCTATCTATATGTAGGACTTACGAGGTAGGTGGCCGTTGTCAGTGACATGCGTGCAGTGCAGGGAGGAACGGTTTGTGTGGCCAGTGAGTGGTTTCGATCTCGATCTGCACTAGCGCTTCGCGTAACAGGGGTATTTGGGGGGCCACGTTGACACTTTGAGCCAAACAGTTTGTTGGCTGTCCATCATTGCCATTCCGGTGTGCTGGCAGCTGGCTGTGTGGTTCATCTCATCATCTCAACTGCATCCGTGTAGTATATGTACAGTACACTTTCCGCTGAAAATCTGATGGCTGTCTTACTGGCCACGTGGAGTATCTTGGCATAACTCATGTCCTAAGTTGTTTTTTTTTATAAAAAAACTCATGTCCTAAGTTATTTTTTAAAAAAAAAAACTCATGTCCTATGTTCACTTGTCATAAAAGCGATTTTTTACAACAGATTTAACTCGTACTACAGCAAATTTTACACATGATTTTACTTGTCAGAGACACTGCAAAATTATATAAAAAAACATTAAGCTGTAGTACGAGAAAATCATACTCATAACGAATTTTTGCGTAGTTCCAACGGCCATTTTTTTGAACTATGAAGAGGAGGACAGCTGTTCCATTTCAGGCCCAACAACGGACGGGACGGACCATCAACGGGACCGTTATTACTCCTCCCGTACAGTAGACTTGAGTTCACCTTCACCTGGAAGGAGGTGGGGGCAGCAAGAGCACTAGTTTTCGCTTTTCCACGCGCCGTTTCAATCCATCCACCGCCCCGGTGGTCACAGCACGGGGTTTCTTTCCCGACGGCTCACGGAGGGTCTTGTAAAATCTGCAACGGGACCGACGAAGCACAACGCAACGCAATGCGCCCGATTGTCGCCGCCTTGCGGCGCACGGGGAATTGCGGATTTTGCGGCCTGGGGATGGGGGACCAAGCAGGATGTTTGCGTGCTACAGCCACCGCCCACCGGCCGATGGACGGCTTTTGTTTCTAGCAAATCCTTCTATTCTTCCGCGCTCATCAATGCACTTGTTTTTGTGCGCGTACGCTCTTGGCTCGGCTGAGCCATCGATCCAGCCAGGATCAGGCGTTCATCCAGGCGTTAATCAGCACCGTAGCGATGATTGCATCCGTGGTGCACATATCCGCAGGACTAGGACGGAGATTAAAACTGTGCATTTTCGGCTGCACGTAGGTGTTGTACGTACTACTCTCTCACGGGACAAGACAACGAGTCCTTCAACTGCCCGTCGGTTTGCAAGCACCTTCTGATTCAAACCAGGGCCCAGGGGTGAAACGATCGGTCAGTGGATTTTAAATTTCAGTAACCGACGAGGAAGAAAATGACCGGACACCGGAGCCGTGGTGGTGGCAGAGGGTGGTGGAGTGAGGAGGAGAAGAAGCAAGCAAACGGATCCGGCATCGCGGCTGCAGCAGCAGACTACCAGAGCATTGGATGCTGCGTGCCCCCACCCGGCGCACGCTGCATGCAGATGCCTCCAACCAACAACCTTTTTTTTAAGTGGCAGACCTGACCTGACCTCACCTCACCTCACCGCGCTCCTGGTTTGTCAATGCAAAGCACAAAAACTTGAAAAAAAATCACTTTCCTTTAGCCAAAGATTGGATTACGCTACTAGTGGAGGTGGTTAACCAAAAAAGTCAAGATTCTGTTAACAAAGTTATCTTTTTTTCAAAAACAGAAATGCTATGCTACGGTAAAAAAAAAAAAAGGTTGTAGAGGCAGTGATGCATCATCGTCACATGTGGCCGTTGCTTTGCTTGCTGCCGCTGCAGTCTCAGTCTCACACGTTCCTGCTCCTCGCGCTTCATCACCTGCTCATTGTCTGTTGTTGCTACTCCTATCTTCCTCCAGCATTTATTACTCGAGAGTGAAGACAGTTCCAACTCCCTTTCCACACGCACTCCCCTCCCTCCCTCCCCTTCTTCCCTTCCATCCCTGTGCCGTGCCGCGCCACTGCTCGTCTGCTGCTGCGGCGTGCGGCGTGCCCGCCCCAGTCGTCCCTCACGCATGTTTTCACATTCAAGTGCCTGCCCCTCGTCCTCACCGGCACAGTGGTAGGAGTAAAACTCTGGTAAGAAGACCTTCCTTCCACTTGCTCTCCTCCTGGATGAACGTATCGCTTGCTCTCTCCCCTCCCAGGGCGGCCAGTCGATTGAGCTTCTCCTCTTCTCGCTCGCAGATCCATGTCGGGCGGCCGCTGACTTGTTGCTGTTGGCGTCGAAGCTGCAAAGGTACTTCTGCCTCTCCCTCCCTCTACCACCCTGCCGACATTTTGCCAAGAGCTTATGTTATCTCAGAAATGCCGGCGCCGTGCCATCCCAGCCCAGAGCTTGCTGTTCTGTTCCCCCTCTCCTCCCCCCTCCTTCGCTTGCGGTTGCGGTTTCCACAGAAGTGCCGGTAGCCGGTAGCGCCACTCGAAACCCAAGCATTTGTCACCTAGTTGAACTTGAAGAGGACACGGCGCCGGTTAATTCCTGTGGGGATTAGCAATGTTTAGTCAAAGAACACTGTAGCAAAGGCCGGGATAGTAAAAGGGTGAATTTATTTTTAGTATTTTTTTTTAGTATTTTTCGTTACCTTTAAGAACGGAACGGGTAATTTAGGGCAGTCAAATGAATGAATCAGTGTAGTACCCGAGTGAGCTTTGTCTGAAAAGAGCAGTCAAATTCCAGGGCCTTTTCACACCCAAGCATTAGCCGGGCCGCAGGTGCTCTGGTTTTACTACTCTACCACCACCACCACCACATGGCCTTTTCAGGTCATCGTTTGGATTTTCCGGCTGTTTCCAGTGTTTGGGGAAAGCGAGGACGAGGAGACGAGTCCGCCGCTGCCGCTGCCGCGCCCAGGCCCAGGCGGCCAGGCCGTGCCGTGCCACGCACTAGACCGACGCTAGCGCTAGCAGCCCCACCACGCGGAAAAAAGCCCACACGTCGTCTTCGTCTTCTCCCCACTCCACAGTCCACGCTCCTGTCCATCCGGCAGGGCAGTTGCTGTTCCTGCGCCAGTCCGCCCACTTCAAATTTCAAACGCCTCCAGCTGCTGCTGCACGGCCGCCGCCGCCGCGCTGCGTCCTCGTCTCCTCGACCACCGAGCCCCTGATGCTATTGCTATTGGTGCTGTAGGCGCGGTACGTCAGGATCGCCGGCCCACCACCCGCCATAATAATAGCTCGCGTCCGGACTCCGGACGACCCAGCGAGCGAGCGGGTGGGTTGCTGCTACCACTAGTGGAGTGTACTACGTTGACACTATCATTAGCCGCATCTAATTGCAAGATTACCTACAGCTAGTCCTCCTCGTCCGGCTTCCTCCTTTGATGGTCTAATCATTAGCGCCCAAAAAGCCACGCCCACACCCTGCCAGATCCTGGTGTTTCGCGAGGGTTTGGGATTCAAGGCAGGGAGGGAGCGGTTTGAGCGTTTCGGTGGCGCGTCGCGGCATTTTTTTTAATAAATAAATAAACCGGGCAATGATTCTTTTCTGCGGGTGGACGGCCTTAATGGGGGCGTAGTTAACTTAGATTTGAAATTTTTTATACCAAACGCAAATTTGAAAAAGTATTGCACCATTGTACGCCGCCCCGTGATTTATTGCGAGCTGGGCGTACCGGTAGACAAGTGGTACTATCCTGGTAGGCCGGGGAGGGGTAGTGTTGTGCGAGATCGCAGCGCATTTATTTTTTGCAGCAGTTTGCGGTCTGACGACCGGCCTGCTCCTCATTCAAACCCTGCCTGATGATGATGCTACGGTGGGGCTTTCGTCTTCTTCTTTGATTTCCGTGTCTTTTCAGTTACTGGTGGTGGTAGCGCGGTTGCGGAGGAGGAGGCGAGGGATCGCCGGAGATGAGGATGAAGACGCTGGCGTGCTGCCGGCGGCGGCCGCAGGACTTCAGCATCGACATGGACCAAGAGCCCGACAGTAAGCAAACCTCTCCCTGCTGCCTGCCCAAGATCTCCCTCCCTTCGCCTTTCTTTACGGCTTTGTTCCTGCATCAGTTCCTTTGTGTTTGGCCAGATTTTGGTTTGTTCTTTAGTGTCGCACCATCTTGGATCTCTCCTGTACCTTCCATTATGGCAGATATGTATGCTTGGATATTTGTGTCGTGTTCCCGATATGTTTGCCATTTTCTCGCACCAATTTTCAAGTGTCGTACCGCTTTATTAGAATCTCAGATATAGGAGTACCGCCCCACTAGAACGGATCCTAGAGTCGAGTAAACTTTTATTCACTGCCATTTGATAGTAGATTTTTTATTCACTAGCTTGTCACCTGCCCAAAATCGCACACGAGAAAAGTTTATATATTTTACATAGAAAAAATTACAAAAAGAGGGCAACGTGGGCGAGGTCACGGCCGACGCGACTATTCATCAGAGATTCAGAGGCGTGCCGTCCCGTCCCTTCAGTGCCCCCTCCCTCCCTCCCATTGCAGCAGCGGCTGCAGCGCCGTGCCGTGCCGGCCGTGCAGTGGGCTGAACGTGCGAGTAATGGGGGTCACGGGAAGATCCCGGGGCACCAAAGGAGCAACAGGCCAACAGCCAACGAGCCACACGGCCGTGCGACCTGATGCGACCGCCGGCCGGCCCGGCCGAACCATGTTCGCATTCAGCTGAGCTGAGAGTAGCTTTGCTCCTTCCATCATACTCCGATGGGCATTTGTACAGCCGTAGACTCCATGAGCCAATTTTTTTGTCACTCTGATGGGCATTTGTTTGCCTTTGTGGCTGTCTTTTCTCCATGGATCTCACGATCGAATCCGTGTTCCTTTTGCTACTTTTTTTAATCCTTAGATTAAGAATTCGTTAGCACTAAACAGTAGCAGGTCTGTGTACTTGTAGTACAGCTCAAGAGTGGTCCCCGGCTGTTTTCTTGCAATGTCAGGTCCGGCATCTACGCTCTCATTGACTTTGTGCGCAAAAGACTAGCCGGTACAGTTCTTAGTGGTACACTGCTTTTTAGACACTGCTCAGTGGAAAGGCACCAAAAAAAAAAATTGGGCCGTGCCCCGGCCCGTCGTTGGACTTACGTTGTTGCAAGAATCTTGCAACTGAAATGGCATTGGCATGCCATGTGTGGGTTAGGCAGTTGCATAATAAAACCCTATGTTACAATGGTTTAAAAATAAACTAGCTCTGGCCTCTGTGCTGTCACGAGTAGATATTATGGTAGATAGTAGCTGCGGCATTGCTCTTTCTCATGTCCTTGCATTTAGTTTTTTTTCTAGTCTTTCGTGCTTAGTACAAAACCAAGTGTTAGTGAAACTGAAGTATGTGTAGATCCTGCAATCAACAACCGGATGTTGTTGCTCTGCTGTGAAATTTCAGATGAAAAATGGCACAGGAAGCTGAACAACAAGGGTTATTACTATACCTCAACTTAGCATTAGATGTTTCTTGGAATTTCTTAGTTTTTGATTGATGTTTTATTTGCAGCGATTTGCTTTCTTAGCAATTGTTCTTAGTGTTTAGTTATTACTAGTTTGCCCATCTGTTTTGGTGGAAGTTGGATGAATAGGCAGGTTCTGCATACAAGAGGAAGTATTTTTGTACACTCAATGGAAACTACAAGATTCACAACAGCTTCTAGGAAGTTCACACAAGCATGTGCAATTCTTAATTCTTGTGGTATGACAATATTCTAATGACACTATGGATAATTAAAATCAATGACTGACACTGCATAGCAAACAATTGTGTATTTTTGAAATAAAATAAAATAAAAGAGATTTTTTTTTTTTAAAAAAATAAACAATTGTGCTAGAATGCTTGACATTGATTGGGACTGCTGGTTTATGGGATCTCAATTAGGTTTCTGGATGATAGCTGTGATTTGTAAATGGGTTGTCCTGTAATCTATTTTCTTCTTTCCTTTTATTTACCAATATCCTAAGTTGAGGCAAGTTGGCATCTGTTTGAAAGTACATATTGCCAAATTATTTTCCTGAATTAATCTTTCTATTTCATTATGGCAAAGATAAGTTAAAATATGCATATTATTGATGTAGGGGTGATGACATACAATGGCCTTGAGACCTGCATTATCAACAGTTCCGCCTATGACAATGATAGTGCCATTAGTGCAACAACAGGCGGAGATGGATGTGTCACCACTGATTCCCTTGATGATGAAGTCTCTAGTTGCTCTAGTAAAGATGCTTCTGGTTCTTCCTTCTCTTCACACTGCCTTAGCAAGCAGGAGGAGCATTCACTAGATGAGTTGGGTACACCCATCGCAATTCATCTACTCCCTTTCAAAGGGAAGAAACCAATCACATATACCTTGAGCGCTTCAGATATTGAGAACATGAAGGAAAAATTTGCAAAGCTATTGCTCGGTGATGATACTTCAGGAGGAGCAAGGGGCGTTTGTGCGGCTCTGGCCTTGTCCAATGGCATAATCAATCTCTCCGGTATACTTTTAGAAGCAAATTGTTTTGTGTATATTGTAGTTTCCCTGTGCTCCTTGGTCATGACAGAAAAAGGGTGAATTAATGTTACAGCAACTGTTTTTGGAGAACTCTGGAAGCTCGAACCATTGTGTGAAGAGAAAAAGATCAGGTGGAGAAAAGAAATGGACTGGTTGCTGTCTCCTACAACTTATATGGTGGAGCTGGTTCCGACAAAGCAAAGCGGAGCAGATGGATGCACATTTGAGGTGATTAATCTCCAAATAAAGTGATCCTCACTTGCTCTATATCTTGTTATAAAGTGAAATGATTCAGAATCTTATTTAGTTATTTTTCAACTGAACCATGCAGATTATGACTCCAAAGGCCCGCTCAGATGTTCATGTGAACCTTCCTGCCCTGCAGAAGCTTGATACAATGCTCATTGTATGTAGTCGTCCTCTAATCTATGTGCATGATTAGGACTTTTTTCATCTCTGCTCTGTGGCATACTCTTCAACTCTTTGTGGCTTATTTTTATGTAGTAATGCTGTATGCAACAAAATATGCAGGAAGTGATGGACTCTATGATAGATACAGAGTTCTGGTATGAGGAAAGTGGCAGCAGAGCTGATGGTCGGAGCAAAATTACAGGTCCAAGGAAGAGTAAAAAGTGGTGGCTCCCATCTCCTCGTGTCCCTGAGGAAGGGCTATCTCAATTTCAGCGAAAAAGGCTTGTTTTTCAGGCTAAGCTTGTCCATCAGATCCTCAAAGCTGCAAAATCCATCAACGAACAAGTCCTATTCCATATGCCTATTCCGGCAGCTGTTATGGATGCCCTTCCCAAGGCAAGTATCCACTTTAATTTGATAATGTTTTGGTACTGCTTCACGTTTGCCTACAAAATTTGTCCCCGATTGAATGAGATTCTGATGCTACTGTTCTTTGCAGTCTGGGAGAGCTAGCTTGGGTGAAGATTTGTATCAGGCTATAACCACAGAGTATATTCCTATAGAGGAAATATTTGTTTCGCTCAGTTTGAAAACTGAGCATAGTGTGCTGGAGACTATTAACCGGTTGGAGGGTGCAGTGTTTGCATGGAACCAAAGAATTTTAGAGGAAAGAAGCAAGAGGTCCCCAGTACGCCATTCCTGGAGCTTCATGAAGGATAGCTCGTCTGAACTTCGACAAGATGTCTGCATGCATCGAAAGGGTTGACACTCTTGTGCAGCTTCTGAAGTCCAGATATCCGAACCTGCCTCCAACTTTTATAGATGTTTTAAAGGTCCAATACAATGTGGTAAGTTTGACATTGCACTGCGACATTTCAATAGGCTAAATTCTAATAAAATGCTATAATTCTAAACATTGGCTGAAGAATGGCTACTGGATGCAGGACGTTGGGCATGCAATTGTGGAGGCCTACTCTAGGGTTCTTGTTGGGGTAGCATTCAGCATACTGTCACGTGTGGCGGAGATACTGCTGGAGGATGATCTGATCAAGAAGCCCAACACCCCCATGGCCACACTGAAGTTCGACCTCTCCTCCGACGTGTACTTGGCAGGCATCACAGAGACGCCGCCGGGCCACATCCGGCGTTCCCTTATGGACCAGATCAGCATGGTCGACGGGCGCTTCGATGCTGTTGTCAAGAAGAAAGGAGTGAAGCAGCTGAGGTGGTGAAGACACAGTCAGCCGTTGTGTGAATCTTTTGGCGATGTACAGGGTGATGCAGGGCCCAGTGTCCGCTCCACAAGGTTGCCTTAGCAATAGTGCAGTGTAATGTAATATTTCGCGACGAGTTTATATAGCGTACTGTAAGAGCAGTATTAGGCGAAAATCCTGTTGAAGTCTCTGGATGTTGCTGTTGCGTCTGAACAATCTGATGCGCTTCGTCAGCCTCTGTGCTGCATTTCTTGCTGGCATCTGATGATGGCATGTCCATGACGATTGACGCGACCTTGCTTGAGTGAGTGCTTGACGGGTTCATGCTGACGCGTCTTCCGTTCTGGAAGCAGCCCGCGTTGGTTGTTGGGGCCTGTGGAGTTCAGACTCGAAGAGAATGAAGACTCCGTACATGATGGAGGGACCGTGTCATTTCTCAAGTCAGATTTGGAGTCAGTCGGGCGCTCAAATCAAATGGGGAAAATGCACTCGGCGGTCGGCGCAACAAATCTTCAGTTCCTCGCACGGTCTTTCGGCAAATCCTCCTAGCTTTTTTCATCAAATCACCACGGGCGGCTGCACGGGCACGAGGCTGCACGCAACGCAACTCGGCAATCGTCCCGGACTTCCGGTTGCCGGGGTGGCTGCCGGCCGCCGCGCGCGTAGTTGCGGTGCGGTCCTCGTTGTGGTCGCATGAAAATCAGAAAATGGCATGGCGTCTCTGATTCCGCGAAAGTACTAGTACCATTTCTCATTGACCTGCGTATGCTGTCATGGTCGGAGAAGAGTTGCCCACGAGGCGACGACTCACTTTCTTCTGGAGTTCTGGACAGTGGACAAAATGGCGTCCCTTCCAAGTCCCAACGACCGAACGACGTGTCCAAGGGCTATTGCCTTTGTATCCCATCAACCCGTCCACACCATGGACGATTGTTCGAGTTTTCCCAAACAAATAGCCGTAGGAAACGAGTCAGCGGATTTATACGGTGTAAATCTCTTAATCAGGTACCGTTTGGACAATGGCATATAGCTAGTATCGCGAGCTAGTATCGCGTATACTATTGCATACATATTGTTTGATGGTAGTACTCCCTCCGTATATAAAAAAATGTTTAGGATAATGACATGGTCTTCAAAACACTAATTTAATTTTTTTTCTATAAAAATATTTACTGGAAATCTATATATATGTAGAGCCCCCCGTCACATCTATGGTACGTATAGATAACCAAATGGGCGACCTAGACTAGCCCGCCTCTAGCATGACATGGCATATCGCTATCAGATATGGGCGCACCGTTGTACCATGTTATTGTGCCCAAGTCATGGCCAAGGCATGCCCCTTCAACTGTGTTGCGTCATGGCGTGAATCCACGCCGTTGGCACATAGCAACCCACGCTTGTGTCAGTCCCGACATGCCTTGTTTAGCGGTCGCTGGTGCGTAGTGTCTTTGTCGTTGTTACTTGCCGCTTTTACTCAAAGCGGAACCTCTATAGTGCACCTCGCCACACGCTGCACCGCCTCCCCCCCCCTCCCCGACCGCCATTGCCACTCTACGCCACCTATGAGGCTCACCATTGCCCCACCGGCGCTATAGATCTCGTAGCTACGTGCCCCCACACGGGGTCATCTTGCGTGCTACAAACAAGCCATACAAAAGGGAGACGAGCCTCGGGAGGAAAGAAAGGAGTAGAGAGAGGGGGGGGATTCAGAGAGGCGGACAAGTAATTTGTGTCGTGTTTGTGCCGGCCAACCATACTTGTCGGCAACCCTAAAAAACCCTAAGAAAACTTGACGATTGGAAAGGCTCAGACCGACAAGTAGTGTCGTGTTTGTCTTTCTTGCGCCGAGTTTGCAAACGAAGATACCAAGCCTGTTTCTATTCCAGTATGTCACAATGGCACCATTTTTGTTTGAATCTCGGTAATGCCTCATGTCGCGTGTGACGAATATCGTATAAGTTGTAAATACATATCGCATACCACTTGTTTATCTATATTGTGAGCGGTTCATAGAATATATTATACTCATGGTTTCTCGCCAAAATAAATGCTACTGGTAACAAAGGAAACCATTTTTGATAAAAGTTTGGTGTGATTTTCCATAGATCTACCTGACCCGATGGTCACGTTGGGTCACTGGCATTCCATTTGCCTAGACACGCCATGACAGCCGTGCTTAGCGTGAACGTGGCACGTGAGCCGTTGGTAACAAGGGCCCCATTGCTACTGGAAGAATATTATTCACCACTAATAGAATAATTAAATAAATTAATTAATATGCTACTAATGTCTCGATTAATCAAGCCGCGTGTATATACTCGCCGGAAGCAAAGCCGCGGAAAAAAACACTGACAGAAAGAAATAGAGAGGGGACGCTGACGCAGACGGCGAAGGGGAAGAAGAGGAAGAGAGAACTGGGAGTTGCCGCCCCCGCCTCCAAATTCCCCACTCCTCCGCCACCGCCACCACCCACCCGTCGCTCCGCTCGCCTCCCGAATCCGGCGTCGCCAAGCAACCCCCTCCTCGTGCCGTTCCCAGAACCCTACCGGACCAATCCGTCCGATTCCCAGCTGCCGGCTTCGCGTGGGGAGCGCCGGAGCAGGGGAGGGGCGGAGGATCGGATCGGCAGCTGCAGGAGCATTGAGCGATGGCTGCCGTGTAGGATGCAGCTGGACTCCGCCGGCCGCCGCCTAGCTGCTGCTGCTGCTGCTGCTCAAGTTCCGATGCTTCGGCAACCGCGATCCTAATAGGAGCTGAGGGTGGAGTACTGGTGGAGTGGGCTGGGCAGCTGGTTGATCTCCGTGAGCTCCAGCGCCTGCGCACTGGGAGGTGGTGAGGTGGTTGCCGGAGGCGTATGGAGGAACTTGGGAGGGAGGGGGACTCCCCAGGCCGCCGTGGGCGCCGAGCGAGTCCTCAGCTTTCCGGGCGTTCGCTGCGGCGGCGGGGGGAGCGGGCGGAGGCGTCGCCTTCAGGCCCGGGCAATGGGGATTCCGCCCGCTCAAGCAACCTCCGCGCCGTCAGGAAGAGGCCTGTACGTTTCCCGCACCTTCCCCTCTCTTTCGGCTACCCAGAGATGCTTGCTTCCTGCTGCGAGCTCTCAGTTAGATTAAGCAATTCGCAAACGTTGATGCAATTGGGACGTGGTTTCTGCTGGACTGCTCGTAGTAAATCAAAAGCTTATAAACTCTTACGACTTGAACTATTCAAATCATCATCGATGCTGCTCCTGCTGCTATTTTCTCTTGTTCTCGTTCTGCAGTTGCTTGCACGCAGAGTTCAAGCAACTATGGTTTGACCAGGTGGTACAGTGTTTTATCTCAAATTCTCATTTGATTCTTAATTCTGTTAAGTGCAAACTTCATGGCAATTTCAGGACTGCTAAACATATATTTTGTATGCATCTTATACAAATTCCGTTTGCACCATTGTATTATAATAAGTAGTATGTAGTATTTACTAGCTTCTTGTTTTTGACTCTCTGTTCTAGTCTTGTTGTCACTAGCACTAGTTTTCATTTACCACTAGCACAGCAGAACATATTCGCTTTTAATTTGATCATAAGTGATATGGAGACAACTTGCATCATGCAAGGATCCTTGTTATTGTTAAGTCAAAAGAATCTTTCTTTAGGTTGTTATGGGTGTTTAAATTATACAGACCTGATTAGAGGACACAATGCTGTAAGGACATCCTTCAAGATGAGTGGGTTTGATACAACCCATTTTTGCACAGTCGTTCTTATATATAATATGCCTTGTGCTTACGTCTCTGATGAGTGATGATCTACTCTAAACTACATTTTTTATTCATGCAGTTTGTTGCAAGATTAACCACAGACATCATCCAAACTTTTGAAAAATGCAATCCTGAGTTTAAGTACTCAGAGTCACTAAATCCCAAGCGCTTTCTCACCAATCCTGCAGTTCCTGTTCACAATGATGGTCTTGATAATGCAAATTCTGATCTCATATTGTATGTCAACCTGGAACTGGTTAATAAAAAGTCAAGCCGGAGGTTAGTTTTCTTGTCTTTATTATTTATGAAGTACCAAATTCTTCCATTTCACAATATAAAGCCATTTTCTCAGGAGTTTTCATTTCACAATATAACTGCTACTACTTTAATGATGTGTAAGGTTAGGTGGTTGTACTATACCATATAATGGATGCATGTGTGTTCACTGGCCATCGAGTTTCCCTTAAACTTAGTGCCTCCTTATTGTATTTGTTGGGGTTATGGGCTAATGTTTTGAAAGGTGTGTGTAATATTCTAGAATTTTGTGTTCATTTTTATAAGTAAAATTTGCTTTGGTGAAGTTGATTTTCATATTGAATGTATTTGAGATCTGTTTAGACAAGCCTTGGTGAACCCAGTTGTTTAGTATAGTTGGGCTTTCACAATGTTTAGAATCTTCTTTCTATGCATGGGGCTTATATGATGAAGCTTCACTGCTCCACTACTATTTGACATTTTACATTTCAGGGTTCAGGATTTTGAAACTACTCATTGTTATATTTGTTGGAGTTATGGACTTATGTTTTGAAAGGAGTGAGCATTATCTATTTTTGTGGTAATTTTGTGTACATCTTTTTACAAGATAAAATTTTCTTTGGGTGAAGTTGATTTTCATGTAATATTTGATAGCAATTAGACAAGCCTTGATGAACCCAGATGTTTAGTATAGTTGGACTCTCACAATGTTTGGCTTCTTCTTTCGATTCGTGGAGCTCATATGATGAACCTTCACTGCTCAACTACTATTTGACATTTTACATTTCAGAAGAGTTTAGGATTACAAAACTATGGACATCATTAAAATAGGACAAACTTATTTTGATGTTTCGTGAATTAGGTATGTTGTCCAAGAAATGCTTGGCCAAGGTACCTTTGGACAGGTTGCGAAATGCTGGGACACAGAAACTAACGATTATGTTGCAGTGAAGGTTATAAAGAACCAGCCTGCCTTTTACCAGCAGGCTATTATGGAGGTCTCTTTATTAAGATTGGTATGGTACTCTATGTTGCAAGTTACTCCCCCCGTTTCAAATTATAGTTCGTTTTACCTTTTCTAGATACATTGCTTTTGCTATGCATCTAGTTATACACTATGTCGAGATACATAGTAAAAGAAATGCATCTAAAAAAGCCAAAATGACTTAACAGAGGAAGTAGTATTTACTTTTATTGGATCCTTTCAAAAATATGAATCACACTGTCACTGTAATATTGCCTGCAGTTAAATAAGGATTTTGATCCTGATGATCAACACCACATTGTCCGGATGCTGGATTTTTTTCCTCTTCGAAAAACATTTGTGTATAGCCTTTGAAATGCTCGGTAACAACCTGTAAGATAACTTTCATTTAACTTATCTTCATCAATCTAACTGTCTGCACTAGATTTGATTAATGTGGTGACATAAACCTACATTTTCGTAGGTATGAGCTGTTGAAAAGGAATAGTTTAAGAGGTTTGCAAATGAAATATGTTCGAACTTTCTCAAGACAGGTGTGTTGTCATTTTAATTTGCTGACTGGATGTCTAATGTATCTGTTACAATATGTGATATGTATATTGCTTCAGATATTGGATGCCTTGATTATCATGAAAGATGCTGGCATTATTCATTGTGATCTAAAACCAGAAAACATCCTTATAGCTTCAACGTGAGTTAATTCTTCTCAATTTTAGTGTTGGCGTTCATCAATCCTGTAGCCTGATGACTAAGCGGTAACTTTTGCAGTGTAAAAACAGCAGCTGGAGTGAAAGTAATTGATTTTGGATCAGCGTGCATGGAGGGTAAAACCATTTATTCATATATTCAGGTTTTGTTTGAACCCACTCAGCAATCTGAATTTTCTGCTATATAGTATTTTATCGATTTCAAGCCAATCTTCTACTGTTTCCTTTTTCAGAGCCGTTATTACAGGTCTCCAGAAGTACTTCTTGGTTATCCGTATCCTGTGTATCATCTCTACAATCAGATGCATTATTCTATGGACTATAGTCACACAAGCATCTCATAATGCATACATCGTTTAGCTTTTGTTAGTCCATGTTGAGGCCTCATTATGATTTGTGGCTTTGTGAATTTTAACTTGTCAACTTGTGCGCTTAACAAATGCCAGATATACTACTGCCATTGATATGTGGTCGCTCGGCTGCATCGTTGCTGAGCTGTACATAGGGCTGCCTTTATTTCCTGGTGCATCAGAATATGATGTTCTTTGCCGTATGATTGAGATTATTGGGTTAGTGCTTCCTACTGAAAAATTGACCCCTTGGTTTTAAGTTCCATTTGGTTATTTTTGTGTGTGAACCACATATACTGGATTAGGTGGTTACTGTTTGAGCTCTTTCACTTTAATTAAGAAAACTTGAACCCCTTAAATATCTGCTTTCTCGAAATTCAATTATAAACAGTGGGCAACCACCAGATGATCTGCTACGTGAGGCTAAAAACACTGGGAAATTTTTTAAGCATGTTGGAAGTATCTATCCTAGTAGTGAGGCTCGAATGGCGCTAGCAGTGCATACAGAATTTTAAGTGAAGATGAGATCGAAGCAGTAAGTTTAATGGTTTTCTTGAAGTTGTCCTTATGGTTTTGTCAATACCATGCCTTATCCATTACCAGCTATAACCTTTTTGCATCCTTTGGACACAGAGGGACTCAAGAAGCCGAAGATAGGGAGATGGTATTTCCCTCGTGGAAGGCTTGACAGACTCATATATACATACCCTTGGAAGAATTTGAGTGAGGAAAACTTGCCAGGTTAATACTGGAATCCTTGCTTTAGTGTTGTATATGTTCCCAGAGATTAGTGTCTCTTCCTCACTATTTTTCGTTACAAAAAATTGCCATACCCATGTGTTTCAAAAAAAGCAACAAACAAATCATAGTTTTCATTACAAAGTTGAAAAATATATTCTCACTTCTTGCAATTTCTGTTCAGAGACAGAGAAGGATGATTGTTTGGCATTGGTTGATTTTTGAGAGGACTTGTTGAGTTTGATCCTAATAAGAGATGGTCACCGCTGCAGGTATTTGCTGATGATACCAGTGCATTTTCGTTTTTGGGTAAAATACTGTCTTTGTAAACTGGAATATATTTCAATCCTGATGCCTCTAAACTTTATATTACTTGGTTTCTATGGAACTAATTTGTATCTCGAAGAATCATCGGATGTTCTTCACAAATGTCGAATGCTAAAACCTATTTCAGGCTTCATATCATCCATTCATCACTGGTGAAGCCTTCACTGGTCCTTATGAGCCTGTCCAGGAGACCCCACGAATTGTAAGTAGTCTTAATCCAGACTCCAGATTTCTTGCTGCATGAATTTTTCACGTCCAACTCCCTCTGTATCAGTAACTGAGGTCGTTTTAGGGGGTGGCATTGTTTGCACAATTGAAGTCGCCGTGGGTATTTTACCAGTGGGAGCAACAACTGCCCCAAACTTTTCGTTTCCTATCATTCACGGGAGCAATAAAATCGCCCTTCAGTTGTGGTCCCCTCCGCTCCCCCTTCCTTGCTCGCTCCATGCATGGCCCATCAGCGACAACGCTGGCGGCATCGCGGAGATGGTCGGCATGCTCCCTCATTAAGTCTTGGCCGAGCAGTTACAAATAAAAAACATTATTTTAGGAATGGTGCTCTCTAAAGAACCTAAGGTCATTATTCTGGTAAGAACATAAGAACACTATTTCTCATCTTCTGGTGGCAAGATCAAATTCAAACCAGCAAATGCTTTATTGTCATCTAATAGGGTGGCACAAGAACATGTACACTTAGACTCTTAGACTTGAAATAATGGATACATGTACACTTAGACCCAGTGTTGCTAGGTGGATGCACCGCAATGTTCCAACGGGGGCACTTAAATAGAACAGGCAATCTGTAACACAAACGTTGGATCAAATGAGCGCCAAAAGAAGAAAAATCGAGCGGCACTGAACAGATTGGTCCTAAATTTGTGCCATGCGAGCGCCGAAGGAAAAAAATCCATTTATGCGCGCCATGCAAGCAGCAAAGGGGAAAAAACATAGTTCCATGCAAAAGCCGGGGGAAAATTACACGCACCATGCAAAACTCACACGTCAAGTAAAAATACTGCGCCAGTGAGGGATTGAACCTTGATCCTCTTTCCTGGGGCCTCGCTGCGCTAACCACTCCAGCTGCGAATGTTTGGTGCATGAGAGATACTCACAGCCTCATTTAATAAAGGCAAACAGGGAAAAATACACCCTAATTAATCACTCCTTGGTATGCTAAATCATGTCCAAAACAACCTGAATTACCAGTATGGAGGGAGTACTTGTTTTGAGATAAAGTAGATTGCTACTAGCGGATATGCTCCAAAAAAGCATGGGAGATAAGTTAGTAAATATCTAGTTTGTAAGTCAGGCATCTTATGTCTTCTTTTGTGCTGTAGCCTGTTGGTCATGCTGCAGTAGCTGACCACAATCCAGGAGGAGGTCACTTGCTGGGTGCTGGTCTTTCTCCTCAGGTTGCAAGTGTTTTTTCTCATGCTTCTGTTTTGTTGATAAGTTGTAAGATATTCCTGTAACGTCTTATTATGGCACTTTTTTTTTAGGTTGGAAGCGTTAACAGATGCCTACGATTTAACAACGCTTTGCAACCAAATATGCCTTTTTCATATGGAAGCAGTTGTGGCAGTTATGGTAGCCATGGTAGCTTTAATGATAACACTGGCTTCAGCTATGGAAGCTATGATTTTAACAGTGTCAACATATATAATTCGCCGATGGATCCTTCTGGGTTTAATTTACGTTCACAACTTGGAGGATCGTTTCTTGGATCTAGTCCGGATATTCGACGAAGACCTCATCTCTCACATGGTGGTGGCATTCGGTTAAGTCCTGGTGGTCCAGGGCATATGTCTCTTGGGGCCAGTCCATCACAATTTACACCGCCAAATTCCCAGATGCAACTCCCAACAGGTCCTAATGGAAAGTATGGTGTCTCTCCTTCAAGAGGTGGACATAGCTCTTCGTTGGGAAAGGTTGCTGCTGTAGGGCAATACAATAGGAGGAGGAATCAGGGTTATCCACCTATGCCAATGCCACCACATGAGCACACATCTCAACTGATCCAGGGACACCAAGGAGATGCTGCCAGTACTGCTCGTTTTGATGCGTATGGCCGAGGAAATTCTACCTACCTACACAATGCAATCCCTAATTCTAGTCATTATAGCTGGAGATCTCAAAGGGGATTTGGCAGTGGTTTACCTTTGGACCCTTCTTCTAGTCATGGTTCTTTTCCACCCACCAATTACAATGGCTTTCCTTCACACTCCAATGTGTCAGCAGATACATTGCCCTCCACCTCATCAGTACCAGATCCAGCGGATTGGGATCCCAACTATAGGTAATGATGCATTTTAAAGTTATTTATTTAAATGTATCCTACATCTTAAAGGTCACTTCGCTTTTTTAATGTGCAGTGATGAGTCGCTCCTGCAAGAGGATCGATCGTTGTCAGTTGGGTTAAGTGGTCTTCAACTGAGAGATGCAAGTGGCCAAACAAACAGGTCTAGTAGATTGGCGCCTATCCAAAGTCATGATATTTTAAGTTCAAATCCTTCGCCTCTGAATCAAAGGTATCATAGTAATTTCTTGATGTGATTAGATGTGCTCAGGTGCGCGTAACAGAAGTTACCCCTCTTCTGATCAGTAACCAGCAGGCAAAGGGGCCTGTGCCTAGTGGTTGAAGTGACCTTAGTAGCAACTAAGTCCTGGGTTCGAATCCCCATGGATCGAACTTCAGGCTGGGTAAAAAGATCAGTCACTGGTTACCCTGGTCAGCATGGGTGATCCGACCTGTGGTCGACGGGCCCTCGTGTAGGGGACTAGGGGCTGATAGTGGGTCTGGGTTGGGCCTCAAAGCACGGGTTAATGTATGGGGAGGCCCAGCTTTCATGACCTTTCTTGGGCAGGCTCTGGTTGAGCTCTTCTTAGTGAAATACCGTGTGGGTGGTCTTTCCCGACCAAGTTTGTTTTATCCATAACCGGCAGGGATGCATTAGTGTCATTTTATTTACATTATGCATTGATCAAGTTTGCATTTACATAGTTTGTTCTATCTTTAGGATAAAAGCACAGCTCAAAGTTATTGCCTTTGAGGAACTAGCATCATTGAAAATGATCTTCCACATGAAAGTAGTATTGATTTTCCCACTTCTTTTCGTTTAAGTTGCCTGACTCTGTTCAAAGGATCTTGATGCATATTACCATTGTTCTTAAGGAAGTTCAAGTGGAGTTGCTGCTTTACTAGTATACTACATGTTTTTGCTGCAGAAGTGGACAGCTATTTCATGCATCATCACTGGGTGAGAATGCACATACTCCAGGTCATGTCACATTGGATGGTTACAAACATGCAAATTACTCTCAGCAAAGTTTCCCAAGCTATGGTGGACAACCATTTCAGCATTACAACAACATGACTTCCAGTTACATCCGTCCACCGAGGGCTCATCACAATGGTCAACCTGTCTGGACTAACTATAGCCTGACAGAACCTCCACCCACTTCCATGGGTGACGGAACGCCCTGGGGTAATTTTCATGCTTTCACACTTAGGATTGTCTTATCTTTGTGGTTGGTATAGCCATGTACTTCGCATAGTATTATATTTCCTTCAGCTTGCAGTATTTTTTTCACATTTGATCTTAGGCAAGTCATGCTTGAGAAATTTAATTGGCATTATCTTGTTGTAGTCACATCTTAACCAGTTTCGCATTATTGCTATACCTTGTAGCTTTTACTTTTAATATTCAGATAAATGGATGTTGCAGTTTTAGCTACAAAAACAGTAATAATAAAAATCATAGTCTGTTCGAGCCTACCGTTCTGGTGCCTGCTTTTCTATGCACGTGGGACCAGCTTAAAAGTTATTACTACCTTTGGACCTCAGTATCTGATGTCTGGCAACTTTTTGGCAGCGAAATTAGCTCATCCTCTGGACGGGAACATCAAACTTTCCTGACCAGAGGGGTATTTGTTAAATTCCAAGTATGAGTGCATGCAATATGAATGTATCTAGGCATAATGTATATCTAGATGCATAATAAAAACTATATACCTAGAAAAGCTAGAACAACTTACAATTTGGAACAGAGGGAGTATATTATGCTTGCTATACAATTACATTTATTTTCAACAAGCACGTTATATTGTTACCCTATTCTGCATTTCATTCGTCATCTCTATTATAATTGTGTATTTATTACTTGCTCTATTCCAAGTTATAAGTTAGTTCAATTTTCTAGATACATAGTGAAAGCTACACTATCGAAACATATTGTATATTTAGATGCTTAGCAAGAACTATGTACCTAGAAAATCCAAAAATACTTGTAATTTGGAATTGAGGGTGTATTATTTATATCTGCGTTCCAGTTGGCTTTTATTTGAAACTTTAGCAAGTCTTCTCTACATGTCATTGAAGCATAATACTGACGCAAATAAGTCCTCGCTGTGTAGGAGGGGAGAGCTGGCCATTCTTTTGCAGCGAGCGGACTGCCACCTACCGTTAGGAAGGATTTTGGAAGGATCTTTTAGTCCTGAATCTGGAGGAATGCGGAATGCCACCAAATTGATGGCATTTGCATATGCAATGCCGGGTTGAATTATTTGCAGGGGTGTTTACTGGTTTTGCAATTTGTTGTGTTCCTCCGATGTCTCTACCAGGATGTTCGATTCAAATGATTATATGGTATGGGATATAATTATATAGTGTTCGTTCTTTGCTATACCTGCACAATCCAGTAGAAAGAAGTCAGTTGTGCTAGTTCGAGGCCACAATTTTTCTGTCTCGGTTATTGTCTTCTTTTCTCTTTTCTATATTTTTGAGAGGGTTCAGAGCTAAGTTCCTGAATCTAAACATGGCTAAAACATGAAAGCCACGTGCTCGTGGTGGTACGTTTTCTTTTTCGTGAGAGTGGGACTAGACGGGCGACTGTGTTTTTGAGCTTTTTCGTTGTTTTGCTACAGCAGGTTTTCTAAGGGCGTCTGTGTTCGATATGTTAGAATCTGATATCCCCAGGTCTCCAGCAGTCCTTGAATCTTAAAAGGGTATTGCGACTATGAAACAATCGTGCGCCGTATTTAAAATGTTGTAGAAAACTCTACATGATGTTACACCCACCGTGATAAGATATTAGAATTTGGCGAAACTGGCGTTAAGTTGTTGCTCTTTTATTTCACAATCGTGCTTGACTTTGACTCCGTGACTCGTGTCACTCGACTTTGGCCTCGTTCGACTTCGACCTTTCCCTGTGTTGTGCATGCCCCTCTGAGGCTAAGCTTCACGTGGCTTGCATTTAGCTCTGCCGAGTCTGCTCGTGGACTCCTCTCCTTTGGAGTGCTCATGCTCGCTCCTTCGCCTAGAATGGTCAATTTTGATTTTGCTAGTGTGCAACTGCTACACAGCTTAGCGGGTGGGTTTGCAAACGACTTATGCACTACTATATATTATATGAAATTACACATGCAAATGCACATGTATTCAGTAGAATCAAGTCAGTTTGCTTCAAAAATCAAAACATATCCTGTGTTGTACACTTCAGCCTTAGCTATTGCCCTCTGTCCATCCTGTGGCTGCTGCATTTCTGACAACAATTTGCATCAGAGGGAATACTAGGTAATGGCCCTAAACTTGGTGTGGAACATAGGAAACAGCTACTGTGCCTTGTATTGTGTCTGCCGTCGGAAGATGTACTCACTTTCCGGCAGTCCGGTACCAACCAGAGTTAGCCGCTGGCACCGGATCTTATTCATGAAAAATCAATGGCTATCAACGCATTGCCCCACTGTTAGCAATGCTGGAGCGTCAAATGTAATAACACGGTGAATGGCAGTACGAAGTGATGACAGTGAGGCCACTGTAATTGCTATGCTTGCGATGGGTCGTCGTAGATCCGATTGTGACAGGTTGAGTCGCAAGGGTACGGGCAGTCTATCTTCTGAAAGGAGCTGCGGTCGAAGAACCAGTCACCAACAGCGTTTGCTATTGTCTGCAGAGGCGAGAAAAACTCCGTTAGACTGAACATAAAATGTCCTCAAGCTTTGAAAGCACGAGTTAATTCAATGGAAATGTGAGCTTCAGGGTTTTTGGTGCATTACTGTGTTTCCAAGCTTGGGGAGTCAGAGGAGAACCAATGACCTGAGACTCAGACTGGCAGTGCACGTAGCATGAGTTTATGAACAACCCTCTTGAGTCGGAGTTCCCTTGTTCAGCCACTTCCTTCAGAAAATCACCCCTGAATTCTGCACCAAAGGTTTTGCCATATAACTAGTTAAACATGGACATAGCACGCCTGTTGGAAAATTCAGACGCAATAGGACCAACCCTGCAATACCCGTAGTTGCGATGCAGAGCACTGGCCTATGTCATGCTTACAGCTATGCCATTTTCCTCGAGGGTCAGCCACTCCTGGCACCAAAATGTTCCTTATCTGCAGAAAGAATGTATATGACAGCACCATCAGAAAGATTCGCAACAATAACGGAACACGCCCATATTTACAGTTATGGAATTCCTCGAATGATAACCTGCCATGAATCATATGCTGCGTTGAGGATGAACAAAGGTGTCTGAATCTGTTTCACCTCGTTCTCGGGGAAAAAACACTGCACCCAAAGCAGATGTACTTTTGAGTGCGTGGAATGTGTTGCCTGGCTACAGGTGCATTAGGATGCTGCTTGCAACTTATAGCTTACCATTCCTGGAGGTAACATCGAAGTGCATGAAGGACCGGTAAAACATTTTGCAATGATCCCTTAAACCATTACAAAACAATGTAATCAGCTTATAGAATAACAGGGTGAACAATGTGTTCAAATGAAATGTTTTTTGGAATGCAAATGAAATAAGTTTCATTTAATCAGCTGAACTGAGGCGTAAGAATCTCGTTATCTTGTACTGGATGTGTTGCAATTAACCCCACATGATATTCATCTATTATTAGTACTACAAACTAGAAAGGGTAAGTAAAAAGTGTGTACATGTGTTGTAACCACATCGTTGAAAAAAGCAGCCATGTACCCAACTCCAGCAACATCTTTCCTGTCAACAAAAGGATAAGATATGTTAAAAAAGCATTCCAGTGTCCAGAAAAGGCTATACGAGCCATTTTGTTTTGTTTCCCAGGTAAGTGCACTTTGTTTATTATAACGTGCACTATATTTCAAAGGTTCAAAAATCACATTTGTGGTTTTTCTTTTTTCTGTGGGCTGGCTACTAGTAGAAGTGATATTGTCTTACTCATTAATGAAGAACCCAGCATCAGAAAGGCATTTAACTCTCGCAGCTGGCGGCAGCAGGTCATGAAATCTGTCACAGTGTAGTATGGAGGTTAAACCCCCAGCAGAACAGCCTGAAATTAGAGCCTGCCTCAATCTAGTTAGTCTTGCGAACCATTATGGTGGCCAAGAACTATGCTTTGTAAGAATGCACACATTTTCAGCTTTGTCCATCCCTTTTGCAAGCAGGTCCTCCATGACAGCTTGCCATATCCTCGCACCTCTATAGTGTAGCTTTGTTGTCTAAAAACAAAAGGGAAAAGGGCGGGGTCAATTAGGTGGGGGTATTATGGTAGTATATTTTCTCGCAACATCATATGATCTGAAAGAAAATAAAACAGGATTGAAAAAAAAAGAAACAGAAGATTGAGAAATTGTGGAGTATGGACTCACAGGATCAACTTCTTCGACATCGCCAGTAAAAGATGAACCATCGCAGTACCGAACCTTGACCTTGTTCCAATTGTAAAAGTCTGGTTTCGATGGTTGCACAGGTATTCAGCATGTGAAGCGACATACAGGTCTAGGTGAACTGAATTGCTACAAAATGAAGATGATACTGCAGTACTACAGCAGTATAAAGACAGAGGAATTCTCCATCGGGCAACTACTACTGAAAATTCAGTACCTGGGTTGTCATCCTGCGTGTCACTCAGGATTCCGGAGAAGGCAATCTGCGTCACCATCTCCTTGGACGACCCCAACCGAGTGCGCTTCCGTTGCAGGCAGGTCGTGACATTGTTGCACCATCCTCCACCCTGCAGCAATTGAGTGCGCTACTGCACTGAGTTGAACTGAACATACTACTGTATAAAAATAGCTGAAGCAGATTGTGACAATTACTCTCCTTGCGAGTTGGAAGAAGAAGAAGAAGCAAACCTCGAAATGGACCAGCCAGCTGTTGTCACCGGAGCCGGAGCCGCGGGCGAGATGGTACGCCGGCGCGCTACCATCCAAACACACTGGGAACGACGACAACATCCATCAGGCATAGACGCATATCAGACCCTTCGATTTCCACGGGACACTAGCCGCACACTACGACCGATAGGACCGACGTGCGGCAGGGAATGAATCGGTGAAGAAGAGCAGCTAGCTGCCCAGCCCAGCTCACCTGCTCCTTTGGCCACGGCGGTTTCCACATAGGTGATGTCCACGAGGAGGCCGTCCGCCGCGACAAGCGCCAGCGCGGAGGCTACGACACAGCACCACCAGGCGTAGAGGCTCCCGTTCCCGTTCCCGCCCGCCATCCCTGAGGAGCAAAGCAAGCGAGAGATGCCAGGGGCGGCGACTCACGGGGAGAGGGAGGCCGGCAGGCGGCAGGCGGCAGGCCAGGGGCGGGCAGAGAGGGCTGAGCAGCAGAACGGGGAACCCAATAACAGCCGGGCAACAGCGCGAAAGGTACCCAGTGCGTCGGCCCTTTCTCTTCTCGGGTTCCCCACCGCGTGACTGCCGCCTGCCGCCTGCCGAGCGTCGGCCCTTCCGCTCCCGCGCCGTCCCTGCTGCGTCGTTTGTGCCTTGTTCGTCCCTTTTGCGTGCCTGGTTGTTTCCGTTCAGTGGCTGCCGAGTGCTCTCGCGTACCCCACGGACGCAACGATCACCACGCCACCGTGCGCATTCAATTGCTGCCGTTTCTGTCTGTTGTCTGGAGGAGCGAGGCCGTAGATGCTGGAGCCCATAGCGGCAATGTTGTACTACAGCGCCGTAGATGCTGACAGACGGACGGTGGTGAATTGAATCGCGGAGATTTCTACGCGCACGAATACAATAGTACTCTACCAAATACACCCTCGGATATTGCGCTGGAGATCAGACAGACAGAATGTCTGCCGGCCTCGGTAACTTTTTTTTGTGTGTTCCCCTTGGACTGTGGAGGTGGGCCATTACCCTTACGGTTCAACATCGCGGCAGCAAGCGACCCCTGTCATCGTCGCATACGGGCCGTTCGCATCCTCTAGAATTCGGCCCAGCTGAAATCTAGATGGAGGAGAAACAGTGGTCCACTCATAACATAGCAGGCTCAGGAGCCCCGGTAGGATTGTGAACAGAACGCCCGCGTCGCCGCCACGCCATGCCGCGTTGTCGATGGCGGGGCGGTGGCGGTGCGCCCGATCTTCGGCGCCGACCACCCCCAAAGCTGGGCCGGCCCACCACTTTGGCGCCCAATAGCCCAAGTAAAAGCGTCGTCGTCTTCATCACGCGTCGTTCACCTCGTCGTCGATTTAGGGTTCCGGCGACGTCGCCGTCGCTTTAGGGTTCGGCACTCCCCGCCTTTAGGGTCCGGCGACCTCCCCCCCCTCCATTCCTCCACCGGCCATAGAAAGAGCCCGGCCGGCTGGCGCGGCCGTCGATTTCTGGCGGCGGCGGCCGGCTCGGCCGGCGGTGAGCTCGGCGGGCGCCGTCAAGCTCGGGCCGGGGCTAGACCCATTCGGTTGGGTACGAGCGAGCGGCGGCGGGGTGTCGAGGTCAGGCCGGCGGCCGGAGGACGGAGGTCGCCCGAGTCGGAGGAGCGGCGGCGAAGCGAGGCGGGGGGCCAGGGACGGCGGTCGGGCGCGGGCCGCCGGGTCGCGGATCGTGTGTGAGGAGGAAGAAGGTCGGCGTGGGCTGGGCCGACGAGGCAAAAGGCCGGTGCGTGGGCTGGGCCGAGGCCCACCTAGGGGTGGTCGGCGCTTCCTCCCACCTTGGGTGGTCGGCGCCCAGCAGCCCCCGTGGCGGTGCACGTCGGTGGAGCGCAGAGACAACCCATGTGTTAAACGTAATGGCACACAATTGGTGGGATGCCATTCATCAAGTCTGTGCAAAAGATACATATTCCAGGTACTCTGTTGCTCATATTCACAGTTTTAATGAATTCATGCAAGTTACTCGCTTTATATTCATTCTTCTTGCTTCGCCCATAGGTCCAAGAAAGTGTAATTATAAGGAAAAATGCGGTTATTGCAAATGGAACCCAGCCACCTTGTGCAATCTTATATAGGAGTGATATGGTCATGAGACCTTCAATGGCAGTGTAGATAGCATAAAATGAGCCAGCAATTTCAGGATGTGTTTGCCATATTATTACCATGACCACTGTTATCAAATGTGTTGTAATAAGCATAATCCATATCACGGCAACACCTGCAGGTCAAGAGAATGTGTATATTATTTATCAGAGCTCCAATATTTATAACACTGCAAGAAGTTAAGCATGATATTTCTATAAAGTACTATCTAAATTTATATATGCAATGAATACCACCTCTGCTATGGGAATTGTGTTTTATAGGCCAAGTATGTGCTACATAATGATGAGTAAAAGTAACAAAACTAATGTGGAAGCGTAGCAAACTAAACAATATAAGAATGTGCTATATATTGCTTACTATGGCTTGCCCAATCTCTGGTCCACCCTTAAAACCATCAGTAATCAATATACAAGCAATCATCAAAAATAGTTGATCCCTGGAGAGTATACCCGGCCTTCATATTTTTTTTTGAGGTATGCTTCATGGTAACTCTAGGAAAACAAACTAAAGCAATTGATTGTTTAATGATCGAGAAACTGGCAGATATCAATGCCTGGCTTGCAACGATGGCAGCCAAAGTAGCTACAATAAACATTGGCAAAAAAAAAAAAAAAAAAAAAAAAAAAAAAAAAAGTGGCTCTGGGACGCTACTATAAAATATTTTTTTGCTGAGATTAGATGGTTTCTTGATCAAAAATGCTGCCTGGCTAGCATATGCGAGTACCAGCGCTGGATAAACTAGGCATGAGTATGTCATCTACAAGGACAAAGGAAAGGGCATTCTTATTTATATAATAGGACAGTAAAATTATCATATTAATTACCTGGATTGATTTCTTGTTGAAATGACCCAAGTCAGCAAACATAGCTTCAGCAACGGATGACAACCACAATTATTTAGTTCGAATCGATTAACATGCTAGTACTTGATTACAAAATAATCAGATGTTGGTTGTTTCTTGCTGTATCACATGAACAATATCTTTCTATGATTAGCTTCATGTTTCTTGTTAAAAAGGAAAAAAAGTATTATATGTTACACTTCGTACCTGTTATGCACAAAACAGTTGTTCCAAATTGCTCCCAATCAGCCCTTTTGTTCCTCGCGAAGAAGAGATATATGTAATATGGGGATATGGCTTTCAGAACCAGTGGATAATACTTGATAATATGGTATAGTCCAATGGATGTAATTAACGTGAACCACACAAGCATAATGGGAGAAAAAAAATGAAGCCAACTTTGCTTGTGCCTTTTTGTTGGAAAAGGAAAAGGAAGACCCAGGATAATCACACATAGGAAGACAACGTGACCTGAAACTATACATTGATTCGTATAAGGACACTAAGTAAACATGTTGGTTTGGCCAACATAAGGTGAAGGATAGGACAAAGAGAGAGAGCTAAATAGTGATCTGCCAAAGGTGCCTCTTAACCCCCCTCTCTACCTGTTTTATAGGGGTAGGAGATGATATTCTCTTTATGCCTATTAGTGGGGTTTATTTTTGCAAAAACACCACTAGGGCAAATGGATCCCAAGTGGAATTTGTATTTCCAAAAAATGCAACTAAAGGCTACAAATACCCCCTATAAAGAAAATGGACCTTGGTGCATTTAAATTGGATTTTGGTGTTTGATGATCAACACAACCAAATTGGACTAATGAATTTGCAAGTGTTTGTTTAGTCCAATAAGGTGCAAACATGACTTGGACAAAGGTGAAGACGTGATATGATGATCAACCCTTCAAGCAAAGACATTTGAAGCACAATAGAAGACCCAAGAATCAAGCAACGTCCAAGCATGAAGATAGGAACCAAGATGGATGCGAAAGTCATGAAGAAACGAAGGAAAGGAAGGGTTGGGAATGAACCGGACCTTGTGAATTGAATAGTGATCAACATGACCATGCATTCTCAATTTGGTTGCTAGGGTATGCTCTAGCTTGTTTTCCATCGGTTTAAACATGTATAGCTTAGCTTTTCATTAGGTTTCCAAAAAAGTCCAAGATCATCAAAATCTAAGTTCGGAGCTAAAAGTTATCCCAAAATATGAGTTCATGATCATGTGAATAGTGCTAGGTCAGACCTATGAATTATTCTAGCCCTGTTGTCGAGGGTATGCTCTAGAGAGCTTTGGACCTTATGAATAGTGATAGTCAAGACCATTGATAGTCTTGTCCAGAGGTGTCTAGAGAGGTCCAAAGGCTCCAGAGTTGGTCTAGTTGGGGGACGCGAAACAACCATTCAAACAAGCATTGTGTCACTGAACATTGGAGGAACCATACCTAGGAAGAACGGTCTAGACCACCCTATAAAGTCTGGTCTGGTTGCTGCGTGGAGAAGCCCATCCAAGGGACCAATGGCTCTATTTTGTTGGGGGCTTATAAGTACTGAAAGGTCCCTTATATTTTTTGGTAATTGAGTGCCAACATTAGGTGAACTAATAATGTGTGATTGAGATAATACACAGGAGATTAGTTCACATGTGATGATGCAATGAAGGAGCTTTATTGCACATGAGACATGACATGGAGTCATGTGACCAAGGTGGTGAAGATCAAGACAAGACTTGGCTTGATGGACCGGTTGCAATTGTGAAGGGCAAGTCGAGGCAGTGAAGTGATGGACCGCGAGGCGGTGAAGCTAGGGCAAGACTTGGCGCTGACGGACCGACGCAATGGTGAAGAGCAAGTGAGGTCAAGATCGATGGACCAAGAAGCAACGGTGAAGAGCAAGTGAGGTCAAGATCGATGTACCTCCGTAGGCGCACCTGAAACTGAAAATCTGGAAAATAGATTGCCAGAAACACCTATTTTTGATTCATGAATTGTGGTACCTTTGTCCAAAGCAATGCTCTAATTTAATGTTTCATCGATTGCTTTGCAGGAACAATCCATGGCAGATTTGTGTTTCATATCAAAGCTTTTTTTTTTTTGGCTGTCTTGTGATCTCTGTGAGTTTGGTGGGTCGTCTTACTCACCTTTGTTTTTTTTCCCACAAAGGTTTTGTTTTGTTTACATGTTCCTTCTGTTTGGTCTTTGCAGATGGCTCAGACAAGTGTATTTTCGCCTTATTGTTGCTCTCCATCCTATTTTATATACACGTTGTCTGCTAGAGAAGTGACCAATGATCCAAAACATATACAAACCTATGAAAATGAATAATAATAAGATAAGACTAGCCTTAGTTAGTATATTAATAGTAAGGTAAGACTAAGGAGTTTGTGATTGATATGTGAAAGATCTAAGGTGGAAGCCTTCTGTTTGCTTTACACATTACAAGGGGCCTTTCGGTTCTTAGCCAATGATCCAACCAAAAATCATTGTTCCCTCATTTCAGCAGTGGTGCTATATGGATGATTTATATTTTTGTTCTTCACTGCCAAATTATGTGTTTTCAGTATCTAGCTGAAACAACCACTGCAACTTATCTATATATTGTAAAGAATTATTTTCACCATTTTGATAGATCAATCGTTGTTTCACCTTACTTGGTCACTCTGAGCCTCTAAGATATTTAAATTTTGGTAATTTTGATCTCATAGATGTATGATTTAAGACTGCCTCTAGAAACTGGAATGTGGGGTTTCTTTTTTCATGTTTCTTGTGCTTTCCTGTGAAATTCTTGCATTGCAAGGGGACCCTAACTATTCTCATTAAACTGTGTTACTTTAAGAGTGGACAAAGGCTATGGCAACTGAGCCTGCTGCTAATTCTATAAAACATATTGATGTTCACCATCTTTTCAAAGGTAATTATCAATTGGATAAGTCCCTGTTTTTTGGGGTAGTTTGGGTACCTACATTATAGAATCTAAGTTGTGTATTTTAGTGGCTTTGTGAAGGATTTTTTTTTTCTGAAAGCCGTGCTTCTTCTGCCAGGTAACATCGCTCCAAGCAGAAGCTTATAGAGTATGTGTAGTGGTCATGTTTATGCCTTTGTTCTTGAGTTAGTTGTTTTTTGTGAAAATGAGCTGATTCCAACAAACAACATACTTACATTATGAAGTGCTGCATGGTAGCTATGTGCAACCTCGACAACTAAATAGTAGACTGTTTTTTTTGGTATAAAGAAATGCCGGAGGCTTCATATTTGAAACCCTGAAGTTCAGGTTGAAGTGTCAGACCAACAAGCAAAGCAACCTTCCTAATGCCTCCGTAAGTGCAAAAAGCAGCCTCCCAATTACTATGTGCATTTTTTTTTTTTTTTTTTTTTTTTTTACCTACCTCTCTATGAACATAAGTTCAGTCTTCTAGCATAATGCTGGTGGACAGTGAAGACACATCCCAGTCTTGATCAGCAAGTGGCCATCTTGCTAAGTTTGCATATACATATACCTCAGATAATCTACTACATTCCCATGCACCTTAGGATTGTAATATTGTAACTTTGGAACTTCCTACTGTGTGTGCTTTTGCTCTTTTCAGTTCAGCATGCCATTTTAGTCTCTATGTAGACTGATGGACTACATTTTCTTTGTTAAAAGTCCACGGCGACCTTCCTCATGACATATTTGCTTCAGGATAGCAGTTCCATATGTTTAGGTGCTTACATATCCTCACTTGGTGCTTTAGCAGCTTTACATGCAGGTATGAAAGGAATTGATGTAGCCATTTGTGTTTGATGCATACGATGCCATCAGGTCATGGTCAGGGATGAAATATATTAGAATGTAGTTGTTTCATGTTCACCACCTTTTAGTATAGTTCATTAGTTCATGATTAAACATGATGTTCTTTTATTTTATTGTTTACTACAAAAAACTATTTTTAAAAGTTTTATCACCTACGCTCCATGCATCTTAGTGTCGCTGACCCTCATCCTATTCATACAGGTACAATATAGCACAGCCACCTCATGGGTTGGCAACCTGGTCAAGGCTATGTATCAAGGAAAGGATGGCAAACCTTGCTGTTCTAAGAAAAAACATCCCCCACTTCTCCTACCAGGCACAATGATGGTAATGGACTTGCCCCACCTGACACTACATTAGAGGATGATATTATGGCGCCTGAAGATTACAGTTATGGTAGTGTCCTGAAGCTCATTTGTTACTATGAATAAAAGTCTTATCAAGGGGAACTTTTACAATAAACAGGACTAGTCCTTTTACTGATAACTTCTGAATTTGCTTCTTATTACTGCCCTCCATGCTTCACCTATTGCATAAAATTGTTGGACTATGAATAAAAGCGGAGGAGTGCTTATCTAAGCCGCGGGCAACGTTTTTACAATATAACGTGGAGGACTCGTGGTTCCTTTTACTGATAAGTTTCTGAATTTGCTTCTTATTCCGGATGAGATAACTTGATCTCTATATTCCTCCATTTGTTCCAATTTCACCGGACCTATTGGCATATGTCAAATTACCGGATCGACCAAAGTTTAAACAGCTCTTTCAGCACCTCCGTGCTCTTGAAAAAAAAAAAAAAAAATTCAGGTAAACAGCATTCAGCACCTCCATTCTATAATGTAAATACTAGATATAGCTCTGACAACAAAATATATGGACAGATTGATGGAGTGTGACGGCAAGAGGGACATGAACAAACAACCACGTGCACAAAACGACCACTCTATCTATTATCTACTTATGTACAGCAACATCTACCAGCAAAAACTATGCTATTAACAATGTATGTTGCTAGATTTGATCTTGACTCTATAGAACTACTTACATTTAATTGTTCTCTACGATGTGCATATCACAACCTTGATCATCTCAATGTTTGTTCATCTCTGTCCCTCAAAATTTATAGCTGTATGGGCGCGCGAAAGCGCGCGCCCTGCTACTAGTGTGAGATACACAAGTACATGAAACAATTACGTTAGGACCACATGGGAGGATTGCCACATTTCCTTCAGCTGCTTGTGCCACTTCTCTATCAGTTTTGCAGATGAGATTAAACGGCTTCTGAAGCATCGTACTCAATGCTACTCAGGAGTTGTGCTGAACAGTACCCGACCATGCTGCAGTGCTGCACGCCAATGTATTCTGCAAGTGAAGGTAAAAGAAATAGTGAGGCCAACCATACAAAAATTACAACTCTGATGAGTCAGGACTCCAATTACAGAGGTCAGATTTTTTTTTTGGGAGTGTGTATCCTTAAAGCAATAAAGCTGAACTGGTAAGCACATTGAGCATGGTAATGCACCGAAAACCAAACATTTCAGCAGTATAATGTTGGATAAAGAAAATTTCTTCCACTAAACATTGTGCTTCTCTATCTCTATACGGTGGAGACGTGGAGTATTTCCCATAGTAAGCATTCAACCAAATGACCCATAATTTGATTTTTTTAAAAAAAAAAAAGAGAGATAGTCATCATTGCCAGCAAGTAAGTTTAGCACAAGTGAAGTGAATATCTTTGGTTCTGCAGCAAAAAAGACTGGCCCACAAAAGCTTCAAGACTTTTCCACAGGTGCACAAGAGTTAGGTAGATGCTGAAAACCTCTCTAATGGAAGTTTTGCAGCCATAATGACAGGCTAAGGAGGACAAAGATTTTGAAAGCCACAAATATACGCTCATAATTTCATGATTGAGTGGAGCACAAAAAACCAGTTTTCTTCATCTTTTCTTTCCTTTCAGAATTTTGAAAGTTTATCTTTCTTTGAAAGTTTTGACGATAATACATTGTTACTAGTCTCAGAAAAGATTGTACACACCTAACCTTTCTCCTTCTATTACTTTAGCAAACTGATTTTTTTTTTTTTTTTTTCTTAATGGAAGTCAGAAAAAGGATGCACAGACCAATAAGCTATATATGTACACATACAAAAACACCTGTTCCAATGTGATTCCAAAAGAACTTGTATTTATATTTTCACTAAGTAACTACTTTTTGACACTTGCATTTTCAAGATTTAGTGTTGAGCTCGCCCAAATATCAGTTGTGTATGAGTTAATACATTTGAGCATGACTCCATACTTTGATGAAGTACTGAATATGCCATACTTGATATGTAGCGCCTGGAGCTCAGCATCATAAAATAAAAGAAATGCAATAGTGCATACTAAGGAATACCTTTATTGGCTTTCTTTGCTTCAGTTTCACCTTCACATCAACTCCATTCGTAATAATTGCATGCAACACAACCTTAATTTTTCCTTCCATCCTATCCCCTTTCCTTGGTGTATACAGTGCATTGTGAATATCATCCTCTAATGCACGCTTTGCAAGCAGCAATGCACCAACTGCCGCACATGCTTTCATACCCTTACCCTTCTTTGAACCAAGATCAAACTTCATATCCTTTGATATAGAGTGTGCAACCGCAACCACCCTGCTCGTCACTCGATGCACAAAGCAAGCACGCACTGACCCCTTTGTGACATGTATATCGAGGCAGAAAGGGTGGTGGTAAGGATCAGTCATCTGGTTGAACGTTGGCATCCGTTCCCGCTTCACCTCAACCATATCATCATATCTAATTGCACGCTTTGTTGGCTTTGGAGCATTGGAAGAAACAGACTTGGCAGGCTCCACCTTCCATTCCTTTGTGTTCTTGGCATTGATTTTGTCCTTATTCTTGCTTCAGCACAAGGGCAGGTTGTTCTCCTCGTACTCCTTGGATTGCCGGTCCAGTTTGTAGAACAACTTCTTGCGGTGCCGCATGTCACCGATTTCATCATCAAAGTCTTGTACTTCATTGTTGTCATGCCGGTGGAGGTCATCCAGGTACTCATTGCCCCTTGCAGCCTCTGAAGAGAAGCCGAAGGACGTGGTCCAGAGGTCGGAGTCGACCACATCAATGTGGAAGCTGGACCCAAGAAGATCAGAACTGGATTGAGGTGGGCTTTGGGGCAACCTGACTTGAACATATGGAGACTGGCGCTGTGGTGGTGCGGCCACGGCTTTGGAAGGGAGGATGGAGAGTTCGCGGCAAAGAAAGAGGAGTCTGGAGAGCTGAGGCATCCGAGGCAAGCACTGCTTCCGCACATGGAGAAGCAACTGCTGCAGGGACATTTCTGCAAACACACTGCGGCACTGCACAGTAAGGACTAAGGACAGTGGTGTACACTCAATAATTAATGACAAAAAATCAAAGTTAGTTTGTAGGATATATACATGTAAATACTAGTGATTGGGACAGATTCAAATGCATATAGCTTGGTAATGCTCGGTTCAGTACAGCAGGAAGGGAAGGGAAAGGGCGGCACACCTAGGCCCTGTTTGTTTTCGCTATTCTGAGACTCACGAAACTGAGAAGCAGAATTTTCTGGAAATCTGCTGCCTGCAAAATCCGTAGCTGCAGACCCTGGGTGTTTGGCAATATTGATTATTTCTAGTTGATTGTGTCTCCTCAGTGCAAAATGACCTATGTGCCCGCCCTTGAGGCTGGTGATAGCTCGTCTGTTTACCGCATCAAAGCAAAAAGGCAAAATTACTGTCGAGCTCACATGAACAATCTATTAAGAATGATGAAATATAGCAACCATATTATTATTTATTACTTAGGCAAGATGCTTTTTTGTAGGTAAGGCAAAGGCTATGAAGTAAAATTGGTGTGCACAAACTAGACTGGCAGGTATCTTTCAATCTTCTTTTCTTGCTATGAGTTTGTACACTACAAAGCTCCCAATCCATCAGCTGAACAAACAGCAGATGGAAACTTGAAATTAACAGGTTGTCTATGAATCATGGCATGATAAATTTCCTATTTACTAAAAAGTCAAAATTATGCTAGATGACAGCTACTGTTGTATGCAACAGTATGTCAGTATGTTCTATTCAGCTTAAAAGGTCACCATGATGATAATAAAGATAATAATAATATAGGTTAAGTGCAGAACAAATATGGCCAAACTTGAAAAAAAATATCAGCAAAAAAGAACATCTAAAGAAGTAGAGAATTTAAATTAGGTGATACTGCTAGTTGATTCGTTTCGATTTGGAAATTGGAATAGTAAAGCATAGCATAGAGCATACATAACCTTCTAATTATTAGCCAACTCCATGATCAGATAAAAAAAAAAAACTGCACGGATTAAACATATTTGACAAGAAAAACTGTAGGAGCTACAAGTTGACTAGTCTTGACATGCTCATTCGAGTACCCCAACAAATCAAGATGTCATTGAAGCATACAGCATCTCCCAAGGTTCTGGACATGCAGAGCTAAACTCCACAGGATGTTTGTTTAGTAAAATAGTCATGTTAAAATGCATCAGACATCACACCAGATCAAATGATTGTGGCATGTAGTAATATTAAGCAATACTATTGGTGGTTGCAATCATATAGTCTTATTTGTGAAACATTTGCTTTTCAGAGCTCCTGAAATTGATAATCGCCAGTATAGCAAACATGGTGTTCAAACTATGAGCAAGTGCTACCCATGCCACAGAAGAGGGAGAAGAAACCTCACTACGTCAGTAGAGGCAGAGGTTGTGTCCTGTTGCTGCCTTGCTAGCGATGTCGGAATTGCTCGCGGACGGCACTGCTAGCGATAGAGGCCTCCGAGATCACGGACTGGTAACTGAAGGAGATGAGAATCGAGGACTAATTGAACTCCTCCCTCGATGAGGGTCACCAAGAACAAAACATCACAAGAACTTTGACAAAGAAATGTGAGACGCTAGAAGCCTACCTCACTGTGTTTTGCTGCGCACCAAACCTCTCCGCTACCGATCCCTGCCTCAGCTAGACCGCCCTCGCTCGTGCCGTCTTCACCACCTCCTCAGCGCGCCCTTGCCCAGATCCGGTGCGCGCAGTCTTCACCCTCGTCCTTGCCGAGATGCTAGAGGTGGCGGCGGCCTCGCGCTCGCGCCTGGCGGCAAGTCGCGAGCGAAGTCGGGGAAAGACGAGAGGAAGTCCTTCCGACGTCCGGACTAGTGGAATGCTTCCACGGAATTGGAGGGGAAGCGGGCTGCCACCCACGCGTTGGTGGGCTGCCAAAGAGAGCAAGAAATTGGCCCAGGGAAAACGCCGGGATCCCTGCGGGAATTGGGCTGCCAAAGTAGTACTGTAGGCCTTAAGAGCTGGGTCGCCGCCGGCATCTTCGTTTTGCGGTGGTCAGGGGTCACTCTGTCCTATTGGATTGGACACTGGAGTAGCGACAGTGACGCCTGACGGGGTGACGGCGGGGAGCACAGGGCGCCAGGGCCGCAGCTGGGCGCTGGGGTATCTGCAGAAAAGCGCCGGATGCCTCTGCACGGCACCCTTGCAGGATTCGCCGGCTGCTCGATCTGTCCTACTGCCGCCGCCGCGGCCCACACGCATGTGAGTAGCAGAGGCAGAGGCATCATCGTGACGCTCCTCCACCTTCGGATCAGAAAGACGGCGGGGCCGGGCGGCGCGTTCCAACTGACAGCGATGTTCCGATCTGGCCAGGCGCGCGTGCGTACTGTGCTCCGCAGCGTCCTGCGTGCACGTCATCGCTGTCGTGCGAAGGCGCGCGGCGGATGCGTTGACGGCAGCTCTTCCTGCCTGCCAGACGCGAGCCGTGCTGAACGAGAAGAGGTCACGGGTCAATGTCGCTAGCCGCTGCACCTGAAAGAAAACAACAAGTGCGCGTCGTCAGAGATCTCCCTCGCATCGACCTTCGGCGGCATTCCATACGGTCATCGTACGAATCAACATGTCGAGCGACTAGACCACGGGGATCCATTCCAGGGTGATGACATGGCGAGCTGCACTGCCCGTGTGGACAGGAGCAAAGCCATTCACACTGCTGGGATGTGTGAAACGGTGAATTTTGAGCGTCATGGGACGGGAGGAGAGGTCAGGAAGCGTCAGAAAGGCGATGGAAAACACGAAAGGGGGAAAAACGACGGCTGCTGCTGCATGCAGGCCGCTGTCTATCAAATCCCGTCTCCCGGTCGTGTCAGACGCCGGCACGCGGTCTCGCCTTCCACATTCACCAGCACGTACTACTCCTACGCGTTTCCTTTATTAGTCGCGCCACGCCTGGGAATGCAAAATCCGACGGCGCCGCGGGAGCGGGAGGAGGGGCCGAGAGGGTGCTGCTGCTGCTGTCACAGGGGGCGAGAGCTCATTGCAGCTCGGGGGCACGCGCAGCTACATCAGCAGCAGCGCTGCATCCCTGAATACTGAAGGGGCTGCTCGTCGGACGCACGCTACAACAAGGTCAGTCTCGTTCCATACTCTCCTCCTCCGCATTCACTTGGTCATCTGCTTGGAACACACCGACGTCATGGCTCCGTTCAAGTCTGCCGAGAATCGCAACAGGATTTGGTGCATCCATGTTTGTCTTTGTAACCAACCCGTCATTTTCACCAGGGAAAACGACGACGACAAGCAAGAAACATGCAGAGCCACCAGCTCCATGGGTCTGAACCGGGCCGAGCTGCCGGCAGAAAGAAGCAGAAAAGATCGGCCGGCGATCCGTCGGGACACGATGAGGAGCCTGACGACGAGCCGCCCCGACGAAGCAGAAACACCAAGGCCGCGCAGCAGACGCCGACGACGTCCACCATTCGTGGCATGCTGCGCGAGTTCTTCGAGCAGCAGCTCCGCCTGGACGCGCAGCGTCAGGAGATGATGGAGAGGCATGCGCAGGAGCGGCTGTTCTTGGAGGAGCAATGGCGGCAGTCGATGCGGAGGATGGAGCAGGAGAGGTTGATGCTGGAGCAGGCGTGGATGGAGCGGGAGGAGCAGAGGAGGATGAGGGAGGAGGACAGGGCTGAGAGGAGGGATGCGCTTCTGACTAGCTTGCTCACCAGGCTCTTGCACGGAGATCTCTAGTTTAGGGACCAAGGATTCCATGGTAGCTCCAGCAAGAGAGTAGGATAGATTATTATTATTATAGTAGCTGACTAGGATTGCTTTCTTCATTCTTCTTTACATGGAAATTAATGTTAGGTGATTTGCAGGAGAATTGTTAAAGCTTTAGGTTGCATTGCTTCCAAAGTGGCATGTTCGATTATGCTGTCGTAATTGTAACTTGCTTTCAGAACATGACACATTTTCTGCTGCAACACTTGGTGCCCAACAAACGAATGGACAGCAAAAACTGAACATATGTGCAAATCGAAAAATGACAGGGGAATCCACCAAGCTACCCATATATCTTTCTGTTCAAGGACTGTCTAGGGTACAAGACTACAACCGCAGACAATCAGCTGGATAGGTGATAGATCAATCTGGGCAACAGGTGTTAGTAAGAAAGGTATGCATGACATACCTCTAACCATATTTATAGACTTCTCATAATTTTGATGAAGTTACAGGCCTATAGGCTACTCGTGAACAAAGTCTGTCATCACTCATCACTTTCGCTATCATGCCTGTGTATCATCCTCATAATATGTATCACTATCTTGCAAGCCATCAGAACCTACGTTGTGACTTTCCTCAGTAGAACATGCAAAACTGTCCAATACAAAAGGTTCAACTATTTTCCAGAAAGAGTCAGCATTGCTTCCCTGAAAACCTATCCAAAAGAATCTTCCTTTCCTCTTCACTTTACATGTTAAAGATTGTGTTTGCAGGGATTTCACAATTCTCTCAACACCATCAATGTTCCCGCCACTGGCCTTAAGAACAATATCACCCGATTGCAGTCTGAAGCCCCAAAACATGAACCAATATGCCAGAACCCGTGGGGAAAGCCACCTATGGACAAGTTTTTTGGGAGAAGAGGCTGACCTTTCTGAAAGAACTGATCTGCAAAGAAACCAAAATGTGCATGAGGTACGGTTGAAAATCGATAAGGGATCTCGCTCTCCTTATTTATTGATCTACATGCTGAAGGCAGCCATTCGAAGAAACGTTCATGAATATGCACCCTTAGAACTGAATGAGCATTAGAATCTTCCTGGAACTTAAAGTTAACAATGTAGACCCCTTTCTGTGCATGAGATTCTATTTGTGTGCCTCCAAGGAGCAAACCAATCAAAATCTCACGCTGCTCTTCATCCAACTTCATGCTCACAGGTTTTGGTGGCTTGACAACTTTCTTGCTACTGAGGAGGCCACTTTGAAGTTTCTCCAAAGAGTCCACTGGTATATCATACTTCTTTTTACACATTAACTCATATATGCTCTCAGCTTTCTGATAGTCCTCTGCCAAAAGATAGCCTCTAAGCATGATGTTGCAAGACTTAGCATTAGTACCTATCATCCCATTTTTATGCATTTCACCAAAGATCTCCTCGGCCTTTGTGACATTCCCAATCCTCACAAGTGATTCCAGATAAATGGTGTATAATATTCTATTTGGACGACATCGGCCCAGGCATTTTGCGAAAGTCTGTTCCAATTTCTCATGCATATCCAGATCCAGATACAAATACATCAAGTCAAGAAAGGCTGGCATCAGATGTTTCATATCACTTTCAACAAACTCATCCATGAGTTTTTCTGCAATCTCTATCTCTCTAGCTTTTGCCATTATCTCAATAATCTTATGATATGAAGCTACATTAGGAGGGATGTTCTGATTCTTCATTTCCTTGAACATTTCTAGGGATTTCATAGGCTCACCAGTGCGTGCATAAAGCTCCATTCGGCAGATATAAGCCTGTGCAGGAAGGTCACAACCATTCCGACGAAGGCAATGCCAAGTTGCCTCAGTTTCTTCAATATCTCCTTCCTTGGAGAAGGCCCTCATCAGTGACACCAACACATCAGTGCTCTCCTCAAACCCGGCTCGCTTCATCTCATTTCTAAGACCTTTGATCCTGTCTCTATCAATGACATCTTGATAGCTGTGCAGCCAGATGAGCCCTGCATAAATATCCTTGTGCACTGCAAGGTTACTTGTGACTATATTGTGGTAGACAAACTCAGCCTGCCTGAGATTGTGCTTCGCAGTGCCTCCTGTTTTACTCACAAGTGCACGGAACAGTGAATTATGCAGGCTGAGGCGAGGCTTATAGCCACCCATCTGTATCATCTGGTTGTAGATGGTGCATGCCTCCTCAAGACAACGCCCCCTAGCAACACTGAGATATGCAACCACCAATATGTGGAAGGTGGATTCAGCTGGCACTCGGCCTTGCTTGATCATCGCGTCAAACACCTCTCGGCACTTCTCAACCTTGCCTTCTCTTGCAAGACAATCGGCCACTCTTGTGGCTAGAGCAAAGTTGAAGCGGTACCAATGCTGCCGTACCATCCAGCTATACACCTGAAAGCATTTGTCGACCATATGTCAGCCGATTGTGTCTATATAGCTATGGGGCGATTCACCGAACAGTTGGTGAGCAACAACTTCAGCTTGTAATAAGCACATAGAGGGAGGAGACAGTGCGGGGTACTCAATACTAACCCGAAACGCGGCGTCGTTGTGGCGGATGCGGAGGCAGTGGACGGCGACGTAGGTGGCGTCGTCCTGGGTGATCCACTTTCTCTGGGCGTTAAGGATGCGGGTGAAGGTGGAGTGCTTGTAGGCGGGGAGCTCCTTGCAGAGCCAGGCGATCCTCGACCGACGCCACTGCTCCGGCAGCTCCTCAAGCTCGAACACCTCCAGCTCGGGGGACCTCACCGCGTCCCTCTCGTCGGCGGTCGCCGCCCACTCCTCACCCTGGAACAGGCCCGCCCCGGCCTCCTCCGCTTCCTCGTCCTCGCCCTCATCCTCGTCGTCAGACTCCATCACGAGAACTTCCAGCGCGGACGCTGCCGCCCTTGGACGAGACACGGCGAGACGGCGCGCGAGAAGCGGCGGCGCGGCGAGACGGACGGCGGGATGAGGAGAAGCGAAGGGGAGCGGCAGGGCGAGAGGGCATCGCAGCGATGGGGACGGAGCGCCGCAGGCACAGGCGCAGGGAGGGGCGGTGGCCATGAACGAACGAATCCACCGGACTGACTGCAGCTTCTCTGCTCAACGGTCACCGCTGCACCGAGCAGCCTAATCTTTCCGCGCAGCGGCAGACCTGCAGTAGACCTTCACCTTGGCTTGGCCTCTCGCTCTCGCCAGGAGCCCGTGCAATCTCGTTCGTTAATCTTCATTCGCACGCTCCTGATCAAAACACAGGAGCAGGCATGCGAATCGGGTCTCTTTTCGCTTAACATATTAGCACACGGTCAGTAGTAGTTTTCAATTTGCCGCAATTCATCCAAATTCCTCCAATCTTTAGGTTTTCCCTATTTCTGATATGATTCCACCAGACACACCGCACAAACCCCACACGCACAACCGACCCGATATTTGGCGATTTTGGATAATTATGAAGGAAAACATGCGTGCAGTGTGTCACTAAAGTGCAGATGGCACAATGGAAGCACTACTTATTACCTCCCGTCTTAAGCAAAACAGGAGACAAACACCAAAACATTGTAGTACTTGTATAGGGCCATGCACGATAAATGATGATAAACAGATTAAAACAGAGAAAAATGTAGTGCTTTTACATAGAAAGGTGATCATCAACAGCAGAAGCAGAGGATGGGCAAAAGACAGTTGTGGCGTTGTTTTAATTTGCAGTGTCAGATATAGCATCCAAGTTGTGAGACGTGAAGTACTTTAGAAGGCAATATCATTTAGGTGTTCAATTGCGATAACCAAATATCTATTTGTTATGAGTGCTTTCAAGAAATATATAATTAGCAAAAGGCAATACTGAAATTTGATTGCAACCGCAGAGGGAGCAGGGAAATCCATCGCAGGCCTCTAATTTCCTCCTTGATGAGAGTTTAGTCATGGAAGGATTTACACATGATCTCACTCTGAAGCTGCCAATCATACACAGCTTTAACAATTTACAAAAGTGGCTCGCTTCACATATAGGTCATCAAAATCAGTGAAAATGAAAAGATAACTTCAACTCCTCTAGTACCACGCTACATTTAGATTACGTCACACTGTCATTTATTTGTTTCTTTTGACTCTCATGAAATCTAGGAAAACAATGTCCATGTACGGTTTGTGTGATCACTGGCTCTTCTTGTTCTTGGCATAATAGCTCTCTATGGTAGAGAACCAATTCCACTGGAAACAAAGTGCCGCAAACCGCATGAGTCCAGCGCCAATCACCTCTACGAATGCCATTAATGGGGAGCTCTGCGGGGATAAACCAGCAGTGGCTACAGCTAACATTGTTCCCTCGAAATTGCAGGGGACAGTGAATTTTGCAGATTTGATGCCGTCCAGAGCCTTGTTGGCAACATCTTCGGCCTTCATTCCACCAGACGATCCCGCCATGATGCTTGTCAATTCTGGTCTCCTCTTATGCTCTGAAATTAGGCAAACCACATGCTCAACATTCAGTAACTAAATGAGATCATATTATGAGACATGCACAGAATGAAATAAATGGGAGTCACTGTAGCAACTACTCCTGTGAGCCATGCACCAAATGAAATAGTGTAAAATATTCACTATAGAACTATGAGTCATGCACCGAATGAAACAAATGGGAGTGTAAAACTAAAGTATTCACTATAGCAGCATTCTTTGGTCTATGATTCTTAAAAATACTGATTTACAGGCAAGTGTAAGTGTTGCTGACTGCTGAGATCAGTTTCTAAAGTGAGTAATAAACAATATTTTCATTAAAAGGTTGCCAGGATATTTTCAGTTTTGCCAAGATGAAAATCTTGACTACCATATCGAAGAGGATAACTCAAGCATTCATGGTTTCACTTCTTAGTTGCTACCAAAGCAGACATAAACTACAATGTAATTGGCCAGTTTATAAGCAAATACCCTCTTCAAATCCTGGAGTCTCAGTGTCAGGAGGGAATATCAACGAGACATGAATGTTGTCTGCGACAACCTCATGCTGCAACGCCTCACCCAATCCCCGTAGAGCAAACTTGCTCGCTGAGTACGCAGTGTAACCATAAATACCAACCTACAGCAAAGATGTTACCAACAAAAAGATTAATCTCTCAAGCGAGCAGCATTACATCGAACATCTTAGCTGCATGGTATCTACCTGGCCGGCCTGGGAGGACATGATCGCGATGGACCCAGGGAGGCGCGTCTCGCGGGTGCGTGCCTTCATGGCGGGGAGCGCGGCCTTGATGAGGTGGAAGGTGCCCATGAGGTTGATGTCCACCATCCACTTGATCTCATCCATGTCCTGCCTCTCGAGCTCCTGCGGCACGAACACGCCGTGGTTGCAGACGAGGACGTCGACGGGTCCGGCCTCCTGGAGCGCGCGCGCCACGGCGTCGGCGTCCCGCACGTCGGCCGCGTGCACGCCGACGTCGTCGCGGCCCGAGTCGCGCTGGATGGCGGCGCGCGCCTCCTCGAGGCGGGCGAGGTTGCGCGCCAGGATGGAGACCCGCGCGCCCTCCCGCGCCGCGGCCGTGGCCATGGCCAGCCCGATGCCGCTGGACCCGCCCGTGATGAAGACGTGGCGGCCCTTGAGCGGGATCCGCGCGCCGCGGGGCCGCGCGAGGAACGCGAGCGCGGCGAGCAGGCCGGCGGGCACGGCCAGCAGGAGGAGGAGCGCAGCGGCCATGGCGATGGGCGTCTGTTGGCGGCGGCGGCTGCTAGCGGTGGAGTCGTGGGGCCGTGGTGGGGTGGGATGCGGAGGGGCTGGATCGGGGTGGTGGGGTTAAGAAGAGCGGGGCCGCCGTCGGAGTGGACTGGGGCGGGAAGACGTCAGATTCAGATCTTGGAAGAACGGCGAGGCCGCCACCGTGGCTTTGAAACGACGAGGGAGGGGAGCAGAGGACTGAGGACACTCGCTTGGACTCTATCAGCGCAGTCGAAGAAGGTCTGGAGCCTGGTCGTGATCGATGTGCTCTCTCTCAGGGCGACGTGGTCGATGAGCCTAACGCAACGCGATGCGAGGGCCGGCTGGCAGGCAACGGCAGATCCGATGGCCGAAGCTGACTGATGAATGTCAGGTGTGATTGACGAAGTCACGACTAGCGGCGGGCCGGCGGCGCAGCGGCCATCCGAGTATGGAGTTGCCTATGAATTGGCAACGATTGTCTATAACTGTTTTTTTTTTTTAAGGTGAGAGCTTAATTATAGAAAGTGAACATGATTACAATCGGTGGCTCAAGTCTTCGACATGTAGGTCGGGATGTATTAGTAAAACATTTGAAAACTCTCTCCTATCAAACTGACACAACCCATGAGCTATAAAATTTGCACTCCGGTGACATTTGGAGATTCACTTCATGGAAGTTCTTCAAAATTTCCTTCGCTTCTTCCAAGAAATGGCGAAACACAAAGTGGTTTTTGCACAGATCACATAACGTTGCAAGGCAATCTGATTTTAGCCACTGCCGCCCTTTCCAATAGGAGGTCGGACAATCATCGATTCATTTCGGGCACACATTCATGTAATTGTTGCGGAAGAATCTTCAACTCATGAGTAAGTCATCCAAAAAAAAACGTAAATATTAGCGAGGAATGTTGTTATGTCTCATGTCTCTGCCTCAATGACGTGTCAACTCCATCGTGGCTATCTTATGACATGTTTTGACCAAATGACGCAATTTGGCGACCACAAGAAAGGCTTATGACGCGTGAAAAATGAGTCCCGAGGTGGTGGAGACCTAATTACGAGACTCATCTTCTCTTTTGAGTCATGTACAATGAAAGGCTGCCTCATCCAATTCTTTCAATCTCCAACAACGAACCCATCACCTTCTCCCTCGTCTCATCCCTGGGCCACCCTGCATGTTGTACCCAGTCACCAACCTCCGCCTGCCGGCCATGTCCGGCCTTGCCCCTCCACCATCGAGTAGCGGGCGAGCCACGAGCGAGCAGCGAGTGGCGACGCCTCGAGCAGAGCAGGCGGCGTCAACGAGCAACTGCAAGGAGCAGCGGCGACGGAGGACGCGAGATGGGCGTCTCGAGCAGCGTCGCAAGCCGCTGCAAGGAGTAGCGGTGACGAAAGACGCGAGACAGGCCTCCCGAGTCCCGAGCGGCGTCTGCGGCGGGAGGCCTGCTGCGGATGGCCTGCAACCCCATGGCGTCGGTGAGGGACGCTTCTTCTCCAGCGGCCTTGACACCCGCTCGCTCTGCCTCCTTCACACGAATCACACCGGTGCGCCTAGAGATATGGGTTGAGGAGAGAGAATGATGCTTTTTTTTTTTTCCTTCGGAATGGTATGCAAATTGCGTGCCATGTTTGGGTCAATGGTTGGAGGTTGTTTTTGATAGTTATTGTGAGTGATGCATTTTTGGGTCTAGGTTCTTTGTTGGAGTTTGTACCATACCCTCCTACAAAGAGGACCTGCAGTGGCGGGGTGGAACTGTGGAAGGACCGGAAAGCACGCGACGTCAATACAAATGGAAGCCTGTGAAACTGTGAATTTGAAATATCTAGACGATTGGTACGTGCTAGAAAATTATTTGACACGTCATGGCAAGCATGTCCCATGAGACTTGATTCTGGTACATTCATATATAATAATAAGTAGACGGCGATGCGGCCACGAATCTATACTATTGCACTTGGCAGAGGCGTTCTGACAGTCAATTCCGCTTCTTGGTCACCTAAGCTGCTCCAGGCTTGCGACAGGTGATGATGGTGAATTTGATGAGCCCCTTCTTGTAACCTTGTATCATCAGCGGCATCACCATCGCCCCTCTGATCGTCTTCCATCCTAGACAGACAAAAATTCAATGCCAAACCGATTGAGGCTCCCAATTTGTTCAAGAGTTTTGCTGCAGTCCATACTCAGTAACAGATGGGTGAGGGCGAATTAAGTTGCATACCGCTGGTCACCAGAGAGGTGAGGCCCTTCCATGTCAGTGCTGATTTTATCACAGCGGGCCAAAACGGGGCCACGTTCTCCGACCAATCAGCTGTCTTGATATCCTAGCACCACATGCAGCAGCAAAAAGAATATCTTATGATATATTGATATCATATAGTAGGCTAATTGCCAATTTGGTGTGGTCCACTAGTTGGTGGATAGTGACGACGCAAATTTGAATGCAAGGTAAATACAGCACGACCTTTCTTTCAAATCCAATCAGAATTCAGAATGCAATCAGTTTTTACCTCGAGAGAGAGTGACTTGGCGATGTTCACATAATCTGAAGGTGAGCACCAGTCCGGGAGGTAGTATGCATCGCATATCCTCTTCAGGAGGCTCAGTTCATCGGGTTTTAGAGAGGTTTCAGATGGTTCGAGGTTCCTATGGCACCATGTCACGATGATTATTGTCCCTCCAGGAGCCGCGACGCGTGCTAGCTCACTAACAAACTAATACAAGAGTCAGGGAAGAGTTCAAGAAAACCACATTAGTCCAATAGCAAGTATTGCTGAGAAAGAAATCGAAATCTTCAAGAAAAATATTCATCAAGCAATTGGATTGAACTTGTCAAATGTTTGTAGTGTCAACGATCTAATTCTGGTCCATGTTGTTCGACCGGATTTATTTATGAAAAAACCAAACTGAACCCAGTCTCTTTAGTTTTTCAACGCGATTAGTTATCATTACTTATTACTGTAACAGAAGTAACTCGTGACTTCTATCTCACGTCAGTCAGTACAAGTTCTAGAGTGCAATCGCTACATATTCTTCTTTGTTTTCCCAAAGCAGCCTGGTGGATCCATTCCAGCTTGTATATATATACAAAGAAGATAGTTGAATGTTTTTAATTTCCTCCCCGCTACCAATTCAATCGGATGCATGACGACCCTTGCCGTTGGCCCGTTGCCATGATGCCGACATCATCTGATTGAAGATCTCGTTTTTGGGGGGTGTGGTCACACTGGCTTGTCTTTCGTCGAGAAATAAAAAAAAAAAGAGGAATAAAATAGCTTACCTTTCTCTTGTCCGGCATGTGCTCGCCACTCTCCATGGACCATACCAGATCGAACTGCCCATCAGGAAACGGTTGCTCTAGAGCATCAGCAACTTGCAGAGTAACCTGCTTTGTCACGCCGGTTGCGGGGTGGATTGGAGACGTTAGAAACCGGCGGATATAGGTGATTCATCGATCGAAAACAATTTGCAACTTGCAAGAGAGGTAGGAGGAGGAGCTTGGGCACCTGATCTGACAACCCCTGCGCTGCAGCGAGAGCATTTCCTCTTTCAGCTTGAACGGGGCTCAACGTGATCCCCTTGCACTGGGCTCCGTATTTCTTCGCCAAGTACCTTGAGCTACCACCAATTCCACATCCAACATCTACTATGTTTTTTGGTGCCTTCTCCGGATCATCTGCACGCAAAAATTAAACAGGAAACAAAGTAAAACATGGAGTCTGCATTGGGGTGCGCTTACATGAGGATAAAATCGTAATCAGCAATTTTACTTTGAAAACAAAGTAAATAGACATGTGTATACAATACAAGTACAAATATCTCTATGCTCAGTGTCTATTTTACTGCATTGTGTGTGCTTTGAAAACCTAATTAAGTGAGCTAGGTTCAGTTTGCTATGATTATTACTCTCTATGCTCAGTTCGCTATGAATTAGAATTATTGCTTTTTTTTTTAACCTCCAATGGACATAGCCACTGTAATCAGTGCTATTGGTACTCCTATAACAAGAGAGAACCAATAATTTTCTTGTGATTTGGGGTAAGAGTCACAGACCTAGCTTTCAATCCATGAGAAATACCCGCAACGGCGTGGTCGAGATTTGGGGTTATTTTTATCCTTGTCATTGCAATTTTTGAACTCCCACTACCATTACAATTCATCTATTTTAAAACATGCCATTACAATTCTTTTTCTACGTCACATTTGTCATTTTCTACGTCTTCTATGTGTTCACGCCCACAATCAGACGTATACGTGTTCGCATCCCCTGATGCTTCTCCCTCACTCACTCGCTGACGTATACGTGTAGGCAAAATGCATAACGCATCTGTTGATTGGCCGGCCGTTTTTTCATTGCAGAGAAAAAGCTGGGCCGTTGGCTAGCTTTGCGAGCCGGGACAGGGGATTGGCCGGCCGTTTTTAACCAATCAGGAAGCGATAAGCCAGCCTGCCCAGTGGACACATCACATGCGTGATGGGAACGACCAGATATGTGGGTTTCTCGGCGTAGCAGACGCACCTGGGGATGGGACGGCGGCGAAGGCGAGCGCCTCCTCGATCATGCGGATCTGGGCGCGGCGGTGGTCGGCCATGGACGCGGCCTCGCCCGAGTCGTAGAAGCCGTGGTGCATGTGGTCGCCCCAGATGCTCTCCCAAAGCCCCGACGACTCGTCGTACAGCCCCGCGATGCCCTCCTTGAGCCCCGGGGGCGCCGGCGCGGGGGCCTGAGCCGTCGACGAGGCCATCGGACGCAGGCTGACCACGCCGCGTCGGCGGGGGCTGGAGCGGGGCGGCGCGGGACGTGCGAAGGGGCGCGGTAGTAGTGGCTGCTGCCGCGGCGGCAGGCTGTGAGGCTTGTGGTTGATTGGGAGCAGTGGAGCAGCGCCGCGTGAGCCATTTGCGACGCCGGGATGCACGGTATTTAAAGGGGAAGGCCAAGACGATTAGACAAAGGTCCCGGCGGCGGCTCTGTTCGCGCAAGTGTATTGGTAAAAGCAGAGGTCCTGGCAGCCACCAGCAGGGAAAAAGGACAACGTGGCGTGCATTTTCAGAGGAAAATAAAACGTGAAATGAAAATCCTAGTTTATACTAATCAAACTACCAAAGGGTCTCTTTGGTATGTACCACTGTTTTTATGATTCTTACCATAGAGCAATGTCAAACGGTCATATAAAAACAGCTCTTTGCAAAAAGAGGTCAATGAAGCCAGGGAGCCAGGGCCATAAAAACGTAGCTTTTTTATGCTCCTCTTCACAAATCTATCACAAATTACTATAAAGTTACCAATAAAGATTTTGTGGCAGATGTTTCTGTATTTATAAAATCAACTATGGATTTATATATGTTATGATAAATCTTATGGTATTTATGCATCATACTACCTGATTTTTTTTCTTTTTTTTTTTGGGTAATTCAAAATTCGGGAATAGAAACTGCTCTACACGAACTTAGAGAGAAAACAACAGACTCCACAAAATTTTAGTAGCAATTTATACATAATTTCACTAGCAATTGGTGTAGAATTTCAACAACAATTTATGAAGAATAATATATTATAGTCGCTCGCTCAAACCGAGAGAATTATAGTCTAATAAAGTGACAAAGTGTTCAACTAACAACACATGATAAATACAAAGGCGAAGACAATTTTTCATGTAGTTTGGGTAGTTTGGGTACCGGAATGTATTACCCGAAGTTACCCAAAATAATTTCAGGTAATCAAAACTGCTATCCAAATTTGGGATCAGGTAGTTTGGTTAATTCGGGTCCGGGTTCGATTAATTTGTGCAAGATTATCAGGTATAAGGTATTTTGTCCAGGCCTACATCTTAGAGCTTCAACAAATAGTAGCAGCCTAAAGTTGGATTAAATGTCTAGTCAAAAAAAAAAAGTTGGACTAAATGAGCTCGCACGCACGGCCCAGATATAGGCTTAACACTTGCAGCCCAGACTTCACATACGGCCGCAGTTCCTTTTTTTCTGTCACAAGGCCGTATAGTTCTATTTCTTTTTTTCTCCGTTCCCGAAAAAAAAACCGATTTCCACGTACTGTATCTTTTTTTTAATCAAGGTGTTTTGTGGTAGCCACATTTTACCATACTTCACCTTAAACATGTACTTGTTGACAAGTATTTATTATACTAACATCGTTCCAAACTATTGTTCCTTTAACTTTCTTTTGACCTCAAGTTTAATCAGTCGTCTTTTTAAAAAACTAGATGGATTCCCTACATATTGCCGCGTATGGAGGAGAAATATAAGTATGTTAGAATATTAACTAATAAGAATTAGGAGATGTATATATACTATGGTGTTGGAAATGTAATACATATGTTAGTGGATGATTTTTTAGGATTCTAATGTAAACAACTAAATATATGTTAGTAAATGATATGGTTACTAATGTCAATAGCTTGAATTAATACATAAATGGCATGTTCTAGTGAATGTTGTGATGTGATCACTTTCCATGGAGGGATAGTGGGATGTTCTAGTGGATGTTGATTTGGACATTTTGCATCACAAGAGAAATAGCTAGTGGGCTTTGCTTCATAAGAGATATAGATTTGTGCAAAATATCACTTCTTTTGTTCATAAAATTTCTTTATGAATGACTTAGATTTGACTTTGCACAAAATCTTTGAATAAGACGAGTGGTTAAACTTTGATTAAAAAATTCAAACAATTATAATTTAGAATGGAGGGAGTAGACAAGATTCTTTGGTGCTCCATATGTCACGGAGTAAAAAGACACACCAAGATTCCCTTGAACTTAGCAAAATGTGGCTCTAATTTTTTTTTGCCATACTTACATTTCTTCACCATATATTTTTACATAAATTTTATCTCTATCCGAGGTCATATGAAAAAATAGAATATGTTGCACTAGCGAGTGGACAAATTTAGGTGATTTTTTCACACCCTCACATAGTACATGTGCCAAAAAAAAAATTCATTTCCGTACAACCTCATATAAAGATACAGCTTACAAAATAATTGTATTTCTTAACAAGATCTGCACCCTTTTTACTTCACAACATTTTAATTGTAGCAATCTTGGTACCGAATTAGTAATGTTTTGATCTACAACTATATGCCTGAGTATTGTATCCGTCTTTTTTTGACAAAATATTGTATCAATTTTTTCGTCACCAAAACAAATTTTCATCTACAAGCTTTTACAATGTTCATATAATTTTTTTTTTTCTAAATTTGAGATAACTAGGTAAATACCCGTGCGTTGCAACGGGAAACATAATACCTCGATAATATATGTATAAGCATGTATTGTATTGTTAATTAAAAAAAACATATTGCATTCGTGATGTTTGGAACAATAATATTACATGAGTCTTCAAGAAAGATAATAAAAATATAACTCAAATTTCAAGTCTAAGATGTGGCGTCTAACTTCTTGCACCTGAAGTACGTATGCAGATAATGTATCCTCATATGAGCATCCTTTTTCTGAATAAAAAACAATCTGTAATGAGTTATTCATTTTTCGAGAACTACATATGAGTGGTGATGGGCCTGATGCAAAGGTAAAACTGCTGTCATATCGTAACAAATGTTTTCCCAATTAAAAATTTCATTTTATTCTCATGTTTGAAAAGTCCATAAATTTACAAACACCAAAGCTGCTATCCCAGGTTCAAACTTTCCCACTGATACTACACGTCAGGGATTAGAAAAAGACTCAGAAGATGTTGCTTGGGCTTCAGTCTCTAGTTGCGCTTGAGCTGCTTCCTCTTTCTCTCTTGATGTGGATTTCCGTGAGTCAGATCTCTTCTCTCACTTCCGGAGAACAGTTGGAAACCAACAAAGGTGACTTATTCCTTATTCACGCCTTGATGCACCTTTTTTTTGGTGTTCAATCTCGCCTGAGAGTAGTGCATACCCCATATTGTTACATCTAAAAGCTATCACAACAGTCACCGGTGGAACAAGATAGCTATGCATATATCTGAAATCTTACACCTAAACTAACTATAGGGAAGAAAATGAATGTGTGGATCGAGTATCTAAACATTCCATAACAAGCAGGTTGAAGAAATTACAACACAAACGTAGGAAATAGGTAACTTGTACTAATAGGTGCAAGCCTCCTGAGTTCACCTGAAAAAATTGGCATCAATAAGCGACACAGAAGCCTCCTGAGTTGCCTAAAAAATTGGCATAATAATTAATTGATACATGGTTGGATGGTCCATGGCCAGGCCACTCTAATCACAGTCCGACTAATGTATCTGAGCATCAATCACCAAATGAAAACAAATTCTCCAAAGGTGCAAATAATATGTATGTCTGAATATTGAACCAAATCAAACTGCAAAAAATCAAACAAGAGAAAATGACTGGCACTAACTATCCCTTGTTGCTCACTCAAGCTGAGAACTTGTTCAACCTCTATTGCCATGTGCATTTATGAACACGGATCATCAACCAGAACCAAACTAAATTGCACCAATCTCTACAACCAAAATCCCTATTATTAGCTATGATGATAAGAACATGGCACTGTAGTCCATAATATTTAGAAACTACTGATTACTGTAGGTAGAAGCAGAAAAGTAGAAAGGAAAGAAATATAACATTAGCAAACTATATATGTAAAATAATCTATGTTTTCGCACTGAACTGCTAATTTATTTATGAACACTAAAGAGCTCACGTCACCTTAAAGAAAATGTCCTAGACAGTCCTACTAATAAATGCTTTGATGACCTAGAGCTTGATAGCTGCATTCTGAATATCAATGAAATTAAGTCATAAGTGTCGATGGTTAACTTAGCTGGAGAGATCCGCGGCTGCTGACAAAGAATGATTGCTGCCACTACAGATCATGAGTTCAGCAGTTGCTTTTACGCAGTACATGGCAACCACGGCTACATTTATGGGATTCGGAGATGGATTGTCATTCCATGTCACTCTACTCAGCTATCTTTTCACCAATCAAATTACAAGAGCAGTTTCATGAGAAAAAAGTCAATAAGATAATTAGAAAAATTATTCATTAGAACAGGCGTTACTAATAGCAACTATCTAGCATAAAGAGCGTTAACCAACACTGACCAGGATATCCAAAAATACCATGAATTACCTATTTACAAAAAAAAGGTTGCCTATGTAATCACTCAACATTTATTGACAAATGTTATTCTGATGACAATCAAACAGAGCCACAAATGTTAATTTTGGGAGCAGTTGTGCAATGGGAAAACGATGGCTGCATATAAATTAAAGCAGATCTAGTAGAGAGAGAAGCACAAACATTCACCCATCATGGTTGTAGAGGGCATGAAAATGCTCAGTACGTCCATCATCGGCAGGAATCTTGGTGAGCAGAGGACATGTATAGGCTTGACAACGGATCACAGAGCAGCTCCAAGAGCTGTGCAGTTGCCAACCATCTGGAATCCTCGCGTCTCCAGTCACAATTTTACATCAATCTCGCCATGGAATAACAGGTACTACATTGGCATCCCTACACGGCTCAGGCGGCATCCTCTCACTGCACCACCAATTAAATTCCGTTTCATCAGTATTCAATAAGCGAGGGCTCATTCAGTAATTCATTTTCAGAAAATTCAATCGTCCAACCAATCAACCAAATCACTAACCAAAATCAATCTATTCGAAAGCACACAATTCATTCATCAGTTACAAATTGAGCACATTGTTTCATGTCACACACACTGCATCATAAAAATAGGCTACTGAATGTTATTGCAAGCCTCATACTGAAACAAGAAAACATATGCTTCTTCCAAAATAAAATACAGGAAAAAAACATATGCTGCCTGCTGTGCATCTCGATCAAAGAAACAAGCAGTTCTATTTCCTACTGGATGGCGGATTGGACAGCTATATGTAGCAGCTGCAATCTGTTCACCGCTGACCAGCAAACAGGAAAAGAAAGTTGCAGCGAGGGAGTAACCATCAGGAGAAATCGGACTATGGCAAGCAGATCAAAAGCCCGGCAATTGGGCGCACAGCACACGCCGGGGCAACGCGGAGACGAAGGTGAGGAACCGTCGTGGCACCTCATGCCGGGAGGCGCCCTCGCTGGGGCAGCTCACGCAGGGGAGGCACCCTAGCTGTGCGGCCGAGCAGGTTGGCGACTCGAGGACGATCTTGACGTCTGCCGAGGCCGCCGCCGGATCACGATCTTGCGGGTGGGGGTTGACGAGGCCGCCCCTCGAGGCTTAAGTGGCGGCGTGCGCGAGCACAAGGGGAGCTCGCGCTGGCGACGTGGGCGAGATGTGCGGGCGCGGGGGTGGCGCGTGGGGCGTGGGGCGTGGGGTTCTCACCTTCAGAGACGGCGTTCTGGATCTCACGCACTTGACGACGACGTTGTGCTCGTTGAGCCCTTCCTCGTCCTCGTTAAGGTACTCGCTTGCGGCGCCATCGCCTCGGGGAGAGCTTCAGAGGCCGCCACCGCTCTTCCAAGCAGAGAGAAACGGTGGTTGTGGTTCTACGACGAGAGAGCGGGGCGGGGCGGGGCAAGGCAGAGGGGCGTCGTGGGAGGGGCGCAGTTGGTTAGCGGAAGAGCGAGGTTATTTTTAGAAGTAGGAGTAGCGCAGGGATGGAGGATTAGAAGCCGGGCGTACTCACGCGAGGGAGGCAGGGTGATTAGCCGGATTGACGATTTAGTTTGAGGCTTTTTAGTAGTCTTGGGTAAAACGTGCGTTGCTGACGGGGAACACGTAATATTACGATAACATATGTATAAACATGTGTTATTATGTTACCTAAAATAGATATTGCAATCGTGATGTTCCAATTAATATTACATATCCTCAAGAAAGATAACTCTTAACTTCAAATGTGAAACTTGCATTCTTTTGTAAATGAGACGTTGTTTGCAATCAAGCTCTATCTCTTTCCCTCTATATTTATCCTCTACTCTTGCCCCTTGCCATACATGACAATGTTCAAAACATCATTATTACATAAACCTTCATGAAGGATAGACCCATCATAGGGCGTACCAGTGCCGTAGGCTCCCGCGACCGCACGCGATGCGGGGAAGGGTATTTAGTGCCAAGCCTTACCCCGCGCACTCATTGCAATATATCGCGAAGGCTAGAGGTTTGAACCCGCGACCTTCCGATTCTGAGATGGTAGAAGCACTAACACTTGCACTGGGCCCGCCCTTCAAGGATAGACCCATTATAACACCAAAGTAATCATCAGCATTTACTTTCCTTCTAACTTAGACTATAAACCATCAATGTCTGCCCTAGCATGCATGAAAAAAAAAGACAAGGTTATTTCAAAACAAGATAAATTGATTTGGACACATGATCTGCATTCTTTGAAAGGCTTTGTAAGTATTCATGATCTCAGCATCCTTTCCTCTGCAAAGGACTTCTCGGCAAGGTACCTACAAAGTCATCAGGAGGAGAAATTCATCGTGACCTAAGCACAATCCATAGGCAAGCACACAACAATTTATGAAATTGCAGTCAATGGGAGGGCCATGTCTAGGACTCCAACGTGGGGCCTGATCTGCAATCTGAACTCAGAAGCACAGTAGAACGCCTATGTGCACAGTTTTTATAAACGATAAAAACACACATTATGGGTGAGACCTGATCAACACTCTAGCTACCCTATCGCCTGTTCTGGAACTCTAAACAGCTCTACATTTCCGGTTATGTTAATCGAAATGTGAAGACATAGTTTCTAAAAAAAAAAAGGCAGTGACATATAAACATTTTTCATGTAATAAATCACCAAATCAAAGAGTGATGGAACCAGATGCCAAATTTCTTTCTATGCTCGTGATTGTAGCACAGACACAAAAATAGTTTTCCTTGAAAATGCAGAAATACGGGCATCATGGTTTACTCCATAGTAGATTTTCATGGTAATTTTCTATGCTCGAGGTTCTCGATTTCTATGCTCGAGTTTCTTCTATTTTAGACTCAAACAATCATTTATATCATGATTTACTTTCACTTCAAGTAGATTTTATGAGTCCATTTGTATAGTAAAAATCAGAAAAACACAGGATGTCCGGATCTAGAGTTCTGTACCAAATTGGTGCAAACATCCGATGGCAAGCAAAGGCACAACTTAAAATCCTATCAGGAATCGGGAAGACAGAAACTGAGGGCGAAAGGAGCACCTTTTCGACCTGCTCGATGGTGATTTCGACGCCAGGGCCATTGCTGGCTCCTAAGGCTGGATCCTACAAACGAAGAAATATGTTTGATTAGAAAAAAAGTTTGCTTAAAAAAAAAAAATTCGACAGTCTTTATAACATCAAAGATATAGATTCTACAGAGTTTATAGCTTAGACAGTTTCCTTGGAATGGAAGACTGTCAACATGCAGAAGCACCCTAGGAGCCCATATATCTACCTTGCGAGTAATTTCTTAGTAGAACCTTAGGTGTCCACATATGCAAGACTGCCTGCAAACCCAATCAATTTCAGACCTCTAGGTTGAGGAACATATTAGTGAGCATGAAACCTGCAGTTAGTGGAAGAGTCAGAGATGATTCAAGAACATCTTAGTATTGACCTAGATGCAGCTCTATCTAGAGAACACCACCTCAAGTAAAAACATGAGCAGGGCACTAACTAATAAGGTATTGTGCTCATCTGTACTACTGAAAATCACAATAGCATCATCATCATTACTGAAAATCATAATGTCATAATTTCCATCTAGAATGGCAATTGGCATTGCCAGTATCAGACCACAATGAATGGACAGTTATGCCTGTGTGTAATCACATTAATTGGTGACTGAAAACAGCTTTCATATCTTAATCCTTGCATTTTGCTTTGTTGCTATACCATCAGTTTAGTTAAATATAACAAAGCCTTCTAAAAAAAGGTAGTACTCCCAAAAGCTTTGAATCTATCAAACATGCATCCACTCAAGGATGCAAATATAGCACTGCAATATAAGCTCTGAAGCGCATTAAATATTTGAACCGAAAAAAGAATACCAATTCTAACAGATCAAGACTAACTACCCCTGCAATTGCAGCTAGTCAAAAGTTATCGAGGTTATATTCCAAGTCAACATTTCACTAAAATAAAGACCTAAGGCCCAAATGGCCAAATGTATGAGCTTATATTTCCAATCAAAGCAAATATCTCACAATACATGAAACCAAACCCAAGGGCCAAGGCTATCTAATACGTTACCAAGAGAAACAAGAATGAACTATATAGAGAAGAAAACGCGGAGTCACCCGAACAACTACCAAAAATATAATGTTAATGCATAGACCAAATAATTCACTCATGTACCTTCCGTTCTAGGTGTCGATGGAATTAGAAATTACAGAGAAAGATAGCAGAACCTCACAGATGTCATTATCCTATCTGACAGAGACTGGAGGTGCAGCAGCATGGTCCAGGTGCGGATGTCAGGAGCAACAGGTGCAAAGACCAAATAATTCACTCACGTTCCTTCTGGGTGTTGATGTATTTAGAAATTTCAGAGAAATATAGTAGGACCTTATGGATCCTGTTATCCTATATGACACACAGACTATTGGAGGTGCAACAGCATGATCGGGGTGCAGATGTCCATCATAACAGGATCCACAAACTCCATCATGCAGCTTAATCTAACTACTAAAAACGATGATTTACAAGAGTGAAAATGAAATACAGTGCTTCCAATTGTGATATTGTTAATTTATAGGTCTTGTTTCATCTGTAAGTTTGCTGGGAATTGCAGCAGAAGAAACTTAGCACACACCCAAATTCAAATGACATAACATGTACTTTCACTTTATGAGGTGTTGCAATCACACAAATAACGCTTAACAACACTTTGGGATGGTATACCTGGTGGAAAAAAGATAAGTTGTGCACAAAAAAGAAATTTTAGTTGGGAGTTGTATTAAATATTGATACTGCATTACTTATCCTCAAAATAGTAAAAGGGCATGTTTTTTGACAATTAACTAACAGAATCACTCCTCCAGAAATTAACAGTACACTTTCAAGGACAACATCAGACCCCAAAGTCCCAAACCAACAAAAAATTTCAAAAATAGCAATGCCAACAATTTCTCCAAAGTGCATTGATACTGAATTTAGTTGAGCCTTGTTTTCATAATAAAGAAGACTAAGAGCACATTTTGATCTTACAAGCTCTTTAGCAAGAGCCTGGCATGAAAAAGATGTCATAACATCAATAGTACATCAAACTGTTAGCTTTATTTTGACATATAAAAGCAGTGATGAAATGAAAAGGAACAAAACACATAGAAGTGCTGGTACATGTGAGAGCCAGTGATTCATGTTACAGACATGGAGACCAGAGGACGTGCTGTTTACCTCATTGGCATGGGCGTTCCATCAAACACCTCCAGTACGCTATTGTTATTGATGTGAGTCCAGTGTTGAGCGAGGTATTATATCTGTGAAGCTCTGTCTAGCAGAGAAAACAATAAAAATTCAGATAACTTCTAGGTAGTCAATATCGTGGGACAAGAAATAGTCAAATTTAATTTACAAAGTAGCATTAGCTTGGGACAAAAACTGAACAAATAGAGAGACCCTTATGCTTGCGTGCTTATATAAGTCATATCAAATTAGTTTCTGCAAACATGAACAATAGATTTTTTTTTTTGTTTCCCCTCTCAAAAACAAATCAATAGATGATTCTGTAGCAGCTGGAGCGCATTGGTTGGTAAATTCTGATTTACAGGAACTCGTAACTCTCAATTAAGCCAGATAAATTAGTTTTACTTGAAGGGTCCTAAAACAGTAGTCATTAAAATAAACAGAGAATTGAGGTACAGCATCATCGGCCTCCATGCCCTCTGCATTCAATCATTTATAAACCGGCACCACCACCACCATGTCTACTAATAGACAGGGGGCTAACACCAAGCCAACAAATGGCTCAGACATTCTATCAAGCAGGTTACGAACACAAAAACCATCCTTTTCTTTGAAAAACAGGAACAACAAGCAAAGTCAAACAGTCTACGAGCACAATAGTCATGGTCGAAGGTTTGGCTGCTCCATTCGCACGGCAGGAAGGGAAGAGAAAGGGTTGGCACACCTGGTGGTTTCTCAAGCAGCGGGAGGTAGCAGTTGTCGTCGAAGAGACCTTGGCGGCGTTGCGGCGCAGCGTTAGACGGCAACGGCGGCACGCAGCGGGCCCCGCGGACAGCGTTAGGGTCGAGCGGTTCGGTGCAGCGTCGGACGTTGAGGCGTAGGCGGCGGCGGGGCGGCCGTACCGGTGGACGTCGGGGCCGGCAAGTACCAATGGCGCGACGACGCGGTCGACCCGGGCTTGCGCCGGGGCGGCCATTGCAAAGTGGATGTGGGTGTCGACTTCGACGGCGAGACACGAGGTCGCGACGGCGCCGGGGCGTGAGCGGCGCGGGCGCCGACGACGACGGCGGTTCTTTGGCCGCGCTGACGCCCGAGTATCCTCTCGACAACGCCGCTCTTGGGCAGCCGATGGCCTCGGGGACGATTCACCTTGGAGACGAGCACCCTTCTCTCAAGGCCGGTGAGAGGCCGCGGCGGTGGTTGTGGTCGCCGAGGAGAGAGCGGGCGTGGCGGGGGCGTCATGGGATTGGAGGGAGCGGGCAGGGGCGTCGTGGTGGGAGGTTATAGCCGGGCGCACTGTCACGAGGCGGCGGGGTGATTAGCGCCGGGTGGGCACTCACGCGAGGGAGCGGGGGATTAGCCTGGTGGGCGATTCTCTTTGGGATTTTTTAGTAGTATTAGGTGAGGTGCCCGTGCGTTGCAACGGAACGACAAATAATCCTAAAAGCTGATGCTAACAGGGACAGGTTGTCGGAACACAACAATAGTCAGCTGATGAAATGTTATCTCTTGGTTTTGATATCCGAAGAATAGCATCATAAAAAGATACAAACTAACTTATATCCAAATGAAGATAGACCATTATATTTAAATACAAGGTACATGCAATGTGTCCAAATTCAGCCAAACAGAAGATTAAATTTGTTCCCTTGAAAACTCCATGGATGTTCTAAAAACGCAAAAGTACAGTAAAAATATAACCTGAGCAAGATAATACAACTATAGTACAGGGGATTTCTTTATGCTCACCCATTGAGCAATGTTATGTGAAGTAAGAAATGCTACAGCAAGGTGATTTCTTTTTGTTCACAGAGAAGAACCAAAAACAGCAGGTAGATCATACATTGGCTTTGGTTTTGCACAGCATGTTTAAGGAGTAGATTTGTTGTTCCGCAAGAACTGTTCTTCACTGCCATATGCAGAGGAGTCTTTCAATACTGTCAAAAATAAGATGATTGATATATTTATTAAGCTTGATGCATGAATGAAGTGTGGCAGAGTACCCAATCAGATGAAAAAGAAATGTGGCAACTTAAGTACCATGTTCTTTGCCTCCAGATCAACTGTTTCCACACCTTGCTGGAAAAGCAAGAACTTGATTAATTCTGTGGCAAGTGAAGAACAGCAGCAACATGAGTTTGACACATTTGCAAATTATTATATTTTCAGAGAGGCTAGATTGCACAATGTTTCATATAGTGCGTATTAAATCTAATTAGTTTCGCATGTAAATGACTAAGGCAATTAAAGCCACAATTGTCACACATTGTGTCAAGCTAGTGCATTTTTAGAAGCATAGGATAATCATGTCAAAAAACAGAAATGTATAAACTCTAGATCAGCATGCAAGATCTATCAAGTGTCACTGAAGTAGGTTCAAGACTTGCCTCAAGCATTGCCCGAATCCAAAGATTGGTTGTTCAGGCTTCCCACTCTGTACCCTGCTATCCACGGCATTCCAAGTGACTTGATCTCTTTTGACATTACCATAGACTCCATAGCTGTCAAATACTGTCTAAGCCAATTCTATCTGACGAGACTTGGCATACATGTCAGATAGCTCTCCAGGCCCTCAGCAGAGAGCTGCAGTCAATGCCACTGAATCAACTGCAAAACTTGATTTTTGCATATGATAAAGCGACCAGCAGGCCTTCCAAATCAAAATCGTTCTTCACAAAGGCAGTGATCATGGTGTTCCAAGAAACAATGTCCTTCTCTGGTAAGTGGTCAAAGAGCTCAAAAGCAGTTTGGGCATTGCCACATCTCGAGCAAGTTACAACAGGTGCATTACCAAGTATCACTGGCAAAGTGGCGTGTATTCCTTTGATCAAGTAGCCATGCAACTGCTGACCCAATCTGCCATCCTGGGACTGTGATGCTGTCGTAAGTGCTGACAAGAATGTCATGACATCCAATAGAACCTCTTTAGACCCATCAATCGGATAACGAGATCCATAGCTTCAGCAAATTAACCATTCTGCACATACTCAGTGATCATCGTGTCAGAACCTCAGGTGTTCTGCTTGGAACTGTACTCAAACGCCCTCCAAGCTGACTGCTCATCCTCGAGTTCAGAGAACATCGTGATGGCCGACCTGGCAACGGAGAGATCATTGACATATTCCATCCCATATGCTTCACAAGGAGGCCACAGAGCACAAAGGAGAGGGACCGATCATGGTTGCCCGCCGCATTGAAGACATTGATGAAGTTGACTGGCGTGGGCATTGCCATCCTCAAGCATACACGCGAAGAGCTCCAGAGCTTCCTGGGGACGTCTGGTCTTGACGTACCAACCGAATAGTGTGTTTCAGGAAACCACGTTCCGCTTGGGCATTGCGTCGAACAGCCTGCGGACGACGTCAACGCCGCCATCCAGTGACGAAGGCAGGAAAAAATTTAGATCGGGTTGATCAAAAGTCTTACCACTACTTCATGTATCCTAAATCAAGCAAACAATCACGCATCAAGGAGTGTCGTACTTAATTTTACAGTTAAAAAATACCTTTCTGCTACTGCCGCTTGCCCCAAGAGCTTTGTTGCGCAGCGTTGCGCCATGCGTGCCGCGTCCTCGCTGCAGGTGTCTGCTCGCTGTCGTCGGTGCTCGCCCTGGCCGCCGGTGCCCGCCCGCTGCGTCCTGCCTGTTGCGGCCGCCGGCGCCCACTGCCAAACAGAAGCCGCCGCCGGGGCTCGGGATGACGGGACTGGATGGGAAGGCCGCGGTGGAGGGCCAGAGGGGCGGGTGAGACCGCTAGTATGGGAACCGCCGGTGGCTGTGGTCGGCGAGGAGAGAGCGAGTGGGGCAGGGGCGTTGGAGGAGAGCAGGGCAAGGGCGTCTTGGGTGGCGTCGTGGGTGGAGGTTAGAAGTCGGGCGCTCTCACGAGGCGTGCAGGGCATTCGCCGGGCACACTTCCGCGAGGAGCGGGGTGAGTCTGCCTGTGGACGATTCCCTTTCGTTCTTTTTAGTAGTAGATAAGATAAGATATATAGTTATGGTCTTTTTAGAAGAGTTGTGCAGACAAAATCCACCAATAAAAATAGTGATAAGAGAATTTTGGTTTGTTCAAATGACATAAATTAAGTCCAGTCACTTCAATTGTGACAGTATACAGTTTTGTTGGGACAAACATTTTTTGCAAAAAACAAATTGACACTGAGTGGCCCAGTCCATGGAGAAAGTAGAGTTGGGATCACATTCAGCACACTGCCCACTGAGTTCGCTAGACAACTTGGGCCGATTACAGCCCACGGGCTCCTTGATTCCTTTTATTCAAGGAGTGCTGCGACTGATGGGAATTTGAATGGACGATGGATGCCAGTAAGCCGAGCATGTGGATCCTGCATGTATGTAGTGATATTGCAAGACAGTGCCATGGTATCACGGGTACGAGTGTTGGTCCACGAACAGTGTCAGCTTTGCACCGTGACAGATACGCGGTACTGTACGCTTGGGTCCTAGTAGTAATTATACGTACGTCGTACGTGTACGTATCTAGGCGACAGATGTGCCACCGCACGCAATGATCGGTGGATATAATGGCAATGGCAATCCGGAGCGGAACTCGCACAAACTATCGCGTTGGCTTGGCGCGCTTAGGCCAAACCTGTCGGCGGCATCAGCAACAGGGCAGGCATCCGAGCGGGGCCGGGGACAACCATGGATCATATGGATGCGAGATGCCATGCATGGCATTGCGATTCGCCCAAACCAAACCATCATGTGGCCTACTCCGAGAGTAGTGACCTGCCACCTAGTACCGAGAAGCAACAGCAGCGTCAGTCAACCAACCAACACGACACATGTTCATCGACCGTGTGTCCTTCTCTCTCTCTTTCTTTGCGGGGGAGCAGCGTGAAGTGGCATCGCTCCATGGCTTTCTGAATTCTGAGGCACGTGAGTGGCCCCGGCCAGTTGCACACAGCACACTCAATAAGGGCTAGGCCGCTGAGGCCGAGCGCGGTAGCGCGGTAGCTTTGAGCCATATTGAAAGAAAGGGAGTCGAGGCATTCGAGTCCAACCTGTCCGACTACAACTCCCTATGGCCGTATCAGATCATCGTCCTGGTTCTGTTTCGATATGGGTTGATTTCGGTGTTTGCATTGCATGGACAACTCTTTCTCCATGATTGGTTGAGTTTACCATCACATCATCCAACAAGCTAGCTTTTGGGGTGTTTAGTTCGTAAAAAGTTTGGGATCATTCTTTGTGAAGACTTTTTATTTGTATTTGGTAATTATTGTCTCACTATGAACTAAGCGGACTCAAAAGATTCGTTTGACACTTTTCACCAAACTATGTAATTTGTTTTTTTATTTATCTATATTTAATGCTCCATGCATGCATCGAAAGATTCGATGTAGCAGTGCGAGAAGACTTTTGAGTTTGCTTTTTGGAAACTAAACACCTCCTTCGTTTCGCACCGTTAGATCATGTGGGATAAGTGTGAGGATACAATCATACACGAATTGTGTAGTGCGTGCGTCTATAGAGAATTGAGTGAAAGTGTTTTGCGATGGTTTATGTTTGTCTTGTGAAATAAGATAACTAGGTGGATTCCCCACGCGTTACAGCGTGTATGAAAAGAAAACTATAAATTAGAATATTACTATCACTCTCCTATTACAGCCCACATTAATGGTCCAGGTGGCGGGTGTAACAACAATAGGGCTGACAGTGTCGTTGTCTTATCACAGGGTCAGATGGCCTACCAGTTGGTGGCACATCTACTAACTATTTGGATGTCAAATGCACCAAAACACTTCTTTTTCCTCTGGAAAAAAGTAAAGTAGATTGGTCGCCGTTATGGCACTCACGGTGCAGCAACTACCTAATAGTTTCTATATTCTTGGATTTTGCAACACTTAGTCCTAGAGTCTTTCAATTATTCATCTTTTCTCTTTCCTGGATACGCATCAGCGGGCGGCTCTACCCGGCTACTGTATCACTTTTTCGTTTGTATTTGGTAGTTATTATCCCACCATGAACTAACTATTTTGAAAAGATTTGTCTCGCACTTTACGCCAAAGCGTGTAATAAGTTTTTATTAACCTATATTTAATGCTCTATATATGAGACAAAAGATTTGATGTGGCCGTAATCTTGTAACATTTTTTTATAGCAACTCCAGTGGAGCCTCCTATTCTCTAGTTGAGAATAACACTAGTGGAGCTCCTAAATTTTTCATGCCCTTCAAAAATTCTCTCACAAGCCCCTATAGCTAGTTAGATATAGGAGCCTCTTATCCACCTTTTAAATGAAAATAAGAATCCATTTCATTCCACTAGAGTTAATTTTAAATTTGGTGTCGGGGTCCTAAATATCGGGCCCCGTGACATTCTCATATAACGAGAAATCGTCGGCCCGTCGGGGCCCGAAAAAACTCGACCGCTATCATCCCGCTTAGAAGGGCGGCCCGGCCAGACGGTGGACCGGGCCAAAGAGCCACGACGCCTACGTGAAGACGGAGTTGGCCTGAGACGGCCCACTGGAGTCACCCGCGGCGAAAAGAGCTCGCTACGCTCACGAGAGGACAAGGTCGGGGACCTTTACAAGACGACGAACCATGGCACCCCACGTCATCATCGGCCAACCTAAGGCTTGGATTCAACCCCAAATCTCCGTCTCGCCCGAGGGTGGCTTAGCTCACCGGCCTCGGATGAGAGACCTCGCCTCGCCCGAGGGTGGCCTAGCTCACCACCCTCGGGCGCAAAACTCCGCCTCGCCCAGGGGAGACCCAGCTCTCCATCCTCGGCGAGGTGGCTCAACCCACTCACCCGGGGTCATAGACCCTCGGGCGTGGGAGGTTCCGTCTCAAGGAAGGGAAGCTTGGTTGCATTTAATGCGGTTACACGGCAGACGAGGCGCCAGGCCATCGACACGCCCGATCCAATCGACCGCCAAATCACTTCCCAAATCCGACCCGATGGGACACAAAGGTCGAACCGGTGACATATTACGCCCGCCCAAAGACGAAAACCCCGGGACAACACTGTTCATTTCGAAAAGCGCAGCCAAGACGCCACGGCGGGCGGACCCTCGGGCTTATGACACGCCACGGCCCGGCTTTCACGGGACCGGCCCTCGCCATGCGGATGTGAGGGCGCCTCACCGCATCCTCGGGGCCGCACCGGGAAAAGCGGCACGTCCGCCATCGGATTAGGGCGCGTGTCTTCATCAAACAACGCCCAAGCCGGCCGGCCCTCGGCCGTGCGCATGCAACGAGCATAGCCTCGGGAATTAGCCACCTAGGCATCCATATATGTAAACATTACTTCCCTCTTCCCTCTATAAAAGGGGGAGTAATGCCCCATTGCCGAGGGATCCCGCACGGACAAAAGCATAACCACCACCACCACCACGATCGTGGGGCTTGAGACCGCGTCTCTCCCACACCGCTTGTAACCCCTACTACAAGCTCACCTTTGAGCGAGGTAACACGAGCAGGACACCACCAGCTGGACGTAGGGCCCGTTGGCTGAACGGGGATAAACTCGCCCGTGTTCGTGTCCATCTTGCGCTACGCCGCCATAGGAGGAGGGGGCACACGGCCCATAAATTCTTTATTGCGGCACGAGGCACCCCGGTTCTCGGAACGCCGGCGGTTGGCGCCCGGGTAGGAGCGCCGTGTGCAATCCGCATCCCCGTCCGCCTCCATGGCGTTTCCACCTTCGTTTCCACCACGCTTTCGCCCAGGACCCACGAGCTCCCGCGCGGAACACCGGGCCGTTCTTTCCATTTGGAGTTCGTGGCGCTTCGGCCACAACTACTGAGATGATCCTCTTGCCCGACATGGCGGGCCGAAAGAGAGGCGGCGTTGCCGCCGGCGGCATGCCCATCATCACGCCGCCGCGCAAGAGCGAGCAAGGCGGACCCACCCGGTAGCGCAAAGGCGCATCAAACAGATTCGAATCCGACAACACACCCGGTCCCGAGCTTCGCGAAGGGCTCCCGGGAACCCTAGGCGTCGGGAAGATCTCTTACCCGAAGACTGGCGGCGGAGATTCTTAAAAACCCTAATCATCGTCGGGAGAAGCGGCGTCCGCACCAGTGATACCGGAAGGAGTACCGTAATTCCTCGCCCGACGGGAGACTTGGTCGGCCCGCGAGGAGAGCACGGGCGGACCTCCCGTCGTCCCCGGGAACGCAATCCCACGGACAATCACGCGAAGAGCGCATCGCGAAGGATCTTGCCGCCGACGACCCCATCCCGCCTCCTCGTCAGGGCACGATTGGGGCGAGGTCGAACGGCGGAATCACACTACCGTCCGGAGAACGGGGACTTTCTCCGCGCGTTCGGCGCCCGGAACCCGGACGATGAAGACGTAGTACTATGACCCCACGGGAATGCTTCAATGTCGAGGTCCCGCCCGCGTTGGCGGTTCAGCGGCGTCTCAGCGAAGATGACGGACGTACCGCCCACGGCGAGCTCCAGCCGGGCGCGCGCGCGGTCCATCCCGCAGCCTGGGCGGCACCTGCCGGCCAAACGCCCGGCTACGGGATCTGCGGGGAGCGAATCGGGCGGAACCGCCCGACTCCGGCGGCGATCGAGGCGGTAACATCCGGCGGGCGGGCTCAACGCGGCAGACATCGGGGGCACCTCAAGCTCACAATGGCGGCGGACGTGGCGGACCGGCCGGGGTGCCTCAATCCCGGCATGAGCGGCCCCGTTCAACGAGCCGGCCTCAGCGTGGCGGCGGCCGCCATGCCGTACGAAATGCCCGAGCCCTCCACTACCCGGTGGCGATACAGAAGGCCTCCGTCAACTCCTTGACAAAGGCGGCGGTCACCCTTGGCGAGAGTTCCGCTTCCGGGATCGGGCCGTGGCGTCACGGCGCGAGAGGAATCTGGGCGAAGTCGGCGGGGCTCCGTCCACCGGATCGAGCGAGCCCGGCAAAGGCGATCCGGAGCGCGGGCGACAACCGTTGCAACCGCCCGGTCCGGGGAAACGCATAGAAGACCCGCACCGCGGCCGCAACCGAGGCGCCCCGACCTCGGGGACGAGATCGAGCTGGCGGCGGGCTCGCCACGAAGGTGGCTCGCCTCGGGGGCGACAAGCGGGGCGAGGCGCCACAGAGTGCGAGTCCGAGGACCGGTACTCCCACGATCCGCCGGGCCTCGAGGCCTTCACCGGGGACATCGGGAGGGGCACCACTCCCTGCGCGTTTGGCCCCCGAGCCATCTCGAGAAGTACGGGGAGAGACTCGCCCCGAGGTATGGTCGACGGACAATCGGGGGCATGCCCGGTTCGCGAGGGCACACGATGACAAAGTGATAATCGAAATTTGCCCTCAGACCTCTGAGTCTCGCGGATCTTCGTGGAACACCTTCCACCCAACCTCATATCGGGCCGGGGCGGACTTGGTGAGAACCTTCCGCGGTAACTTCAGAGGCACGATACCTACGCCCGGGTAACTCGTGGGATCTCGAAACTCCGCCGACAAAAACCGACGAATCCTGCGCGACTACATCCCGGCGCTTCTCCAAGCGGCGGACCGAGCTCCCTAATGTGACGGATTCGGACGTCATCGGGGCCTTCTTGGCGGCACCACTTGCCAAGACCTCGTGAAGAAGCCGGGGCGCGGACTCCCACCGAGGCAACGAGGCCGATGGACATCGCCAGGGTTCGCCACAACGGTGAGGAGGCTGTCGGGGCTGTTCAATCGGGGCTCTCGCAAGGGAAAGCGCAAGGAAGAGGAGCCCGAGGGATCGCAACCTCGGGAGAGCAAGAAGAAAAAGAAGAAAGATAAGAGCCGCAAGGGCAGGCCACGCCGCCCTGCGGGCCGATGAAGACGGTGGCCGCGGCCGATCGCAAGGGGCCCCGACCCCCGCCACAAGAAACCTTCGATGACATGCTCAAGAAGCCATGCCGTAACCATAGCTACCCTGGCCAAGCATACCCTCGGGGGAGTGCAAGAGGGTACGCCAACATTTCGCCAAGCTCAAGGCCATCCACGAGGGTGAAGAGGAAGAGGCTCCGAGGGTGGCGCCAAGGGCAACGAGGAGTTCGAAGGTGAATAATCGCTTCATGATCTTCGCGGCGACAAAGCAACATGTCCGCGGCAACAAGAAGAAGGAGCGTCGGGAGGTCTATGCCATGGAGCCGGCAGAACCCCGGTCGCGCAAGTGGTCGGACCGGGCCATCACCTTCGACCCGGTCGAATCACCCCCACCCGGGGCTTATCCGCAGTGGTGGATCCCATCATCGCCAACACTTTCGGCTCACCAAAGTCCTTATGGACGGAGGGAGCGACCTCAACCTCCTCATCTACGAAGAAACCCTCGACCTCCTCGGGGTAGACAAGTCCAAGATCCGCCTGGAGGGCCGGTATTCAATGGCGTCGCCCCGGCAAGCGGCTAAAGCCCCTCGGGCGGATCGACTTACCGGTTTGCTTCGGTGACCCCTCGAACTTCAGGCAAGAGACTCTCACATTCGAGATCCTTGGGGTCCGGCGGTACTTACCACGCACTCCTCGGGCGGCCCTCGCGCGTAAGTTCATGGCTGTCCCGAACTACACGTGCCTCAAGCTCAAGATGCAGGGGCCGAAGGGTGTCATCACGGCTGGCCCTCGCACCATCATGCATACGAAAGTGCGGCGTGGAGAGCGTGGAGTATGCGGAGGCACTCGCCATTGCCGAGGCACTCATCGCCGCAAGAGAAGCTTTGACGAAATCACGATCGAGCATGAGGCCAAGCGCTACCGCGCCTGAGGGAGCTCGAGCCCTCCTCGGGCACCAAGAAGATCCCACTCGATCCCAAGAACCCGAAGGAGAAGCCGCCGACCATCGGCCGGACTGGATCCGAAATAGGAAGCCGTGCTCGCCGACTTCCTCCGCTGGCGAATGCCAAGACGTTTGCGTGGGGACCCTCGGACATGCCGGGCATACCGGGGATGTCACCCGAGCACTCCTAGACATCCGCCGGGCTCAAAGCCGTCATGCAGGCGCTTGCGCGCCATTTTGATGACGCCAGCGGAAGATCATCGGCGAGGAGATCCACAAGCTCTTGGAGGCCGGATTCATAAAAGAAGTATTCCACCCCGAGTGGTTAGCTAATCCTGTATTAGTAGAGAAAAAGAATGGGAAATGGCGGATGTGTGTGGACTACACTAGTCTCAACAAAGCATGTCCGAAAGTTCCCTTTGCCTCGAATCGACCAAATTGTCGACTCCATTTGCGGGATGTGAAACGTTGTCCTTTCTTGACGCTGCGTATTCCGGTTATCACCATATCAAAATGAAAGAGTCCGACCAGCTCGCGACCTCGTTCATAACACCCTTCGGGATGTATTGCTACCTCACCATGCCCTTGGGCCGAGGAATGGGCAACATACCCGGTGCATGCAAATCATCTTCGGGAACTCATTGGAAGGATCGTGGAGGCCTACGCCGGCGACATAGTGGTCAAATCCAAGAAAACGTCGGACCTCATGGGTGACTCCTGGGAAACCTTCGAGTGCCTAAACAAGAAGGGAGTCAAGCTCAACCCCAAAAATGCGTATTCGGGGTCCCCCGAGGGATCTTCTTGGGTTTTATCGTCTCTCAACGAGGCATCGAAGCAAACCCAACCAAGGTTGACGCGATCACCAAGATGGGTCCGATCCAAGATCTCAAGGGAGTACGAAGGTCATGGGCTGCCCTGGCTTCATTAAGTAGGTTCATCTCACGCCTCGGGGAGAAGGTGGGCCCCCTCTACCGCTCCTTCGCAAGTCCGGCGCTTTGCACGGACCCCCGAGGCCGAAGAGGCCCTCGGCAACCTCAGAAGCTCCCGACAAACCCACCGGTCCTGGTACCGCCAAATCCGGGAGAAACCCCCGCTCTTATACGTCACCGCCACTACCCGTGTGGTCAGCGGTGGTCGTAGTGGAGCGTCGGGAAGAGGGGCACACGTTGCCGGTACAACGCCCGTTTACTTCATCGGTGAAGTGCTTTCCGACACCAAGACGAGGTATTCGCAGATGCGAAAGCTATTGTACGCCATCGTCATCGACACGAAGGAAACCGCCACTACTTCCCGCGCACCCGGTTGCCGTGGTATCCTCGTTCCCCTCGGGAGATCCTCCCAAAGCGAGAGGCCATGGGAAGAGTGGCGAAGTGGGCGGTGGAGCTCATGGGCGAAACTATATCATTCTCGCCCGCAAGGCGATCAAATCCCGGTCCTAGCCGACTTTGTGGCCGAATGGACCGATCACGACTACCCCGCACCCATCCAAGCCGAGTCTTTGGACCATGTATTTCGATGGATCCATGATGAAGGCGGCGCGGCCGGTTTGCTCTTCATCTCACCTCGGGGTTCACAGGTATGCCATCCGGCTGCATTTTCCCCGCCTCCAACAACGTCCGAGAATACGAGGCGCCGGTCAACGGTCTCGGATCGCGGCGGACCTCCGAATCCGACGGTTGGAAACCGAGGGGATTCGCGGTTGGTCATCGACCAAGTCATGAAGGCCTCGGCGTGCCACGACCCGAAGATGGGCGTATTGCCGGGAAGTGCGCAAATTGGAGGAAAAGTTCCATGGGCTTGAACACAAGCATACGCCGAGACGCTACAACGAGGCCGCGCATGAACCGGCCAAGGTCGCGGAACTCCGAGGTACCGTTCCCCGAACGCCCTCACCCGAGACCTCAATAAACCCTCGGTCAGTACACCCCTGGTACCCTCGGGGGCTCACGAGGGCGGCACACGCCAAGCCACACCCGAAGCTATGGCGGTCGACCCGCCTCTCGATGGAGAAAACCGCCGATGGAGTACCTCACCCGAGGAGAGCTACCCGAGGACAAGACCGAGGCTCGCCGCTTAGCCCGCCGAAGGGCGAAGTCTTTCACACCGATTGGAGAGAAAGGGGAACTCTACAAGAGAGGAGCCTCGGGAGTATACATGCGATGCATACCCTCGGGTGAAGGCCAAGAATTGCTCGTTAACACCCACCGCGGGAATGCGGTCATCACGCCGCCCCCGAGGACTCTAGTCGGTAAAGTCTTCGTGCAAGGTTCTATCGGCCCTCGCCGGTGCGAGACTGAACCAAGTCGTCGCGCACACACGCAAGGAATGCCAATTCTACGGCGCGGGACGCACCTCGGCTCAAGCACCGCAAACCATACCTCTTACGTGGTCATTTGCGGTGTGGGGACTCGACATGATTGAGCCCCTGAAAAGGGCCCCGGAGGACACACTCACGCCCTAGTCGCCATTGACAAGTTCTCCAAATGGATCGAAGCCCGAGCTGTGGTGAACCCTCGGACGGAGGGAAACGGTGAAGTTCTTTACGAACATCATTGCGATTTTGGAGTCCCGAACTCCATCATCACGGATAACGGAACCAACCGTGGGAAAAAAAAGTTCCTCGACTTTTTGTGACGACTCACGGCATCCGGTGGACACCTCGGCCGTAGCCCACCCAAGGACCAACGGTCCAAGTGGAGCGTGCCAATGGCATGATCCTACAAGGACTCAAGCCGAGGATCTTCAATCACCGAACCAAGACGGGAAGAAATGGTACCGGGAACTACCGTCGGTACTATGGAGCCTTCGAACAACGAAAAGCCGAGCCACGGATTCACCCCATTCTTTCTAGTCTATGGGGCCGAGGCGATCTTGCCTACAGAGACATTGAATTTGGGTCCCCAAGGCCGCGAGCCTACACCGAGCGGGGGCAACCCGGCAAAGCCGAGGCAAGATTCCATCGACCAAGTCAATGAGGCCCGAGATGTCGCACTCCCGAATTCAGCGAGATACCAACAAGCTCTGCGCAAGTATCACGCCAAGCGGCCGGCCTCGGGAGTTCCAAGTCAACGACCCGCATCAGTGACGGGATAACAAAGGGCCCCACAAGCTCACTCCACCTTGGGAAGGGCCTTATTTCATCGCCGAAATACTAAGGCCGGGACCTACAAGTTGAAGAACGAGAAGGGTGAAGTCTACCCAACGCCCGGAACATAGAAACGACTACGCCGCTTCTACCCTTAACCGCGCACTAGAAGTCAAACACTTATATTTTTTTTTTCGCTCAATAAAAGATCTACATCTTTTATGAAGAAATACTTCTTGTGCATACCTTAAGGGAGTCTTAGCCTCGTCCAAAGACAAGACTAAAACTCCCTCGGGGGCTACACGGGGGACCCCCTGGGGGACCCCTCCTCTTTCTTTTTGAAACTTTTTCTTCAAAGAAAAAAGTTCTCCAAGACACTCGGATTGATCGTTTAAGTTGCGAAGGTCGCGACACGCATACCAGATCCTATGTGAGGTAGCCGAGCCAAGCGGATCGTCCCCTAGTGGCACCCGTGACGGACCGCCCCGGTGGCATCCATGCTCACTATCTCGCGAGCGGTGAAAGCAAGCGACCCGGCCACACAATAAACGAGAAATTCGAGAGACGCAACACAATCATAACGCACCCGCCCAAGACACAAGGCCTCGGGCAAAGCACCATTGTTTATGAACACATTCTTATCCATTTAACTTTTTATACAAGGGGAGATCAAGGGGCATCGCGAGCCTCGTCCACTGCGGCGTCACGGACGCCCGACGAAGAGGCATCGGTGCGGGCGACATCCTCGGCAATGGCATCTCCCGGGGGAGGCGTCGGACCCGTCGGCGCATCCTCGGAGACGGCATCCCGCATCTCCGTGTCCGCCTCATAGCTTGATTCTATGGGGGAATACGGAGGGCATACCTCGTCTTCAGCGCGGGAGGCCAAGCGCGTCGTAGCATCGTCCACGGTTATACAACTCGGGTCTTGGCGGCATCGGCGGCATCCTTCCCGGCGGTCGGCCACGTCCTCGTCATCCGGCCGAGAAGAAGCCCCCGCGACGTTGCTTTCGGTACCACGGGCTGCATCGGAAGTGCGGCGTAACACCGCCATGCACGTCCGCACGCGGCCGGAAGGCATTCGGAGCTCGAACTGAGGAAACCGCCCACGGCGCTCGAGCGACTTCTGAGCCGAGGGCCCGACCTCGAGTTGTCCGCCCGGCGGCGGATGAAGTCCGGGACGGGGCCTCTTCTAGCTCCCGGGTGCGACTTACGCTCTGCTCCGGCCCCATGGCGGCGTAGCCGCGGTCTCCACGGCCTCGGTCGGACCTTCTCCGCCTCGGCGGACAGGCACCAAGGTGATGTCGGCAACATGAAGCGATCAAAGGCGGAAAAACTTTGTCAAAGGAAAGAACGTACCTTGGCACCGGTGCCCGGCCAAAGATCACGCGCCCGTGCTCATCCGCGGCGACTTGTGGAGCTCCTCCTTCTCCTTTCGAGGGTCTCCCCCTCGGACACCAACTCCCGTCGGTGTTGAGCGTCGCACATCTCCGCCTGCTTCCTCGTCTCTTCCGGGATTCGCCCCGCTCACCATTGGCCTCCTCCGGGGCTGGGAGGGACTGCTTCAGGGCATCCTCAAAGTCTGGCTCACTGAGCCATTTCGGCCGCCACCTTGGCGCCCGGACTGGCCTTGACGAGCTCGGCCTCGAGCCCTGTCGGTCACGAGACTCCCTCTCCTCGGAGCAAGTAAGCGGGACGTCTCGCTTTGGGCCTCGATCAATTTCACTGCTCCGCCCCGAGGGCGTCCCGATTCTCAGACATTCCGCGAAGGAGCTCGGACTTCTCGGGGCGAATCGTCGGAGATTCCGCAAGCAAAGACACCACCAATTATGGCACATACATAAAGAAAATGCGGCGGAAAATGGCAGTGCCAAGACACTCACCGCACGGCCTCGGCGAGACGACGGTTATGGTGTCACCCATCTTCGCAAAGGCCGTCGGCGACCCCGGGCGGATGCGCTCATGAGTCTCCACGCGGGGACCTCGGGACGGTCATCAATCACCACGGCGGCGGGACCCCGGGCACATCACCCAAGGTCAGGGGACCACCCCAATGAGTCGGCTCGGGAGGAAGCATTTCATCCACCGGCAGCTCCCGCAGCTCGGGAAACCCGGACCGGTAAAGTCTAGAGGCCCTTTCGGCTGGCGACCACGAGCCACGGACCTCACCAACGCCGGGACGGCGGCTTTGCCGAAGGGTGTGTCCAACCCGGGCGCATGGAGCAACGGGAAGTCAGGAGTAATGCGCCTCCTCGGCCGGATCGGTGGGAGCCGACACAAGTGAGACCTCCGTGTCTCCCGCCTCGAAGACCTCCTCCCGAGAGAACTCGGACGAAGGGCTTGGCTCCTCGGGGAGGCAGGGGCGTCGTGGGACCCCTCAAACGGCTAAGCTGCTCCCGGCCGGGGCGGCGCCGCCGCGGCTTTGAGCTCTCGAGTCGATCACCAGCGAGGTGGGTGGACGACCCACCATCACCACCGTAGCAGACCCCCTTTCGGGAGAATCTCGGTCGTCAGGCTCGGGCCGACCCCCTCACGAGGCTGGGGGGCTAACACCACGGGAGCCGCCGGGGTGGGACAACGTCTTGGTGAGACAACCCCGGCTCTGGCGACCGGTAGCGCACTAGCCTTCGGGGCCTTCTTCGTGCAGGGCGTGGGGCCCCCGGCTTTCGAAGTCAAACGGCGTCAAAAGAAGCCAAATACCCGAGAGAGGAGGCTAGCTGCGAAAACACGGTGAGAGAGGGAAAAGCTAGAAAGAAGCTTTTGTTCTTTCTACGGAGTCGCAGGTTAAGCCCTCGGTGTTTTAAGCGGTTCCTAGGAGGGGCCGAGTCTTGGGACTTGTGGATTTCCGCCCAGGCTTGTACCTACTGCAAGCTACCTTACACTTTGGTAAGAGTCTTGTGATTATCTTCTTGACTACTTAATTTCCCTTACGTATATTTCTTGCAGTATTTGTAGACTTGCTTGAAGATTGGTAGATCGTCTCGTTAGAGCGTTAGTTCTTGGTGGAGGAACTCTTTGGCCAGGGGGAACCTTGGCCAACATCAAGAGCTGTGACCAGCCAGATGCAAACGTGGTGTTTGGGACTAAGCGTTCACCTACCTTTTGCGGTGCATCCGCGGTTGAGGGGTAAGCGGCTTGGTAAGTGACAAGCCTTGTCAGTCAAGGAAATCCCCCAGTTGAGTGCGGTATACGTGAGCTAGTGCGGACCTTTAGTCGTCTGAGCGTGGGTAGGTGCCCGAAGTGAGTGAACAGCAGGACTTTAGGAATCCTTTGCACAGGAAAAGCTTGGCCCTGCTAGATACCTCGCTACTCTTAGAAAACAAACCGCGCTTGCCTTGGGTTGACCGCGGACCCGAGAAAAGCACAGGCGTAGCAGCGACCCGTCCCACTGTGTAAAAATCGCGATACCACACACTTTACCAGGGTGAAGTGCTACAGCGGTATTTCCGTCGCTTGAATTTCTCGTAATGGTAAACACCAACAAGCATTTACGGCGCCGTTGCGAAGTTATGCGTAGTTATATATCGAGCGAGTCAACCTCGTGGTACGGTAGTATCCTTTAAACAAAGTACCAAAAAGAGTTCTGTTACCCATGGGCAACCCACTATTCAAATCACATGCGCTCCCAAGGGTATTTCGTAGAACCCGCGTCAATGCAGTCGACTTCCCGAATATGAGCTCGCCCGAGGGCTTTATAGCCATGGATTGAGGGCCGAGCCTTTTAAATTTCCGGAATATAAAAACCCCTATCATCACTTACGGAGTTTGAGCAGCTCTGTGGCTACGACAATTGCGGGCATGACACATGACGTTGAGTGGAAGTTGTTTTCGTTCTCTCTTCTTGAGAGAAGCGACTCAATGAAATGCGCCCATAGCGTAGGGATTTGGTAAGCGGAGAATGGGAAGCTGCGAAGCGGTGCAGTATGGCGTTCTACCCGATATCCGGAGATCAGCGGCCACTGCGACAAGAGATACTCAACTTCCGACAAATGGGAGTGAAACCTTAGGTACGGCAGGACGGTTTACCCGCTTACGATCCGGCCGGACACATCCATACCAAACCCGCGTGCTTCGGCATTTGGCTAGGGATTGGGCGCGCCTGCTTTAGCAGTTTAAATTTGCGGAGGAGTCATTTTCACATAAAACCCGTGAAGGAAGCTCTCTAAACGTATTCTTGAAATACTCCTCGCTAGAACCCATCGAGTAGAACCCAAGCGAATCCGAGGAGAATATAACCCGGCCCAAAAGCAGAACACAATTAAACCCATAAAGACTGCTGAGGCAGAACACAAAAGGGGCCGTGTGCCGCGAGATCTCCGTTCTTGAGTTGCGACTGCTTCGCGATCAATTGGTGATACCTCGAAGTCACGAACAATGGAAAAACCACCCGGTCCAGCTGGCGAAACGGCCCACTGGATACTTTCCTCGAGAGTCTATTAAGGAGCTACTTGACTATAATAGGCGGAATGAATTTAGAAGGAAGGGCCTCTTCGAAGAAATTGGATAAGTAGCCCTCTACACCAATCCATTACCGAGATATCGAGGGAAGTTTGGTGAAGTCATGTATAACCCTCTTGTAGGGATAAACATAATGTCGAAACCTTTGCACAAGCACGTATAGAAGCCATTAGGACACGGCCGCGGACCTAGCAGCACTTAGCACCTGCGTACCACCATTGAAAGCGTGAGGTTATACGCCCGAACAAATCTTCACGCACAAGGATGTCAAGTTGTCTTTGGATTTTCATGTTTTTTGATATCTAAGACTTGACATCCTAATCGGGCATCCTGGAAAGATTCTTGACCTACCAACATCCAGGGGATTTAGATGTCAAACTTGGGAAGAAAAAGTTTTCCTATCGATTAATGAGCCTAAAAGCTTCATTATGAGAACCCCTTCCTTGAGTACGACTGCGCCCGAGGGAGGTCATGGGAGTTATGCTATATGAGAGCCGAAGCAGGACCTTGAAAAGGCGGCCCAATTCTTTATTGAGAAGAGACACGATTGAGGGAACTCTAGAACTTCCCAAGAAGAGCTAACTTCGGCCTCGGTTGAGCTTAAACCCCTACCCCGGGCCTCGCTATGTCTTCCTAAGCGGCGATTCACAAGCCGCAGAGTCATCATAAAGCGATAAACTTAGTGACGAGGAGGCGCCCGGCTCATAGCGTTTTAGAGAAACGCGGTCGGTCTTGGGTATTCCTTCAAGATCACGAAAGGTAAGCCCAACACCTATGCACACATAAGCATACCTATTATTACGGTACCCCATCATGCGAAGACGGCTAGCGAGGCTCAATAATGCGTCGTGAAGTCGTGAAGAAGAAGGAAGTTCTCAAGCACTCTTCCGCAGCCGGGATTATCTATCCCTTACCACCGCATTGATTAGGTTAGCCCAGTCAAGTATGGTCCCTAAAAGGGAGGAATGGCCGATGGGTGAGAATGCTAAGCGAACTCATTCCACAAAGACAAGTCCACCGGGGTGGAGAATGGCAGTGATTAGAAAACGCAAGGCAACAAGAAAGATCACTTCCATTTGCCCTTTATTATTGAAATGTTGGGCCGGTTAAGCGAAACGCCTCTTTCTTCATTTCCTTGTGAGTATTAAAGGCTACCACGAGATCCCGATCCACCACGATGACAGCGAGGAAGCAAGACCCGCGTTCACATGCCCACTCACGGAACTTTGTGCCTATAAACAGGAATGTCATTTGGTACGTATGTCGCTGCTTCTTTTTTCAGCCGGTGCATGATGTCTATCTTCTCGAGACATGATCAAAAGGGAAATCATATGGAAGTCTTCATGGGCGATTTCTCCGTCTATGGTAAGACACAGCCGAAATTTATCTGAAGAGCCTGGAGCGAGGTCTTGCGGCTGATGCGGGGAAAAGAACCTGTAGTATAGCGGGAAAAGTGCCCTTTGTAATTAAGAGAGGCGCCGTTCTTGAGCACCTTGTGTCGAGAGGGGATAGAAGGTAGACAAAGCTAAGATAGGATTGCTCCAGCTACCACCCGATGAAGCGTCAAAAGGTATCCGTAGTTTTCCTAGGCCCGCATGAGGTTTTATAGAAGATTCATAAAAGATTTTTGCAAATGGCTAGACCTCTTACGGCCTGCTAGCCAAGGATGTACCCTTCGACTTCGCGAGATGAGTCTTGCCAGCTTTGAAACCTAAAGAAAGCACTCATCTCGGCTCGGAATGTCCAGCCCCACGAGATTGAGCCGTTTGCCGACTTTGGGAAATCATGTATGCGTGCGATACTGGCGACTCACATTTGTTGAGTGCGGTCTAGGCCAAACCAGGAACCGCGGCATGCCATGCGCATATGCTAGCCTAAAACTCGGCGAGCCGGTAGTGCGCTACGGCGGAAAGAGGCTCACAGCGTGAGTGCTTTGCTATCGAGATTCGATCCTACTTGAGTGAGCAAAAACTGTCACGTTTATATCTGAGACCATGCAGCCTTAAGTACCTTCGCAAAAAGGATCGCGAAACCCTGCTTTGATCGCGACGTTCTTCTACTCCAGATTTGATATAGAAATAAAAAGATAAAAAGGAGTAGAAAATATAGTTCGCGAGATCATTTTATGGCGTATCGCGAGGTAACTAACATCGCGAGGAACCACCACTTAAATTACAGCGGCGACATGCTGCCAGGTGTAGCACTTCAACCCATGGTATGCAAACATTTGTGAAGATTACATGTAGTTGCGAGGATCATTACCACAGGGGAGGAGAACAGCGGAAGCAAATGAAGGCGGCGGCACCTATGGGATGACCCATGCTCATGCGGGGAATTATTAATGCGAGGGCGGCTTCGAGATCGCGTACCGGGGAGGAAGGAATCGCGGATCACATCGAGGAAATGCCATGTGCATCTCCCTCGCCCGAGGCATCTAGGAAGTGGCCCCAGCGCACAGCCAAAATTTGGCGGTCTCGCGATTCTTCGCGCGAGTAATAAGCGACCGCGAAAGAGTTCATCGAGAAGATGCTACAAGCTGCCCGGAAGGCGAACATCCGGCTTCGTGATGCAATGCTACTACAACCTTCAAATAGAAATATTTGATGTATGTGGGGCGTATTATTGAAGGCCGTAAGAACCATTCAGGAGATCCCGCGATTGCGAGTATATCGAGGTAGCGATAGACTTCACGTGTCAAAGTGGGTAAGAGGCACTACCATGTAGAATTTAGCGATGCTTAAGCATGCACACAAAGATGTTCCCGCGAAATGCATCTTCCCCGTTTTGGGAATGCCGCGCATGGTGATGATGTGGAGGGGTGCGCATTTTCGGGAGACAAATCATTCAAGACATTCTTGAGAAAGAGCTTGGCACTGGTACAACATTGCTACCCCTTATCATCGCAAACGTGAACGGCGAAACCTCAACAAACAAATCAAAGGCATCTACTTGAGAAGGCGGTCAGCGAAGAGATGAGGAAAATTTTGGAAGAACAAACTTCACCGATGCTCTGCAGGCGCCATCGGGGCCGGCATACAAAGCTATCGGCATGTCACATACGGTTGGTCTGCAAAACTTGCCATTTACGGTTAATTTGGAACATCGGCTCATTGGGCCATGAGGAGGGAAGTGGAATATGGGCGTGGGGCTTCGCGGAAAAACCGTCGAGACAAATCTGAACTAGAAGAATGGCGAGAGAAGAGGCATTACCCGCGATTGCAAAGCTCTACAAAAGCACAAAAGATAGCATGATCCAGCGCTATCAAATTCAAAAGAATTACGCCACGGGGAACAAAGTACTCCTATTCAATTCGAGGTAGAGTATTATTACCGGCGAAAAGGAAATTTGAGAAGCAAATGGAAAGGGCCATTACACCGTCATCAATACATAAGCCACACCGCAATGCCAATCACAATTCAAGATAGCGGAGTGAAGCCACAAAAGGTAAGCGATCCAGCGTCTTAAGCTTTTCCAGCGAGCGGTGCACGATCTCTTAACAAGAGCTGCGATAGAATAGATTTATGCTTTGAGAATTAATTTGTAGCGGTGGCATATAAAAATTAATAATATATAAAATGTATTAAAATTATCACAATTAAAAATATATATATAATAATAATATATAGATAATAATAGTAAAACATAAAAAGTTATCTATATAGTTTTACTTTGTTTTTAATTAAGTAATTTGCACTTTTTATTTTCCTTTTTATTCTATTAAATTTATCTTTGGTCACATTTTGCTACACAAAAGAATTTTAACTTTCTAAATTAAATCAAAGCATAAAGCTATTTTCAAATTCAAATTTGAGGATCAATTAGGGTATTAAAGAAAGGAAATGTTTCACCACCGTAGCGGCAAACCCGATTCAAAACTTTTGAAGGAAGCGAATGTGGACTGGCTACGACGAGGGGGCTGAGGTAGTGCTTGTGGCAGCACCACGAATTATTACTTCGCACCACTGGCGGCTCCGTTAATTTGGGATTTGCACCCATCCACCTTCCTCTTTTCACAACTTCTTGTTAGTAGGGGGCTATTGCTCGAATTTGACACAACTAAAAGCGAGAGAGGGAATTTGTCCTATAAAATCCACCCTCCTCCTCTCCATTCTTCACACCTCTCCTTCTTGCTCTTCTCCTCCTCTCAAATTCTCTCTTCTTTTTTAGGCAAGAACAATTTGCAATGGCTTGACCATGCCCACTTACCCTCTACAACTCCTCTCACTTTTTGCTCTCTCAATAGGGAGGACTTAATCTTCCCTAGTGACGAGGTGGAACCATCCCCTCATGCGCCCTCTTGCGTGCTCCCTCCCCTCGTTGCTCATCGATGGAAGCGACCATGTGTCCGCGAGGCTGAGATCCGTGACCGCGCCAAAGAGGTATCGCTGAGGCCCACCTGCGTCCTCACGTGGGCACCACTGCGCATCAAGAGGGAAGGAGCGGCGGTGGCGCCATACCACGCGCTTCTTCAGCGAGAGGCGTCACTCCTTCCACACCTCAGGCTTCTGAGCTACCCACGTACACCGTTATGGCGGTGTGCGACATGCCACCGCGAGGAGGGGGCGTGCGGGAAAAGAGGCTTCTGAAAGAAGCCAACTCCTGCTCGGCGGCGTCTCCAGAGTGCTCCCACTTACGTATCCCTGCAGGCGAATCACCAGAAAGGCGGAATGTTGTTGAGTCGCTCGAGTAAGCGAGGGCCGCTGAGGAGTACCCCGTGCTTTGCACCTAGGAAGGCTCCCAATGATGTTTTGAGCCGTTCCGAGGGTACTCGTCCAGCTACACCACGGTACTGTACTTACGGTTCCTGGAAAGGTCCCTTAAGCTAGCAACCTTAGCGCTAGGAAGTTAACTCTCTAAACAAGCTAGCAAAGCGTAGAAAGGCGGTTAGAAGCGTGATGTCGAGGAAAAGAACTTCGAGCTCTACGCCTAAACTTCAAGGCTTCAGCTAGCTAGAATTAAGCTAAACGGCTAATGCGGCGCCTACTGCGGGAGCGGCTTAGAAGTACTCTACCTCTTTTATCCAATAGTGGCGCACCTAGTTTGCATTTTCAGTATTTTTCATACCACGTCATTTTGTAATTTCTTTAGAGTATGCTTGATTTTGAATTATTGCAATTCAATAAAAGAGTTTTATTATTATATTGTGTCTATATCTCCACTTGTTTTGT